>JAKJHU010000100.1:3889448-4312032 GCA_022316685.1 Progne subis subis
GCCCTGGGGACACATCTGGAGTGATCCTGCCCCTCTGCCCAGCCCTGGGGACACATCTGGAATGATCCTGCCCCTCTTCTCAGCCCTAGAGACACCTCTGGGTGCTGTGTCTAGCTCTGGATGCTCAGCACAGCAGGGACAGGGAGCTCCTGGAGCTGAGGAAGGGCCTGGAGCATCTCTGTTCCCAGGAAAGGCTGAGGGAGCTGGGGCTGCTCAGCCTGGAGAGGAGCTCAGCTGAGAGGGGACCTCAGCCCTGGGTGTCCCCATCTGTCTCTGCAGTCCTTGAGTGTCCTTGTCTGTCCCTGTGTGTCTGTCTGTCCCTGGATGTCCCTGAGTGTCCCTGGTGTCCCTGGCTGTCCCTGTCAGTCCCTGGCTGTCCCTGTGTGTCCCTGTGTGTCCGTCTGTCCCTGGGTGTCCCTGTGTGTCCCTGGTGTCCCTGTCTGTCCCTGGGTGTCTGTCTGTGTGTCCCTGTGTGTCCCTGGTGTCCCTGTCTGTCCCTGGGTGTCCCTGGTGTCCTTGTCAGTCCCTGGCTGTCCCTGTGTGTCCGTCTGTCCCTGGCTGTCCCTGGCTGTCCCTGGGTATCCCTGTGTGTCCCTGGTGTCCCTGTCAGTCCCTGGCTGTCCCTGGCTGTCTCTGGCTGTCCCTGTGTGTCCGTCTGTCCCTGGGTATCCCTGTGTGTCCCTGGTGTCCCTGTCTGTCCCTGGGTGTCTGTCTGTGTGTCTCTGTGTGCAGGGAGGGCAGAGCAGGGCCCAGGCTCTGCTCCAGACCCAGCAATGGCACCAGAGCCATGGGCAGGGACTGAGCCCAGCAATTCCCCTGCACAGGAGGCACAACTTCTGCCCTGGCAGTGCCCAACCCTGAGCAGAGCCCAGAGAGGGCTGGAGTCTCCTCCTGGGGATATTCCAGTGCTGCCTGGCCACAGTCCTGTGCCCTGAGCTCTGGGATGGCCCTGCTGGAGCAGGGAGGTGGCACCAGATGGGATCCACTGAGATGGGATCCACTGAGGTCCCTTCCAGCCTGACCCATTCTGGGACTGTGATTCTGTGACCCTTCTCTCCTCCAGCTGAGGATCCCACTATGCTGGCACAGCGCCTGGCTGTCCCCTGGACACACTGCTGCTATCGGGGACACAAAATTCTCTTCCAGAACTGTGAGCTTGCAGGGCAGCTTGGCAAGGTGAGCTCAGCAATCCTCACACCTTGCAGAGGAAAGCAAGGTAGTGACGTGCACAGATGTGACATTTCCAGCTCCTTCTCCCCCTGAATGTTCAACTCCTAAAGTGTCCAAGGCACTTCCACTATGGGCTGGGCCATTTGGGTGACTTGGGAACGCTGACCTCTTCCTCACTTACCCCTGGAGAGGAACACGAGATCATTGCTTGCCCTGCAGAGGAATTCCAGCCAAGCTTGTTACTCATTTTGGTGTTTAACATTCCCGTAGATTATCCAGCTCTGCCTGAGAAAAAATGTGCTTGGAATCGGTGGAGTATTGTGTCTGGGGGGGAGCCGTGGCCGCCCCCGGGGAGCTCTCCTCCTGCAGACCTTTCCTGCCAAGTCTCAGCTCTGATTTTATTGCTCCTGCCAGCTCCCAAAGCCCTGGAGGCCCCATCTCTGCAGGAGGCTGAGATGGGCACGTCCCCAACCTCCGTGTGCCCACGGCGCGTCGGACCAGGGGAAATGCCACCCCACAGCCCCACTGCCGGGGCGCAGGGAGCCGCCCTGTCCCCCTCACCTCCCTCTGGCAGCATTTGCAGGGCGTTATTTGGGCTTTGGCTGGGTTTTGGCAGTAAATTTTTGTTGTCTTACAGCGGCGATTCGGGAGTCAGATCAGCGCCGAGGCCTGCCAGAGCTCCGGGCGCTGCTCCAGCCCACGGCCCAGGCCGAGGAGGACACACCAGGCCGCTCTGCTGGCACAGCAAGGCTCTGATCCTGCTGCTAACCACAAATGTGCTCTTGGAAAGGGCGAACCGCTCCGTGGCAAGGCGAGGGCTCAGCCGGCGGGCATGGGGCTGGTGGAAGATGTCTTTTCTGGGGTTGCACAGGAGAGACACGGCAGCAGCGCCTCAGCAGCGGGAGGAGGCCCACACTGCTGCTCTGGATCTTCCCAGCCACATTCCCTGTCCTGGCCATGCCCAATCTATCCTTGACTCCTGCAAAATGTTGGGAAATCGGGCAGGATTTGGAACAGACCCTCCTCCCATCCATGTCAGTACCTCCCTACTGTCTAAGCCACCACGTGCTCTGCGTCATCTCCCCCTGCTCAGTGCAGGGAGATGGAAAAAAAGCTACTGTGCTGATTTCTTATTTCCATTCCTGGAATTCAGAGGTGTTACCTAAAATAAAAGTGGAAAGCAAGGTCTGTGATTAGCACAGACAGGTAATGTCTGAGATCAATTCTCTGCCTAAACCCTTCATGGCTTAGGGGTTGCCAAAGCTCACGTTTGGCTGCCAGGATGTCTGCTTCCACTCGAGGATTTTTGCAAGGGCTCAGCTTAACCAAGTCAGTGATTCCTTGAAACCGATTTTAGGAAAAATATTTTTCTTTATCCGTGATGAAAAGCCCCTCAAAGCCACCATTCAGAAGTTCAAACCACTTCATTTTGGAGCAAGAGCTCTCAACTACTCATCTTTGGGAAAAATTCGCTGACATTTGATCAAATTATATCTCCGGAATTCTGGGTGTACATCATATCCCATGGAAAAATAACCTCTGTTCATGTAATCCCACATAATATCAGAGAGCAGGCAAATGAAATTGCCCAGGCAATCAGAAAAGTTTGGGAATTCATCCACAAAATTTGAGTAAAATATTTTGGCTTTGGAAAACAATAATCTGTTAAAATTTAAACTTGCAAGGACACAAAAAACTTTTTTTTTTTTTTTTTTTTTTTTGGGTCTTATTTTGCTCACTAAAAAACCAAGAAAGGTATAAATTTGAAAGGGTTCCCGTGCACACCACCGTGCAAAACCTTCCTAAGTTTTAAACAATGACACATTGTTTAAAGGTTCAACTGGCTGCAATATGATTTTTTTTTTTTTTTCTTTTTAATTATAAAAAAGCCCCAAACTCACGTGAAGCATTTCAGATTTCCTGTACAAGCAGTGTGCAGGGCTGGTGGGCTTTCCTGAACGAGAAGGGGCTTTGGGGGTCACAGCAGAAGCCTGTGGGAGGGTTGGGCTGAACCCTCTCACCCTGGTTTGACATCAGCCAGGAAGGTGTTTTGGGGGCCACCAGCCCCAACCAGCCCTGTGCAGGGGGAGAAGCTCCCTCGTGTTGATGCCTTAGGATTTCAGCTTTTTATTTTCTATATATTTGTAATCCTGCAGTTCTTTAGTGTAGAACTCTAAACCCCACACACAGTGTGAGCTGCACTCTCTGCCCTGAGCAGGTGCAAGAACCAGGGACCTGCCCTGCTCAGCATTCCACAGGATGGGGACAGATTTCCATGAATTTCCAGGAGAGGAACATGCCCCTGCTACAATTAACCTCAACCAACCCCCCCAGGGAGCCTGTGCCACCCTGGGAACCCCTTTACAGGGCTCACCAACCCCTCCAGGGAGCCTGTACCCCCCCAGAAACCCCTTTACAGGACACACAAACCCCTCCTGGGGGCCTGTGCCACCCTGGGAACCCCTTTACAGGGCTCACCAACCTCTCCAGGGGTCCTGTGCCACCCTGGGAACCCCTTTACGGGGCTCACCAACCTCTCCAGGGGTCCTGTGCCACCCTGGGAACCCCTTTACGGGGCTCACCAACCCCTCCAGGGGTCCTGTGCCACCCTGGGAACCCCTTTACAGGGCTCACCAACCCCTCCAGGGGTCCTGTGCCACCCTGGGAACCCCTTTACAGGGCTCACCAACCCCTCCAGGGGTCCTGTGCCACCCTGGGAACCCCTTTACATGGCTCACCAACCCCTCCAGGGAGCCTGTGCCACCCTGGGAACCCCTTTACAGGGCTCACCAACCCCTCCAGGGAGCCTGTGCCACCCTGGGAACCCCTTTACAGGGCTCACCAACCCCTCCAGGGAGCCTGTGCCACCCTGGGAACCCCTTTACAGGGCTCACCAACCCCTCCAGGGAGCCTGTGCCACCCTGGAAACCCCTTTACAGGACTCACAAACCCCTCCTGGGGGCCTGTGCCACCCTGGAAACCCCTTTACAGGAGCCAAGGCTGGCTGTGAAGATACCATGGCTCAGCTATTTGCCTGAGGGGGGTGGAAAATGGGACCCTGCTCCCCTCTGCCACAGTCTCCATGCGCCTCTCTGGGGCAGACACCCTGCAGAAATGCCACTGGCAGGTGACCAGGGCTCCTTCCTGGGACAGGCAAGGGGTTCACTCCACTCAGTGCCACAAAGCCCACTTCATTCTCCTCTCTGGGTCTTTCCATCAGCCTCTGCTCTGCCTCGTGCCTGTGCAGCAAGAACAACATTTTGATTCATCCTCTGCAGCACCCACACCTCCAATGCACACAGGGACAGCCCCAGCACACCTGGGGGGTCACAATTGTTCTATCCTTTACTCCTAAAGTAAAACCAGCCAGGGCTTATTCCCCAGCCCCGTGGCCAAATGGCAGGACATGAATTCTCTAGGAATGATGACTACATTTATTCATGTCAGAAACACTCCCTGTCTTCCGGCTGGGCAGAGTGGCTGGGCTGTGACAGGCACTGCAGCACAGCTGGGCACAGCCTGGTGGCACCCAGCTCACCCTGCCCAGATGTGCTCCCTGCCCAAGGCCATGGCACGAACTCTTTGCTCACCTGGACACAGCCAGCAGCTCCCAGACACACTGCTATGGCCATAGGGAAAGTGGAGAGCGAAGAGATCTCCAGGTGGGGTTGTTTCCTCCCATCCCACCTGCACAAAGTGCTTATTCCCGAGGGGCTGGGATACAAACAGCAGGAGCAGCCTGGCTGATCCTGGGATGAGTGCTGCACCAGCCTGCGATCCTCCAGAGAGGAAAGCAGCAGCTCCAAGCCTGAACCTT
Organism: Progne subis subis; assembly: GCA_022316685.1. Taxonomy (NCBI): domain Eukaryota; kingdom Metazoa; phylum Chordata; class Aves; order Passeriformes; family Hirundinidae; genus Progne; species Progne subis. Next base: position 3,894,436 of record JAKJHU010000100.1, read on the forward strand.
CAGGAAACAGTCCTGTCCACAAGCTTAGCAGCAAACCCTGGCTGCCTTGTTCTCATCCTGCTCCAAATTCTCACAGCGTGGGTGGGTGGGAAGCTCCCTGAATTGCTTCCCCACTTGCTGAAATGGGCTGAAATTCAGAGCTGATCACATTTTCCCCTGTGCCTGTCAGAGCCCAAACGGGAAGCCCAGTAACCGACACATAAAGCTACTACTGATAGCTGCACACTTGTTCCAGACAAAAGATCAGGAGATGTATGTCATAAAAAGGCAGAGATGTCTTCCAGATGTTTTTGTGTGTTGGGTCTGCACAGATGTTTTCGATGTCTGCCCATAAATGTAAGAAATGTAAAACATTTGTGTCCCACAGATGTAGAGATTAAATTATGCAAGAGATGTGATAAATCTCTGGGTAATGCGAGAAGACCATGAACTATTCACATTCATTGTTTTTAGTACAATCGGCCCCCATTTTCCAGAATGCAGCTGTGAAGGAGAATTTTATTGTTATTAAATGTGACTAAACATTACGTAGGAGGTTGAAAAGCAGCACTCACAGAGCTCTATGGACCCACACATTGCAAAGAGTCTGCAGCGTGGGGCACCAGGGGACAGCTGCTGCAGCTCGGGTGGGACAGGGGCGACGTGTCAGAGCCATCTCAGCCACACTGAGGGCAGGACAGACAGCTCACAGCTCACAGGCACAGCCTCTCTGCCCCACCACCACTTCAGCACGTGCAGAGAGCTCAGCCGGAGAAGCGCGGGACAGGCAGGAGAGCTGGGAATGACCCCAGTGCCCAGCTCTGCCAGGGCAGAAATTAATAGAAAGATGCTGTTTAAACAACACTGTTTATTTCTTGTGGTATCAAGTGCCAGTCAAGCACTTTACACTAAACCCCAGCTGAACCTTGTGCTGCCTTCAGGACGCTCAATCCCCGCTGCATTTCCAAACCATGCACTGTCGCAGGGTGGGTTCTGCACATTCCAGCTCAACACAGCAATCCCAGGTGTGGGGGGGAGCTGGGGGTTGAAAATTAGTGCTGCAAAATCCTCTCTGACCCCAATGCCACAGCCATCCTTGCCCACTGAGAGCCCAGCCCACACCCTGCCAGCCTCACTCACTGCCAGGAACAAGGGACACAGCCCCGAGCAGCTCAGGAGGCCTTGTGCCCCACAGGCTGCTGTGCTTGTGCAGCCCAGCTCTGCCCCCGTCACATCAGAGAAGTATGAGTTCTGTGTCTGTGTTTGTCAGGCACACTGAGAGAAACTGTGCCCAGATTTCACAGCTTCCATGTTATGCATTTGGCCTGGGGAATTTATTGCTCTGCTCCCTGCACAGCAGCCCCAAGGGAAAGAAAGGCCCCTACTCAGGGGGATGGAAATTCAGCCATGTCTGGCCCGTGCTGACCATGCTGCTGTCCTGGACAAGGGGCTGAGCCAGACACTCTGAGCCCTTCCCTGCCCTGCACCTCTCCTTGCCCAGCCCTCCATCACACCTGGAGGGGAACTGCAATCACAGAATCACAGAATTCACAGAATTCACAGAATCACAGAATTCACAGAATCCCCAGGTTGGAAGAGACCTCCAAGATCATCGAGTCCAACCCAGCCCCAACACCTCAACTAAACCCTGGCACCCAGTGCCACATCCACGCTTTGTTTAACACATCCAGGGATGGTGACTCCACCACCTCCCTGGGCAGATCATTCCAGGACTTTATCACTCTTTCCATGAAAAACTTTTTCCTGATATCCAGCCTGTATTTCCCTTGGTGCAGCTTGAGGCTGTGTCCTCTCCTTCTGTCAGTGCTGCCTGGAGAAAGAGCCCAGCCCCAGCTGAGCACAGGCACCTCTCAGGGAGCTGTGCAGGGTGATGAGGTCACCTCTGAGTCTCCTTTTCTCCAGGCTGAACAACCCCAGCTCCTTCAGCCCTTCAGTGGTGTGCTGCAGGCTTCCACTTCTGTCACACCAGAGGACACTGGCAGCTGCCCAGCTAAATCTGGGCCTTGGCTTTGCCTGCAGCCCTCAGCTGCTCCATCGGGGGAAGTTCCCAAGGTCCCCAAGGCACCACTGATGCCAGGTAGGAGCAACAGTTGCTGGGAGCAGATCCCCAGATTCCCTCCAGCTCTAGCAGATCACTGAGAGTTGATCACTAGTTAGCTCAGACATGTCATCACCATCTGCACCCCTTTTAATTTCACCAGTGTGGAGAGGAGGAGAGCAGGGCAAACATTGCCAAACCCTCGCCCCATCCCTGAGCAGGCTGGGAAGTGTCAGCAGCTCCGGCTCTCCTGTGGCTAGGAAGACCTCAGTGCTTCCCCATGCCACTGTGCTAAATCCTTGCTTGCATCAAGGAGACATGGCATTTTCTTGGGAATCCTCTCTGCTAAGAATATCCTCTATTTACATATTCACCCATGTGGGGGCGGATGGGAAACAGGGCAGTGAACTGAATGTCCTTGGAAGACGTGTGTGTTGGTTTCCATGGAGCTGGGTGCCTGGCCGTGTCTCTGTTTGTGCCGATCACGTGTGGTTACAGCACTGGTGACAGCCCTGGGGCCAGTGCTGCTCTGTCACCTGCCACCCCACGGGACTCCCTGCCTGTTCAGAGGGCCTGCAGCAGGTGAGGGTGCTCCTGGGTGTTCCAGGGCGTTTCTGCGTGTTTCTGGGTGTTCCTGGGTGTTCCTGGGTGTTCCTGGGTGTTTCTGCAGTGTTTCTGGGTGTTCCTGCATGTTCCTGGGTGTTCCTGGGTGTGTGAGGCTCACCGTGGTTCCCCTGGTGTCTTGTAGTCACCAACACACACACGTACACAGTAACAGAGTCACAGAATCCCAGAACCACGGAGGCTGGAAAAGAACTCCAAGTCTATCCTGTGCCTGATCCCCACCTTGTCCCCAGCCCAAAGCTCTGAGTGCCACCTCCAGATCTCCTTGAGCACCTCCAGGGATGGGCACTTCAAACCTCCCTGGGCATTCCCAAGGCCTGAGCTCCCTTTCCATGGGGAAATTCCTGCTGCTGTCCACCCTGAGCCTCCCCTGGCCCAGCCTGAGGCCGTTCCCTCTGCTCCTGTCCCTGTTCCCTGGGAGCACAGCCCGACCCCCCGGCTGTCCCCTCCTGTCAGGAGCTGTGCAGAGACACAAGTTCCCCCTGAGCCTCCTTTTCTCCAGGCTCATCCCCTTCCCAGCTCCCTCAGCCCCTTCTGGTGTTCCAGACCCTTCTCTGGATGCATTCCAGAACCTCAATATCTTCCCAGCTATGAGGGGCCCAGAACTGGACACAAGACTCGAGGTGTGGCCTCACCAGTGCAGTTCTCAATGCACACATTTCCATGTGCCCAAGCGATGCCAGCACAAGTGCCCTGTGTCAGGAAATGGCAATTGCCCCAGTGGAAGGGCACCAGATGCCCTCTTGGGTGTTAGGTTTATGGTTGGACTTGATGATCTCCAAGATCTTTTCCAGGCTGAATTCCACTGCTCTCTGCAGTCTGGGCTCTGAGCTGGTCAGAGTCACCATGAGGAGTTGCTAGGTGTGCTCCTGCAGAGAGACTCAACTCACCTGAAGGCCATGGCAGGTAAAACAGATCTTTCTGAGCATAAATTCCTCTCCCTACATCAACTTCAGAGGGAAGATCCTAAGACAAACTCCTAAGGTCTGCTTTGGAGCTCCCAGCACGTGACTGGATCTGTGTTTTGGCCTCACAGATGTGTTGCTAAGGAGAGAGGATGACTCCCGCACACCTAATGGACATTCAGGGCCCGAGGAGATCCTGTTTATGCAGAACAAAAGGTCAGGCAAATCCTTGGCAAGAAGAGGTTTTCCAGCTCCTCTGCAGAGGTCTGGGGCACGATGTGTGCAGCCAGGCAAAGGAATCTTGCACTGCAGAAACTCGCTTCTCTCTGATGGACATGGGATGTTTAAAGATCAAAACTGAAGGAGCAGATGGAAATTAATTCTCCTCAGGCTGAGAGATAGACAGGAAAGGACAGCTCAGAATAGGTGAGAGCATACAACAGCAATTCTGTGTCAGCTCTATAGCCCCTATGCCTGCCTGTCCTCTCCATTGCTGGTCAGGTCATGGATGCTGGATCTCTGCTCTGACGCTTGGCTGTGCAATTCCCAGCCCTTGGATCTGGGGAGCAGGAGGCTGCCACCAGCCCCTTGTGTTTAATAATCTGAATGATTAAATCAATAGAATTAATGTTTTTTCTTCCTGAATCTGATTGCTTTTTGAGTCCAGTTACAGTTTTGGCCTCACCCTGTCCCATGGAAATGAGTTTCGTGATAAATTCCAAGTTGTGTGAAAAAGCGGTTCTCTTGTTTGTTTTAAATCTGACAATCCCATGGACTGCATCCTTGTTCCTGAACAGAGAGAAGCAGAAAGTGACCGTCCCCAACCACTCCCAGAGGGCTCCAGGCTGTGCTACACTGCCCCATCACCCCACTCAGATGTCGCCTGCCAGAGCCCAAAAAGCCCTTGTCTATTTTATGGTTCCTGTGGGCACCATTAAACGCCTGTGCTCAGTCCTTTTCTGGTTTTCTGAGCTCTCCTGGGGATGAGGACACAGGAATGGATACACCAGCCAGCTCGGGGGGTGCGGATGCTGTGGACTTACCACAGCAGAGCTGCATTTTCTGGTTTGTTCCCAGTTCCTCTCCTCATCATTCCCAAAACCTGATTCCATTTCTTGCCCCCTACTGAGCCCATGTTTTCCATGATCTCGCCCAAGAACCCCGGATTTCTTTCCCCAGCGGTAATGGCTAATTCAGAGCCCAGTGCTCAGTTAGCAGGGAGTCCAACCACTGCATGTTTTTCATTCTGTTCCAGTTTGGGCTTGGCTGGGACAGAAGATATTCCAGTTCCAGGCCAGGCTAACACCAGCTCATTACCTGTTTATGTGCAAAGCCAGCCTGGGGTCACACGAGGTGCCCGCAGCACGAGCCCTCCGCTTGCCCCCCTCTCCCTGGCACCTCTCCCATCCCAGCACAAGCTTTCCTTGTGTCCCTGCCAAGCTGCCAAGGAGCTGCCTGGCTGTGCTGTGCCATGCCTTGCCAGCGCCACTGACAGGGGCTCTGGGGACAGGAGCTAAGGGACACGCACCGAAAGAAACCAGAGGAGCGTGGCAGGGAAAGGAGGGGACCCACAGGGTTTGCTGGGAACAACATTCAAGCCCTCCACTACAGAAAAAAAGGGGAATCACACCGTGCCTGGCTGCTCCACACTGGCCAAAGACAGAGCCAGAGGTCAGCAAGGAGGGGCAGGGAGGCCCCACTCTGGGTAGAGGCCATGGTGGGGTCACAGGAGCGGTGGCATTAAGGTGGGGAGACACACAGGGTGGGGAAGGGTGGGAGCTGATGATCCCTGGGGGTGTGAGTGCCAGTGCCTCACTGCGGGATGCTGTGTTCCAGGCCGATCATCTCCCCAAATGCTTCATTATCCATCTCCAGCTGATGCTCAAGAGCACCCCCAGGTCAGATATCCCTGTCAGAACAGGCGTTGATCCTGCTGGTTGCTCGGCTCTGGGATTTGTGTGCACCATGGGCACAGTGTGGGACCCCTCCTTCCCCCTCCCACCGAGCAGCAGTTTGGCTCTTGAGCTCTTGCATTGCAACATTCACCTTCTTCTGTTTCACCCTACGCAGAGCCGAGCCAGGGACACTTTCTGATGAGCTTCCTATTTATCCTTTGAGAAATGTTTTAATATTGGCTTTTATGTTTTAGCAAGTTTTTCCTAAAAATATTTTTGGCCTGTCCTTACGGGTATTACATCTTACAGACATACTTTGTACTCCATTCTATCTTCCTTCTTTGGAAATTATTTCAATTTTGATGAATCTCTCATTCTTCTTGTAACTTCTTTCATTACTAAAGTATGGCAGATTTTTTTTTTTTTCTGGGTATTTTAGCACATTCTAGATTAGTTGTATATATTTATTCCGAGCCTCTAATACTTTGTCTTTAAACAGTTTTTATGCCTTCTGTAAATATTTTACCCTTTTAGCTTTTCTTTTGAATTCCTTTTCAACTACTTTTGTATTTTTATCTTTTTGTTCCCATTCTTAAAATTAGACTTTGGGTTAGATTTTGTTTCTTTTTCTTTTCTCTTTCAGTCCTAAAAGGACTTGGCTCTTTGGGTGAAGTTCTCTTTGGTCATGGGCCCAACAAGGTCCAACAGAGGGTGATTGCAGAAGTCATGGAGGTTCTGTGGTCCAGCAGATCCATCCCCAGTGAGAGATGGAGCCAGAAAGTCCCTGCAAAACTTCTCTGACAAGACCTCAAAGAACATGCATGAGAGGAAAAGAAACTCGTACATCTTAGAAACTCCCAGCCTTAATTAAGGAGTAAAACGCTGCAGACTTTTCCACACCTGGAGTAAGTGGGACAATGAGAAAACCCAGCACCCAGAGAAATCACAGAATTCACAGAATCACAGAATTCACAAAATCACCAGGTTGGAAGAGACCTTCAAGATCGAGTCCAACACATGCCCCAGTACCTTGACTAGATCATGGCACCGAGTGCCACATCCACGCTTTGTTTAAACACAGGGATGTCCAGGGATGGTGACTCCACCACCTCCCCGGGCAGATCATTCCAGGACTTTATCGCTCTTTCCATGAAAAGCTTTTTCCTGCTATCCAGCCTGTATTTCCCTTGGTGCAGCTTGAGGCTGTGTCCTGTCGTTCTGTCAGTGCTGCCTGGAGAAAGAGCCCAGCCCCAGCTGAGCACAGGCACCTCTTAGGGAGCTGTGCAGAGTGATGAGGTCACCTCTGAGTCTCCTTTTCTCCAGGTTGAACAACCCCAGCTCCCTCAGCCCTTCCTCACAGGGTCTGTGCTCCTGTCCTTCACCAGCCTCCTTCCCTCCTCTGGACACGCTCAAGCATCTCAACGCCCTTCCTGCACACACGCTGCCAGGGGAGCTTTCCTGGCACACACCCACCCCAGGGCACGGCCTCCACAGTCAGGCAGGAGCACAGCAGAGCCTGAGCCTGCTCTCCAGAGCCTCAGGAAAGCTGAGAGGTGCCAGCAAGCAGCATCTCCCCCATCACGGACCACGGCTGCCCAACCTGGGAAGAGCAGGTCCCCAGGGCAGCTGGCAGCACGAGAGGCAGCCTCGCAGCCCATTCCCAGAGTCTGCGACAGCAAACCTTAGAATAGATACCCCGGAGGATCCCAGGGAGACAGAACAGCCTTATCCACCCCCTCAGCCAGCTCTGCTCAGCTCAGCTCTGAGAAACATCGGGCTGCCGAGTCCCAGAGCTGCTCCGTGGGAATGAGGAGCAGCAGCCTGGCAGGGCTGGGCTGGGCTGGACATCACACCCTTGTTATTTATTCCTCACAGTGATTGGAGGTAAGCCCAGCCACTGCCAGGTTTTGCTCCAGCTGCCCGTCTGTCCACATGTCCACTGAGGATGAGGCCTGCTGAGATGCCTGGACAGGTGGTTGCATTTTCTGAACTGGGATAAACAGTAAATAAAAGTTCCTGGGCTGTACTTTGAACACTGCTGTGCCATGGTTTGTGTCTAGACATGAAGGCTTCAACACTCGCTCTCAAAACACAGGGTCTCTTCTGTCCCACACATCGGGAAGTGTCCCTCACTTGTGCTCGGCCCCAGTGGCTGCAGCTCCAGGGACGCACCATGGGTGGCTGCAGCTCAGCACCTGGGCTGTTACCTGCCCACCAGAAAAACACAGCTTGGGTGACCCTGGCAGGGACAGGGACTTTTCCTCCTCCAGCCCAGCCACACCCTGCACACACCAGGATGCCTGGGAGGAGGGGAACCACCTCCCACCTCTCCGTGCACAAAGCCAGCAAGTCCTGCTCTTCTGTTTGCTAGAAACAGTGTCACCGAGCTGGCAGCTCCCAGGAGCTTTAACCAGAACAAAGAAAAATAACTTCAGGGCTTTGCAGCTATGAGTTATGGACGCAAGCTTTTGGAAGGGGGCCTAGATCTTGTCCCCTTGGCTTAAAGGCTGGAAAGTCTCAGCTACAAGGCCTAATCTCCCTGACACGTCCCATCTGCATTTCCTACTCAGGTACCACAGGCTGAGAGGACTCGGGTTGTCCAGCCTGGAGAAAAGACGGCTCCAGAGAGAGCCCAGAGCCTCTTCCTGTGCCTAAATGGGCTCCAAGAGAGCTGGAGAGGGACTTGGGATGAAGGATGGAAGGACAGGACAAGGGGAAATTGCTTCCCACTGCCAAAGGGCAGGGATGGATAGGATATTTGGATAGAATTGTTCCCTGGAAGGGTGGGCAGGCCCTGGCACAGGGTGCTCAGAGAAGATGTGGCTGCCTCTGGATCCCTGGCAGTGCCCAAGGCCAGGCTGGAGCAGCCTGGAACAGTGGAAGATGTCCCTGCCAGGGAATGAGAAAGGTCCTTTCCAACCCAACCCATTTTGTGGTTCCAGGATCCACGATCAGTATTCCATGGGGCTGCTCTGCAGCACTGGGGTCAGGCTGTGCTCCCTCCACCCCTGTTCTGCTGCCCAGCACACACAGAGCCTGCTCCCCCCATGGCAAGGGGAACCTCAGCTCCCTCCTGTCCCTGCTGCCGCCACCTCAGCAGTGTGACAGCCACTGCCAGGACAGCAAAGAGCCCAGCTAAGCAGACATGCCATCAGGCCTGTAAACACCACCCTGAAAATATTTCCATTTTCTCCAAATTTTATGGGTTTTTGGTGAAAGTTTACCTTTTTTTTTTTTTTTTTTTTTTTTTTTTTTTTTTTTTTTTTTTTTTTTTTAATTTGCTCGGGTATTTGCATCTGAATGTTTTTGGTGCTTTTTTCTCACGGCTCTTAAGGGGAACAATGTGTATGTTTAGTGCTGGTGAACAGGGTGACACGAGAGTTCCAAAACACGCGCAGTCAAAATCTATTTCACCCATAATAACAATAACAATAATAACAAGAACAATTAGCAGTGCTGTCTCAGTATAAAATACAAGCACCTTTCTGAGTGTTTGCTATTTGCTGCATATTTGCAATTAGTTCTCATCTGCTGAAGGCAAAGTGCACTGTTTATGGTTTTACTGCAGCATCCAAGTACTTCATATGCTTATTTTTCATAACAAAATTACTTTGCCCATAAATCAGGCTAAACTCACAGGCAGCTTTGACCCCTCGCCTCGACTTTTCGCTGTAGATCAGCTGTTCATAAACTGTGTGCCCAGATTCCGTGTCCAGGGCTGCATTAAGAATAAAATATTTGGGAAACACAATTTGCATCACAGCTCTCTAAGTAAGTATTTGGCTTCCTGGAAATGATGACTCATGGTTGGGATGTGCAGAAATGTACCAATAACATAACCTTTCGATCCTCTGATGCCAGACAGAGCCGTGCAAAGCTGGGTTCTGTGCTGCCCAGATGGCTGGCACAGCAGCCCGTATATATAGCATCACTTCAGGCCCGGCCTTTTTGCAATGTGTGGGAAAGATAAAAAAGGGCAGAACGCAGCGCCGAGGTCAGGCAGCTCCCAGAGCCACACTTTATCTGATCAGCCTCTTCCTCTGCCACCCTGATGGTTTAACAAGCAACAGTTTCTGGAACAAGCCCTGAGAGCCCTGAGTCCTGGTATATTTTATAGGATCTTTCCAGCGTAGCTGTATTAGGTATGAAGAGCTTTACGAAGAAACCTTTGCAGTGTGGGTCCAGTCCCTGGCAAGGTGAAGCAGCTGCACTGTTATTGCTCAGAAATGTATATAAAATTGTCACCGGAGAAGCCTCGTTTATTCCCTGACATGGGCAGTTACAAGCAAAGGGCCAGATTTCCAAACAGCCCCTGGCAAGTGTCACCAGCCGGGGGGGGATCGTGCCAAGCTCTGCCAGCCTCCAGACGTGTGTGAGGCCACCCTGCTCAGAGCCACCTCAGGCCCTCGGTGCCCCCCACCCGGGGTCTGCAGGTGTGACCCCGGGCACAGAATAATCCAGAGCAAGCTCCATTCCTCCACAGGACACCTGAGCTCAGCTTTCTGCCACACTCATCCTCTTTCTGCAGGAAAATGCCACTCTGCGAAACCAAAATCACTGTTTCCCAAGGGGATTTTTTTTTTCTTTCCCAGTAGTTCTGCTGGGGATTAGCCCTGCATCTGTCTCAGCTGCTGCACTGCATCCTTGGCGTTCCTGGTCTGCCCAGCCAGCTGGGCTCATTGCCTGTGGTGGGCTTGAGCCACTGAGCAGATGGCGGGAGCCTCAAGGGAGCCATGTGGCCACTGAGCAGAGCAGGGCAGAGCCAGAGAGCCCCAGACTCTTTGAGCAGCACACAGATTTCTCAGAGTGAGGCAGAACAAAGGAGAGGCATGAGTTTCCTTCAGCACAGCCCAGCTCCAGCTGCCCCCTCCTCAACACCACAGGGGAGCAACAGCCCTGTGCTCCCCAAGGGAGTTTGGGATAATCCTGGCTCATGCACGCTTTCTGTTTGACTCTCTCTGGATATCTGCGAGCCTCAAGTGATGTCCAGTGCAAGCATCTGCCCCAAGCTGTGTTACCTTAAACAACCCCAGCCCAACAGATAAAGCACGGAGCACAGAGCAAGTCCAGTGGAAATCACAGAATCCCTGAGGTTGGAAAAGCCCTGCAAGATCATCAAGTCCAACCTTTGCCTGATCCCCAGCCCAGAGCACTGAGTGCCACATCCAGGCCATCCTTGGACACCTCCAGGGATGGGAACTCCAAACCTTCCTGGGCAGCCCCCTCTAATGCCTGACCATCTTCGCAGGAAGAAATTCTTCCTGACCTGAAAGACACTGTGAGAAGCAGAGCACCACTAGACACCGTATTTTCTGGAATTCATCTAGATGCCAAATGCGGTCAGGCTTTGCACGTTGTCCCTGCAGAACCTCTCTGCTCCAAACCTCAGGTACCAAACACCTGCACCTGCCTTACAGCAGCTGGCACCGAATCCAGGAACGCACGGAGGAGATCTGCAGAGCTCACAGCCCCGGGGGCACACCCTGCCCAGCCCGAGGTGACGGCAAAGCCCCACCCTGCTGCTGTCCCTGTCCCGTTCCGGGTGCTGTGCTTGTCCCAGCTGCGGGGACACCGAGGATGCTGCGGTGCGCGGCGCTCCGGGGAGCCGCAGCCGGCACAGCCCGCGGCGTGTGCCGCAGATGGATTGCACAGCTGCGGGGAGCTGGGAAGCAGCTGCTGCCTCACACTCGTCAGCAGGGAGAGCCGAGCGGGGATCTCCTCTGCTCCAAGGGCCCCGGAGCAGCTGCCTGCCCCAGCACTCTGCAGGGCTCTCGACCGGGATGCTCGCTCTGCTCCGTGAGGAGATGCAGTGTGAATCTGCGCAAGTTTCTGCGCTGGCAGTGCCACACAGGGATGTCACCACCTCTCTGTGAGAAGGGGAGACAAACATGGACATCTGGGGATCGAGGGGATTCCTGCAGGGTGTTTACTGGGAAGACCGAGCCCAGCATCATTCAATATCCTTGGTGATCCCATGCGCTGGCAGCCACGGACACAAGCCCCATGTCCTGGCGGTGCCAGCTTGCCCTGGTGCAGCATTTCTAAGCAGCGCAACTCCGGCAGTGGCAGGAGTTTGTCCTGGCTCCCTGCTGTCATGCCAGCAGTCCCTGCTGAGGAGGGCGAGGGTCCCTTTGCCAGCCTTCCTCCTGCCTGGCCCATCCCATCCCTCTCGGCAGGCAGGGAGCCAGAGCACCATCACCTCCAGCAGGCAGCTTTACTGGCTGACACTATAAATGTTCTGTGCTCTCATGGATTTGATGCTGTTTTTATGAACTTGGAGCTCAGTGTGGCTGTTTAGTTTGAGATGAGCGAGGAATGTATTAATAGTTGGGTAAAGCGCACTCCGAGCTTCTAATCTGACCGGGCTGTTTGCTTTAGGGAAAAAACACTTCACTTTTTCCATTCATTACTATTCCTTGTTAGCGGCCGCAGCACCCGCCCCCAGCACACCGGAGGCTGCTTTAACCCCTCTCCCACTGCTCCCCAGCCACCCGCGCTGTCCCACAGGGAGGAGAGCGCTGGCCACAGCAACTCAAAGAATTTTTTTCCCCCCGCAGACCGTGCTGAAACCCATGGGCACAAATCCTAGCGCCAGGCTCAGCCGGACCCGTGGAGTGGCGATGCCACCTCGCAAAGGTGCGGCTGTGGGCGCAGAGCAGGGTGTCACCCACAGCGCGCCCAGGCACCGTGCGACAGGAGGAGAGCGCTGCGCTGGTGGCCAGTCCCAGCCACAGCCCGCCTGCCATGGCCTGGCAGCCTCCCCGCCCTCCCAGCCATGATGAGGAGCAGCCACCAAAGAGTCTCGCTCGAATCTGGGGGGACACCTCGCGTGCCGGGGGCTCGTCCTGCTCCTGCCCCACTGGCCCCTGCCAGAGTGCAGCGGCTGATTTACATCGAGATGAGGATCTCGGCGGCCTCCTGCTAAGTCTCTTATCCAACATGAACTTTCCATAAGCAAGGCTTCTATTTTTAACTCTGCCGGGCCTGGCACAGGGGTTGTCTCGCAGGGAGAGGGGGCGAGGACACAGCCCACAGCCGGGCAGGGTGAGCAGGGTGAGCTGTGAGTTTGCCAGGGGCCAGCAGGGCTGTGCCCTGGCCAGTCTGCTGCCACCAGCTCCCCCAGCTTTGCCCCGCTGTCCTGGCACACACGAGAAGACCTTTCGGGTTTGGATGGTGGGGTGGATGTGGGCACAGGCAGGGAGGTGCTCTCCTGCTGACCACCGCAGAGGGCAGAGCTTTGTGCCCAGCCCAGAGCAAGCAGGGCAGGGCCATGAGGGGTGTCACCTCCACGTCCCCGCGGTGGGGGAGGGATGCAGTGGTTTGAACGCACCACTGATGACCCAGAGGGTGCCAGTGTGGAGTTCAGAGGTACCCAGAGTCCACACCGAGCCTGGATTCAGCTGCAAGGACGCAGCCCTGCCACCGGCAGAGGGCATGGGAAGGTGTCTGCATCCTTCAGCTCACTCTGTGACAAGGTCCCAGGCAGGGCCAGAGCTCAGGCACCACCAGCACTCGCCACCGCAGCTCCCCAGCCCCGCAGTTTTTTCTGGTGCTTGGAAAAAGGAGGGCAGAGGTCCGAGGAGCCAGGCAGGGCTCTGTAAATCCCGGCAGAGGGACACGGAGGAGGAGAGCAGCCCACCCCAGCTAGGAAAGCGGAGTGGCTGTCCCTCTGTCCCTCAGCGGGGTGGAGACTGAGCTCTGGACAGACATCGCACCTTCTCTCCGGGTAATGAAACCCCTCCGAACTCCTCCCTGGCACAGAAACGCCCAAACTCCGCCAGGAGGGGAATGGAGAGACTGCAAGGACCCTCTCTGCAGGGCAGCAGGAGTAGTGGAGCCCCTTGGGTGCTCCCCAGGGCACTGCCAGGTTCTCAGTGATCCTGGGGTTCAGCAGGGCCCAGCACCCAGCAGCTCATCTCCCCCAGACCCAAATCCTCTCCCCTGCTCTTCATACTCTGATCCTTGCACCGCTGACTGATCAACAGATAGATCCCTCTGCAGCAAATTTTTTCTGTGTGTGCCAGATTTTCGCACAGTCCAACCCCACAATTAGCCTCTGCAGCCTGTTCCCAAGCACTCTGTCCCATCCAATTTTAAATTACTCCAGCAATAGAGCACTTGCTCCGTCCCCTGGGAAAGCACTGTGCTCCCATAGATCTCGCTGCCCGGAAGACAGGATTTTGCTGATATCCAGCCCACATTTTCCTCCAGTTAAATTCACTGTGGGGCTCTCAGCTGCGCTGCCCCAGGCAATCACATCTCCTCCACTTCCCTGGTTCTCCGAGCATTTGCCTATTTGCAGTGACCTTTCTGGTCAGCTGGGTTTTTTTTCCCACTTTTAGCTCTTGTACCCTTTAGGCTTGTCAGCTCCTTATCATTTTGTCTGGGGATCTCAGCAGGGTTCTGCAGAGGATTCCTACAAACCCTCCCCAAATCCCTGTCAGGATCTCCCTTCTCCAGCTTTTGATTAGGGAGCGCTGGTCCCTCCTTCTGAGGGGACCTATTGGTGATGCTCTCCCATCTGTGAGGAGGAGGTTTGCACCTTCCCATCCCCTGCCTCAGGCTGAGTGTTCAGCCTTTTCCTTGCTTTATTGTGGAGACAGGGAGAAATGAAGAGTTAATGCTGGGTTTAGCACAACAGGCATTTGGAAGAGACACTGGTTTACACACGAGCACAGGTCAATTCAAACTTCCCCTACCCTAATTTACAGTGGGGATTAATGACTTATATGCTGGCAAACCGGAGCACCACTAAATCAGACTGCGAGAAGGCGAGCACAAGAACACCAGTCAGAAATGTCAACACTGAGAAGTTTCTTCTGATTCTTATTAAATTGATGTCTAAAAGTCCCAGCATTTACTAAGCGCGGGTAAAAAGGCGAAAAAGTAACTCCTATATTGTCTGCATAAAAAGTAACAACGTGATGCTTTGTATACAGTAATACCTGATTAAATATTAAAAAAAAAAAAATGTATAAAAACAAAAGAAACCCAAAACATGAGATTGCAGCAAACTAATGAAACAGCGCTTTTGCACTGAAGCGCCTCTAGCATTTTATTTGTGCATGTAATTCATGCAAACTTCAATTATTCATTTAGACATTTCTGTAACAATAATGAGCGTGGAAACCCAGCCAGCTCTGTGTGCTCTCCACTGCAGCATCCAAGGGAAAATGTTCAACCCAAAACTCAGGCCCCACGATGAGCCTTGAGACCAAGGACCCTCTGAGCACCCAGCTGTCCTCCTGGCCCACATGGCCCCAAAGCATAAACCCTTCCTTGCCCTAGACGTTTCATGGGAGGAAAAAATACACCTTGAAGGGGGAAGAATTACGGCAGCACTGAAAATCTCAGACCCATTTCCCAGCGTATTGAACTAGATTTTTATAATTTTTTCACTTTTCTTGGTCGGTTCCCTCAAGTCTCCTCATTTTCCTTGTGAACACGCAAGGTTTTGGGAAAGGTGAGCAAGGCAAACACCCTTCCTCAGCGCCCAGCCTGGTGTGCTGGGGGTGTTTGGGATTCTGAGGGCAGCGCTGGTGTGGAGGGTTTGGCAGGTGCCAGAGCAGGTGCAGGGCCAGGAGCGAGGTGCTGGGTGAGGTGTCAGCAGCTCCCTGCTTCCCTGGAGTGATGGATATTGCCCCGATAAGCACTTTGCCAGCACCCTGCCTGTCAGGAGGCAGGGAGCCTGGCTCTCGCCTGCATTTCTACTGGCACATTTCACCTCTAATTTGGGAAAAAATCTGGCATCCCACACCCGTGCAGGGCTGCCAAGGGCTGCTCCAGATAATCTCTGCAAATAGAACGATGAGAAGTCTCCACGGCGCTGATGTCATGGGCAGAATTCCTGCCAGATCCAGCGAGACCCCGCTCTGCCCGTGGCCATCCCAGCACCAAGGGGACGAGCCTGGGCTCTGGGGCTGCAGGGCTGGGTGGGGACGGCGGTGGCAGGTCCGTTCCCAGGCTGCCTGGGCTGTGCCCTTGTGTGTGGCTGCTGGTGCCGGGTGGAATTTCACCTCGGCTGAACCTTCCAGCCCTCTGAGATCATGGCCACGCTGATAAGCAGCCCGTGGTGAGTGGCACCCATGCCACCGCCCTGCTTTCCGTGACTCCAGAGACAACAAACTGTCCCTGCAGTGCTCGTGCCTCAGCCACAGGGAGCTGCTGGGGGGCCCCAGGAAGCAGCTCCCTGTGCAGCTGGTGCCATCCCTCCGGGCACAAAGGGATGTTCCTTGGGGACGTGGTGGCTCTCCAGCCAGCCAAGCAGTGCCTGCACGGTCAGGAGAGGAACCAGGGCCACTCCCAGGTCTGGCACCAGCAGCCAGAACTCCCTGCCTGCTTGGGCCACGTGGAGAGGGAGGAATAATCTTCTCACAACCCTGACCTAGGGTTTGGGGTCTCATACTGGAGGAGTTCAGTGCCCAGAGCGGCAGCACACATCAAACAACCTCTTTAACAGCTCCGTCCTGCTCCACCTGAGCCTTGGACCCAACCTCAACCTTTTCTCAAACCTCCCAACTTGTCTCTCGTGGTGAACCAGCTCCCAGCCCTGTCAGACCACCCTGTGGGAGCTGGCCTGGCCCTCAGGAACACACCCTGAAACTGTTTCGGGGCCTTTTCCTCATTCTCACAGAAAGTTCTGATTCCCAGGAAGGGACTGATGACCAAAACCTCCAGCTCCTGTGCTGCCCTTGGCCAAGGAGCTCCTGGGTGAGGCTGGCCAGGGGGACAGCCCTTGGAGGAGGATGGGCATGGGGACAGGGAAGTCCAAGCAGTTGATCTGCCAGGAGATTCACTATGAGGGGCCAAACTTCAGCTCCAGCCCATTCACACTTTGATCAAAAATTGGCAAGATTTAATGGAAAACCAATTATTTCTCTCAGGGCATGTTTTCTTTATATGCAGGGATTTTGTTGTTTTGGTTTTTTTTCTGATTTCCTTCAGCTCCCTCCTAAGAAATGAGGTAAGAGCCATGGTCCTGTCTGTCCAGCCTGTTTGTGTGGGACAGAATCCAGAGCAGAGCCTGTCTCTCACTGGGGCTGGTTCACAGGGCTCAGCATCGCTCTGGCTGCACTCACACAGCATCAGCAGCAGCATTCCCCCAGGCAGCTCCTGGATTAAACATAGCCAAGGCAGGAATGAACTCTACAGGTGCCTCCAAAACCGACAAATACATTTTCACAAAAAAAAACCCAAACAAAAGGATACTCACAAACTTATAATAAACCCGGGAATCCCTGGCTGTGGGATAAAAGTCTTACTGCAAAACAGTGCTGCTGCTGATCCCATCTGATCCCACGCCAGTAAGAGGTGGCAGTGCAAGGAATCAGTGCCTGTGCCGCACAGAGTGGGGAGCCCTGGGCAGAGTGGCACAGAATCACTGTGTCCAGGGATTTCGGGCCTTTCTCCGAGCTGGGGTGGCAGAACAGCAGCACACAGGGCTCTTGGTCGTGCTAATGAGAAAATTACCCCCAGATCTGCTCTGCTGCTTCCAGCAAGGAGACAGCTCTGAGCAAAAGGGGGTTTTGGCAGACACATAAGTGCTGGAGGATGGCTGGTGTGTGGTCTGTGCTTTTGTAACACCAGGGGCTCCCCAGTAAACGCTTCCCAGATAAAACCGAGCTGGTCTCGGTGGGGAGGTTGGCTGCTGGGAGGTTCCTGTGCCCCCAGGGCAGTGGAGATGTCCCTTTGGTGGGTTTGGGAAGGACAAGCACCTCCCGCAGCAATGCCACCAGCACCCAGCTCCTCCTTTCCTCTCTGCACTCCCTGGGTGTGGGATCAGCCCTCTCCAGGCGCTGCTCCTGGCTGGTCTGTGCTGAGGGGGTGAACAGCAGCTGCTGCTCCTTTCTCTGCACCTGTGGGCTCTTCTCAGCATCTCAGCAACGGCTGAGCAGCACCAAATCCCCAGGACTGTGTCACATCTCAGCGACACGTCTCAGTGCCCACCCAGCTGTGAGGGCTGGGCAGGGCCAGGACGCTTCCTCGCAGGAAGATGAACCTGAGAGGAAAAGACTGGCAGATGCCAGGAGGAGCCTCCAGTGCATCCTGGCATAGAGAAATGCTTCCAAAGGAGCAAAGACATCTTGGGAACCTTCCCTGGGGGAATCTGGGGCTGCTTCCTGGGGTCTCAGCTTCCTCTAGGAGGTGGGAAGATCCTGTGACGGACTTGGGAGGAGCCTCGAGTGCGTCCCAGAGGAAAAAAATGTAACTCCAAAGGAGAAAAAGCATATTGGAAACCTTTCCTGGGAGATGTGGGCCTGTGGTTATCAACTCAGGTGCCAAAAGGAGAGCTCAGACCTGCTCCTTGCAGGTGAAGGAGGGCTGGGAGCAGGGATGAATTTCCCAGGCTGACTGTAGGGGTCATCAGCCCTCAGCTTTTACAGGCAGGGTTTGTCAGCTCCCTCGGTGCCGCCTCTGGGAGCTGCGGTCCCGTGGGGCACCGGGCACCCCTGCAGACGGTGCGTAAATAAACCCAGAGCTTCGCTGAAGGACACAAGCCCAAATCCAGCGCTTCCAGGCAGGAAGGGTTTCCCCCACAGGCCGGGGCAGGAGGCAGGGCTGGGCTTTCCTGGGAGGAAACCACACGTGAGTTCTGCTCAGAGGGCAGAAAGCAGCTCTGAGAGCAGGCAGTGGGACAGGCTTGGGACCAGAGCCCGTCTGTGGGTGATGGTGACCCGGCCCTGGGAGCTGGAGGGGATGGATGCTCATGTGCAAGCCATCCTCAGCTGGGTTAGAATCCCAGAATCACCGAATCCCAGAATCCCAGAATCCCAGAATCCCAGAATCCCAGAATCCCAAGGATCATCCAGTCCAAGCTGCGCCCCATTCCCCACCCTGACACCAGCCCAGAGCACTGAGTGCCACCTCCAAGAATTCCTTGGACACCTCCAGAGGTGGGCACTCCAGACATCCCCGAGCAGCCCATTCAATGCCTGACCACCCTTTCAGGACAGAAATCCTTCCTGATATCCAGCCTGCCCCTCCCCTGGCACAGCCTGAGGCCACCAGTGCAGCTGAGAGTTTATTCTGCAGGGGATGGGGGATTGCTGAGAGCATCAGCGCTGACCCATGGGGGCTGTTCTGCCCGTGCAGCCCCCTCCCAGCTCAGCTCCAGGGGCACAGCACATGGGGTGCACACACTTGCACCTGGACCTGGCAGGATCATAATCCCAATCCAAACAAAATTACGCCCTTTGGAGACTGGATTTTGTCTCTAATCAGGATGAAAACAGCAAGGGTTCAACTGGCCAGTCTCGTGTAATTTGAAGAATGGCACTAGAGCCAGCTGAAGTAATTCAGTTTGAATTTTTTTTTCTGTTTTACTTCTTATTTTTATGAGGTATACTGGAATAATAAAGTCAGTAGGATACAGAAACAAAAAGTCAAAACAAAAAAATCAGGGCGTTTCACCAGCTAATGCAAAAGCCAAATATCTTGACATCAGCAGAATGTTTCATTTCAGTGTTTTTTCTAAACAAATTTAGGCTATGGAAAGTTTCCATTGAGATGAATTGGCAGAAACGTGTGCCCAGCTTTCCTGGCAGGGCACAGGCTGGCTGTGCACAGAGGAATGGTGCCCAGCCCACCTTGGGGCACACACGGGCACCCAGCTGCCTTCTCCAGGATGTTCCTCACGTTCAACACCTGGAAATCCCGGCGTGCCTGTGATGGAGCTGAGCCTGAGCTCCCTGTGCAGCTCTGCCTGGCACTGAGTACTGTGTGCTACGTTTGGAGCCTCCAAACCACCAAACACCTGCAGCAGGATTGCTCAGAGCTGCAGCCTGAGGTCACTCTTCCCCTGAACTCAGCACTGGTGAGGCCACACCTTGAGTGCTGTGTCCAGCTCTGGCCCCTCAGTTTAGGGTGAATGTTGAGATGTCTGAGTGCATCCAGAGGAGGCAGCAAGGCTGGTGAGGGATCTGGAGCACAAACCCTGTGATGGAAGGGCTGAGGGAGCTGGGGTTGTTCAGCCTGGAGAAAAGGAGACTCAGAGGTGACCTCATCACTCTGCACAGCTCCCTGAGAGGTGCCTGTGCTCAGCTGGGGCTGGGCTCTTTCTCCAGGCAGCACTGACAGAAGGAGAGGACACAGCCTCAAGCTGCACCAAGGGAAATACAGGCTGGATATCAGGAAAAAGTTTTTCATGGAAAGAGCGATAAAGTCCTGGAATGATCTGCCCAGGGAGGTGGTGGAGTCACCATCCCTGGATGTGTTCAAACAAAGCGTGGATGTGGCACTGGGTGCCAGGGTTTAGTTGAGGTGTTTGGGCTGGGTTGGACTCGATGACCTTGGAGCTCTCTTCCAACCTGGTGATTCTGTGATTTTGTTATTCTGTGGTTCTCCTGATGTCTGCCAGGCCCTGCCCATGGGAAGGCCCTGCTCTCAGGCTGGGGCACAGGAGTGAGTCTGTGGGCTTTGCAGTTTGCTCCCTGCCAAACCAGTGCTCCCAGTCGGAGCTGGGCCCAAGCCAGGGGTGCCACTGGGTGATCTTTAAGGTCCCTTCAACCCAACCATTCAACGTGCCAACCCAGAGGACCCCGACCACTGGGACTGGCTGCAGAGCCAGCCCCCCTGAGCTCGGCTGAGCTGGAAACAGCATTCCCCAGGAAGGGATGAGCCTCCTCACAGAGTCAGGCGCTGCTGCGAGGCTGCAGCACTGCTTGTCACAAACGAGGAGCTGAGGTCTCTGAGCGCTGCCTCGGCTGCCAAGCCAGCAGCAGCCTGCCCTGGCCGCAGTGCTGGGCAGGAAGATCCTCACCATTCCAACAAAACCTCTAAAAGCATCAGAAAATGTTCCCACCCCACACCAGGATCAACCCAAAAACTCGAGAAATTTCCACGAAAAACCAAAGACGTTCCCGAACGGATTGCCGTGGCACAAGACCAGCTGGGGTGTGGGAAGGAGGACCGAGGTCTTCTCCAGTGCTGGCAGAGTGGGGGACTTGGCTGGAAGTGTCCCAAACCCCAGCTGAGCTCTAGACCAGCGTGTTTGCACGGCCTGTCCCACTGCAGCTTTCCACAGCATAAATAAAGGAATAATCACTTGAACTTGAGCCCGGGTCAGTACCTTAACGAGCAGACTGCAGTCCAACTTTCCCTTTGGCTTAATGAATATTAATTAACCAGACGCAATTGAGCGGCCCCAGCAGGACAGGGAAGGCATGTGCCGGCCCTGGGCTGTAGCGAGTGCTGCGCTCCCCTGGCTCACAGCGGCCTGGATTTGGGGCTCTCTTTGCTGTCCCCCTCCCAGCTGTGACCCGACCAGTAAGTGATGGGTCCCTGCAGGGTGGTCTGCTCCTTCCTCCAGGAGACAATCCCTCCCCAACACCCCCGACCTCCTCAGATAAGGCTTTAACTCAAGCTGGTGCATTCCTGTGTGACATTTTCCTCCTGATTAACCAACGAGTTCATTTTTTTCCTCCAACGGAACGCCATCGTGATGGAAAATTCTGATGCAGAGGTGAAGCTGCTGCTCGCCTCAGTGCCGTGGCTGTTGGCTGCTGCTCTGCTGAATGCCCAGGGTGAGTGGGCACAGCAGCCTTGCCTGGCTTTGGCACACGTGGGCAGAGAGGTCTTTATCTCCTGCGTCAGCCAGGCTGGTTCCAGGAGAGTCAGACGCCACAGACGCTGCTCTGCTGTGAAGCAGGCAGGTGAATTCACGTGGCAGGGGAAGTGATTCTCCGTGGTGGTTGTCCCTGCAGCCTGGCAGTGCCCTGGCACAGCTGGGAGCAGAGCGATGAGCTCAGGCACGACCCCATCCCAGGACTGGGCTGAGGTTTGGGGAGTGGGGATGGGCTGCTGCTCTCACGCTGAGGAGAGCTCAGCCTCCCAGGAACACCCATGCCAAGAGCTCATGATGCTCTCCAGATGCTCCCTCTTCTGCTCACAAAGGCAGAGATTGACACAATAAACAAACAATTTGTAAAATTCTTTAGTGAGGGCAAAAAACCCCACATTAACTGGAAACATGGATACCCCCCGAAAGAGTGCAGGAGGGGGGAGCATTCCCAGGACCTGATGCTGTAGCAGCGGGTATAGAAATGGAAACACGCACAGGACTGGATCTTCAGACAGGGCAATTCACCAGAGAGCAGGAAGCTGCCAGTGCCAGTCCCCAGACAATGTTTTGCCTCGTTCAGCAGAGGGGAGAGCGATGTGTCTGCACATCTGGGGGTCTGCACAGGGGGGCACTGGCACCTTCCTCACCCACCACCCCACACTGCTGGGCTGGGCTTCTCCTCACGGACTCCTCCCCTGCCCCAGGCAGCACCAGCTGGTGTGGGCACCATCACTACCTCTTGAGAAGGTTCTGATCACACAGTTTGCTCTTAGCTGACTTTATTTAAGGCCTTGAGTGGCAAAGATCCATGAGTATGAGAAGCTTCTCTAAAACTCAGTAAGAATGGCTCAAAATCACACCTCTAAGGGCTCCTTTGGAAGATCTGTCCCACGACACGATCCTGCCTCCAGACAGGGTCTGGTTCCAGCAATCCCTTGCTCCTGGCAGTGTTTTCCTACTCAAGATCTCCCTGAAATAAAGAGTTGATCAAGGGGGACAGTCCAGCTTGTCAGGGTCTGACTCCAGGGGAGAGTGACCCAGACCCCCCCAGACCCACAGCAGCTTTTTGGGTGTTGGTGTCATGAAAATGTTTCTGCTGGTTCACGGTTCAGCCTGGGGACTGCCCAAGGCCAGCATGACCAGTGTGACCAGTCTGTGACAGCCCAGCCTCCCAGTGCTCCCTTTCCTCCTGGGATTCATGGGGTGTGATGCCCACCCAACATTCTCTTTGGGTCCATTCCCCGAGCTTTGTGGCACCAGGGGGTTTTTGTGTCTTATTTCTCTCCTTTGGAAGCTTTTCCTGGTTTGATGCCTGGAAAACACCTTCTACACTTTGGTGTTCATGACTAGATTGTCCTGTGACAGTCACATCCTGCAGCTCCAGTGTCTCCACCCCAAATTTATCCCCTTCACAACCCCTCCCAGATGGAGTGCCCAAATCCCACCTGGAGTGACAGACTCTTCCTCCCTCACCTCCTGGCAGGTGATGTTCCTCTTGAGCTCCACTGCACTCTTTTTTGCCTTTATTTACATTTTTACTCAGCGCAGACTTCTCCAGCCTGATCCCTCTTTTGGCAGCAAAGCCACGACTTAAAGCAATTTACCAGTATAAGACCTCAATGCTTCCTTGAGCGATCCCACCAATTATTTCTCTATAAAACAAAACTCCTCTTTTCAGCACTGCAACCTCCTTGTCTCTTCTCGCCAGACCCATCCACGACTGCCCTGTCCAGGCTCCCTTCAGATGATGGCAGAGTCAGGAGATGGAAGGTCCAACCCAATGTGAGCCTCTGGTGAGAGTGTCCAGTGCTGCTCTGGAGCATCTCCTGTCACTGCAGTGACCAATGAGCCAGAACCCCCCCAGGGAGAAGCAGACAGGTGGTTTCATTCTCCAGACCTCAGGGCTGTCACCCCCTTCCCACGGCTCCACCCTGGTCCCTCTCCTGAGGCCTGAGAGGGAGATTTCAGAGCCTCTCCAGCTGCCTGCTGCTGGCTGCCCTGTCCACCTGCAGCTGCCATCTCTGGAACCAAAACACCTGGATCTGGATGCAAATCAGACACCTGAAATGTTGGATTTCTCCGGAATAACAGAGAGGGAAACACCCTTGGCTTCCTTCCCCGGGAGCACACCCAGCAGGACGCCTTGCTGCAGCCACCCAGCGCTGGGGCAGAGGTGGAGGAGCCCCTCGGGGAGCCCCTGTCCCTGTGCTGGGGTGGATGGCAGCGCCCTGCCTGCAGCTCGGGGCTGCTCAGAGCCAGGGCTGCAGGCAGCCTCAGTGTGTCCCGCTCAGGAGCAGCTCCAGGGATGATCCAGGAGCGCAGCCTGCAGGGCGCTGCCCCCCCAGAGCCCCAGCTTTCACACGACTTAGGTGGGCTGTTCCTGCAGCTGCTGCACTGCTCCTATCAGATAAAACGCCGAGGTCTCGTGTCAGGGACTCTCCAAGGAGCAAAACGTGGAGCGGGAAAGGGGAGAAAGGCTTTGGGTTCACTGCGGATTCCAGCGGGCTTTGCAGAGGCAGGAAAGTCTTTCCTGGAGTTATTTCTGTCTTTCCGTTGGTTGCGAGGGGGGAAATGGCATTGTAATTCCTAACCGAGATTTCACTGCGCTCGTTGCCTCTCTCTGATTTACCATCCTCAAATCCCTGTGGAAGTGACTTCGCTGGTCTGGGCCAACTTTTACTTTGGCAGTTCAGGAGGAAAAATCACAAATGTCTGTGAAAGTCACCAAAATATTCCCTGAGTTTTCATCACTCGAATGAATAAAAAGAATAAAAAGCAGAGGGGAGGAGGGGGAGGGCTGGATAGGGCGCAGAGAGCAAACAGGCATCGTTTAGAAAAGCATGCTGTTATTCCTGGAAGTTGGTTTGTGGAAAGACAATTTACAACGCCTGTGAAAAGTCTGGCTATTCATCCCATTCCCATTTGGGGCTGGTAACCGCAAGGGCAGGCTCCCCTTGGCCATGCAATGATCTCCAAACCCAAACAGCCTCACCCAGCCCCAAGCGCTGCTTCCCAGCGCCGCTCCTGGGGCTCGTGAGCTGCGTTTTACACAATGGCACAGGGAGTGAGGCCGCTGGAGAAAATCGCATTTAACTTTTGGTTTGCCCTTCCCCCCTCCCCTTTTGGCGAAAGGAAAATGTTTTGTCGTTGGTTGGCAGTTCGTTTTCTACAAACCCAAAAGGAATTCCTGCCGGTGACACTGAGATCTGAAGGGGGAAGGGGGGAATCGGAGAAATAGATGTAAAGGTCTCAAAGAAGGCAGTTCTAAAACTGTGTTCCTCACCAAAAAAAAAAAAAAAAGGAATATTGGGGAGACATGGAAAAAATCCTACTGATTGTTGTAGGATTGTTGTTCCTTCCAGCACAGAACTGCCCTTCCTGTGCCCCAAGACAGGCAGGAGAGCTTGGGTGATGTTCCAAACCCCTGCGCTGGAATCCTCAGCACTGACACAGGGGCTCCCTCTGGCTCTGTCCCACCTCCAGCCAAGGGACCAGACCCGGTCCCTCCACTGAAATTCCCTCTGGCCTGGCACCTGCAGCCAGCACGGGGAAGCAGACAGGTGATTTCATTCTCCAGCCCTCAGGGCTGGCACTGGGTGTACTGTTCACCTGTAGCTGCCATCCCTGGAACCAAATCACCTGGATTTGGATGCAAATCAGACACCTGGGAGGCCCCATTGTCTCCGGAATAATGGAGAGGGAATGCCCTTGGCGCCTTCTCTGGGCATGGAGTGCAGCGGGACTGCTCTGGGGCTGGAATTGGGCTTTGCCTCCTCACATAACCTGATGGTTTATGAAACAATTCAAGAGTTTGGGCTCTAATGTGCCTGTTTTCCTCATCCTCTGTGGCCCCTTCCTGTTCACTGGAGGGGGAAAAAATCTACCTGGAGAAGCTTTCTTTGCTGGTTACACAGCACAGAGACACCAGCTCTGCTCCTGCGTTCCCCTGTGGGTGAGGGGAGATGGTTTTGTGGGGAGGGGGCTGCTCTGGGGCCCTGCAGGGCATCAGGGACCCCGGCTGGGAGTGGGAAGGGGACATCTCCTGGCACAATGTTTGCTAAATAAAGAGCTCTTTAAAATAAATGCCAGAACATGCATGTCCCTGAACTCGGGCTCGTACTATTTAGGGACTCTGCAAAGCAAATAAAATGCCTATTACAAAATAACTATTTAGAGAAAATGCTGCAGAAAGATCTAGAGGGAACTGTGTGTTTTAGCATGGTCTGTTTACAGTGCATCACTGCTGGTCTGTGGAGAGCTGTGCTGTAACCCAGCAAAAATGCATCTGCATTCCTTCCCCGCAAAAATACTCATGCACAGACATCACAACAGCATCACAGCTATTTTCCTTTCTTCTCGGCTTTTGTTGTTGTTGTTGTGCTGTTGTTGTTTTGGTTTTGTTTGCTTTCTGGTGCTTTCCCAGCTCCTAGAATTTTGACCTAATGCATCCTTGGCCCAGGCTGTGCTGTCAGACCCCTGGTGCTGCTCAAGTGCCGTGGGCTGGCGGCTGGGGACAGCGGTGCCGTGCCAGTGCTGGAGCCTGGGGACACTGGCACAGGGGCTGGGTGGCACTGAACTCTGCCCTGGGGGGTCTGCTCTGCTGAGATGGATGGAGACAAACACCTGCCAGCAGGTGTAAGTTCAGGTGTAAGTTCTCTGCAAGAGAGTTTTGCCAGGCTGGGTAAAGCAGGTGGTGACAGTGGCAAGGGAAGCTTGCCAAAATGACCTGGCTAAGCTGGTTTTCCAAGCACAGGTGTCTCCATCTCCATCATCTCCATCTCCATCATCTCCATTTCCATCATCTCCATCTCCATCTCCATCCCATCTCCATCTCCATCCCATCTCCATCCCATCTCATCATCTCATCTCATCTCATCTCATCTCATCTCATCTCATCTCATCTCATCTCATCTCATCTCATCTCATCTCATCTCATCTCCATCTCCATCTCCATCTCCATCTCCATCTCCATCTCCATCTCCATCTCCATCTCCATCATCTCCATCTCATCTCCACCTCCACGGAGGGATGTGCAGGTGGGCAGGCAGGCTGGCACTGACTCCTGATTCCAGACAGCCCGGAGAACCAAAGGCTGATTTCTCCTGCTGATTTCTGTCCTGCTGGGACAGGGGAGGGCTTGAGCAGCAAAGGCAGCAGAGCGCCGCGTTTCCTCCCCAGCAGCCCGCAGGGAGCCCTGAGCTCCGTGTGCCTCCCTGCGTGCCGGCGGCCCCGGCTGTCACGGCGCTGCGCGGGCGGTGTCACCTCAGCAGGCACAGCCCAGCCCGCCGCTGCCACCCCTCATCCCTCTGCCCTGCCCCGCCCTGCCCCGCCCTGCCCTGCCCTGCCTTGCCCTGCCCCGCCCTGCCCTGCCCTGCCCTGCCTTGCCCCGCCCTGCCCCACCCTGCCCTGCCCTGCCCTGCCCTGCCCCGCCCTGCCCTGCCCTGCCCTGCCCTGCCTTGCCCCGCCCTGCCCCACCCTGCCCTGCCCTGCCCTGCCCTGCCCCGCCCTGCCCTGCCCCACCCTGCCCTGCCCTGCCCTGCCTTGCCCCGCCCTGCCCCGCCCTGCCCTGCCCTGCCCTGCCTTGCCCCGCCCTGCCCCACCCTGCCCTGCCCTGCCCTGCCCTGCCTTGCCCCGCCTGCCCGCCCTGCCCTGCCCTGCCCCTGCCCTTGCCCCGCCTGCCCTGCCCGGCACCCTGCCTTGCCCCCGCCCTGCCCCACCCTGCCCTGCCCTGCCCCCTGCCCTGCCTGCCTGCCCTGCCCCCGCCCTGGCCCCACCCTGCCCTGCCCTGCCCTGCCCTGCCCCACCCTGCCTGCCCTGCCCTGCCCTGCCCCGCCCTGCCCCGCCCCGCCCTGCCCTGCCCTGCCCGCCCTGCCCGGCCAGGAGGGTGGCCGCGCCTGCCGACAGAAGCTCACAGGGAGTGCAGCTGCATCGCCCCATGCTTCCCCACTTCTCATTCCTCCTGCCTCTACATCCCACCAACATCCAGATTATTATTTATCTTTTTTTTTTTTTCTTTTTTTTTTTCCCCCCTTCCCTTTTGCTGGTTTATTGCTCCCCAGCCCGCTCTGGGTGAGCAGAGCACTTCTGGGACAGATTATTTACTAGAAGGTATTTGGTACATTGCTTTAATAATGAGAACATTTGTTTTATTTATTTATTTTTTTCAAAGCCTCGCAAATACGTTTAAAATCTAAATACAATGAGGCAATGCAGCATCATTTAATAGTTCCAATAATATGCCAAGCCTGGGAATGACAAAAGCTGCCAGCAGGGTGCTACAAAGCAGGGTTCAGAACCCCACTGCTTCCCAGCTAAGCAGAACCAGATTTCCAGCAGTAAGACATTTGTTAACCATTTTGGAGGCTGCGGGACGGGGCGTGGAGTGGAACAAGCCCGCCCGACTCCGTGTCACTGCCTTGCAAAATCCTTGGCACAGGCGTGCACCAGCATCCTTGGAATTAAGGCCCTTGTGAAGACTTAAAGGCTTAGTGGACTAATGTACTTAAGATGGATTTTTCCAAATATTATTCTAAGCCATTGAGAAACACCGTGTCGTGGTGCTGGTGTGAATGAAGTGAGCTGCAGGAGCAGCCGTGCTCCCTCGGGGCTGGGCAGGCCAGCGGGAGAGGAGGCAGGCGCTGGGAAATCATGGAATTGTCATGGAATCACAGAGTGGTCTGGGTCGGAAGGGACTTCAGAGCTCAGCTCGTTCCACCGCTCCCTTCCAGGACACCTTCCACTATCCCAGAGTTCTCCAAACCCCGTCCTTGGACACTGCCTGGGGATTGAGGGGCAGAAGATCGAGTGGGTTGTGGCATTTCCCGGTCCCTGGGGCTGCGGGGTGTCTCCAGCTCAGTGCCAAGGTCACTCCCAGCCCCAGGAGGTGCAGGGACACCGCTGCTGTCCCAGCAGAGCACCCAGGAGTGGGGATCACCTGCACCCAAAGGTGAAAATCCACCGATGAGCACCTGGGAGAGGACCAGAGTGGTTTGGGCTGGAAGGGACCTCAAAGCTCATCCAGTGCCACCCCTGCCATGGCAGGGACACCTCCCACTGTCCCAGGCTGCTCCAACCCCAATGTCCAGCCTGGCTTTGGACACTTCCAGGGATCCAGGGGCAGCCACAGCTGCTCTGGGAATTCCATCCCAGCTCCTCCCCCCACTCCCAGGGAAGGATTCCTCCCCAATATCCCATCTCTGTCAGTTTGGGAAGGGGCTGCGCCTCCCCCCTCTTGAGGGTCCTGCAAGCAGAGTGTCAGAGCATCCCTTGGGCTCCTCCAGGACACACAGACAGCTCAGCTGTGACACACCTTGGCTCAGGGAGGTGGCACAGGCCGGGCTGGCTCCTCCTCACCAGCTCTGGGAGGGCTCTGAGGGTGTGGGGGGCACAAGCCCAGCTCCCTCTGCACCCCCATCCCTGCTGCTCCTGCCACCCAGCCCCGTCCTGCCCCCAGCAAAGGCAGAGTCAGAGCCAGCAGAGTCCCACAGGAGAAAAAGGATGAGAAAACCCGACTGGAGAGCAGCGTGAGGACGGAACCTGCAGCCATCAAACCCAGCCACAGCCCCGGCCTCACACACCCCCAAAGCCCTGATGAACTGTTAATGGGGAAAGCAATCACATTCATTACAGGAAAACAAGCTCATGATTATTACAGAAATGACAGCATAACCCCCCCTGTGCCAGTTTAAACAGTGTTTGGAGAATTCATTTGCTTTGTACTATTTCAAATTACAGTGTGGGAGCCTATTTAAAGTGCACTTGTGCGAGTGAGTGTGTGTGTGTGCGTGTGTGCTGATGTGGCCATGCTAATGTTTATTTAAATCTTTTTATTTATAAAATTGATGCTCCTACGCCAAAAATGGAAAATTTCTTCTCTAAAACATCCCTTAATTGTGGAAAACCATTGTATATATTTACGTTTCCCCCACGTTCACATCTGGATGTTTATCACTGGGCACGCGCACGCGCGGATCGTTCACGGCAGCACCCAAAGGTGCTGCCACCTGTGACAAACCCCCTGAAAAACGGCAAAAACGAGGAAGTGAACGGCAAAGCCGCATCCCTGCCCACCCCAGGCACCGACCCTGGTGCTCCTGCATGTCACCAGCCCAGGGCACAGGGACTGTGCAGCACTGGGGAGCCACAGGCAGCGGCCAGCGGGGTGAGGAGATCTGCTGGCACCCAGACTTTTGTCTCCCACGTGGGATAGAAGTGCCCCCCTGCTTCTGCCGCCATTCCCAGCACAACTGAGCACCACAGCTGGGCATCCCTGTCCCCTCAGAGCGAGCTGCCTGCCTTTTCTGGAGTGCACTTGCAGGGAGTCCTTCCCTGGTGCTCTCTCGTCCCCTCTGCACGTGGCCGAGGCTGGGGGTTGTGCCTGCTCCAGCCCTTCCACACCGCTGCCCATCCCTGAGACCCGCAGCGAGGACGGAGCAGCATCAGAACCACAGAAACACAGAAGCACAGAATCACAGAAATTACAGAACCACAGAATCACACAATCACAGAACCACAGAACCACAGAATCACGGAATCACAGAATCACACAATCACAGAACCACAGAACCACAAAATCACACAATCGCAGAACCACAGAACCACAGAATCACACAATCACAGAATCACACAATCACAGTACCACAGAACGACAGAATCACAGAACCACAAAATCACACAATCACAGAATCACACAATCACAGAACCACAGAATCACAGAAACACAGAACTAGAGAATCACAGAACCACAGAATCACAGAATTAGAGAATCAGAATCGCAGAACCACAGACTCACACAATCACAGAACCACAGAACCACAGAAATCATAGAAATCACAGAAATCACAGAATCACAGAGCCAAAGAATCACAGAATCACAGAAATCACAGAATCACAGAAATCACAGAATCACAGAACCACACAATCACAGAATCACAGAACCACACAATCACAGAATCAGCCAATGAACCAGGCTGGAAAAGACCTTTGAGATCATTGAGTCCAACCTATGACCCAACACCTCCTCATCAGCTAAACCAAGCACTGGATGCCACATCCAGCCTTTTTTAAACACCTCCAGGTGACTCCAGCACCTCCCTGGGCAGGTGATTCCAGTGCCCAAAAGGCTCCCAGCAGTCCCATTCCCAGGGCCAGGATCCCCCATATCCACATCCCTGTGCTGCAGAGGGGGAGGTTTTAGCAGGGGGTGGGCCCCAGTGTCCCCAGGGTGACCTGATGGACATCCCCCATGTCCCAGGGGGATGCTGCAGCCTGCTTTTTGGCAAATTCCCTCTGCTTGGCTCTAAGGTGAAGGGGCAGAAGTCCCCCTGCCTTTCTCCAGGATGTACCTGTGCTCCCAGGCAGGGCAGGGCTGGTGTAGACACCGAGGTTGTAAATCCTCCGGCTGCTGCTCTGTGCAGCACTCCCACCATCCCTGGGACACAGGGACGCAGCCCTGGCACGGCCTGGTGGGGAGCTCAGTGTCCAAAAAGTCTTCTTATGGACAGACTGGCTGGAAACACCGGCAGGATCCTACAGGAAGATATCCCAAATCCACCCCTCCTGGGCACCTGGGAAGTTTCAGTGGCACCTTGTGGCCTCAGGAGAAGGGCTCACTGCATCCCTGATGGTGTGGGCACTCAGCACGCTTTCCTGAGGCTTCCAGAGCACTCCTCTTCCTCTGCTAGTGGGGCAGTGAGGCACAGCCCAGGCCAGTTTCTTCCTCTGGATCCTGCCAGGGTTTGAACCGCAGCCTGGTCCTGATCCCTCCTTGTGCCACAGACCAAAGCTGGGTCAGAGTGGACCCCAGTGCCCTGGGGACATGGAGCAGCCCCTGAGAGCTCAGGACCTGCAGCGTGGTGGGTTCAGGACAGCTCTGTCCCCCACTGGTCCCCTCTCACCATCGCCAGGGCAGCACCCAGCCTTGCCAGGCACAGCCAGTGAGCGAGAACACAGGGATGCGAGCAGGGATGGGATAAAGGGCTTGGATGGGCTGAGCAGGAGCCTCTGTGGAAAGCCCAGGACAAGCTGGGCTGGTCAGCCCCCTCCCGGGGACGTGTCAGAGGTGGGAGAGCTGGGCCAAAGTCCCCAAGAGCTCCATGGAGCTCCAAACCCCATCCACGGCCAAGCCCTGTGGGATCAGCGTCCCCCAAGCGTCTCGGTGGGTAGCGGTCGCACACGCTGCAGCTGAGCGCTCTCCTGGCACAGGCACGGCTCGAGCGTTGAGCAACACTGAGTAAACTTTGTTTAAAGGAGACAGCTGTGCAACTGGAATGAGCTACAAATGAGTGAGATTCCCGGTGACGTGTCTCCAGCTCTGCTGGAGTCTCCCACCGCCCACGGCGCAGCGCTCCGAGGGCTCTGTCCCCCCCGGGAGCAGCGAGCAGCAGAAAATCTGCCTGGAGTTTTGGCAGGAGGTTTGAGCTCGCAGAGTCTCCTCTGCTCCTCGGCAAAGGCTGCCCAGGGTTCGGGGTGACACACGGTCACTGATCTCTGTCCCTCAGGCTCCCTTGGGATGCTGCACCCATGCAGGAGCCGTCCCAGAGGGAAGCGTGCTGCCAGAGTGTCAGGGTGGGACGTGGAACATGCCTGGAGCAGCAACTGCAGCCCAGACCGCCGGGCACAGGGACCTGCAACTCCAGCTGAAGCTTTAAACACTGGTAGAGAAACCTTCCTTTGAAACAGTCCTGAAAACAAGCTGCCACTCTTCCTTTGGGGTCGTTCTCCCGCTTTTCAGATTTCGAAAGTTCCAAGCCTTTCCCAGGGCTTGGAGGACATGCCTGGGTGCTGCTCCCACCTCCAGGAGCTGGGAAGAGGTGGCAGACGATCTGCAGCAGTCAGGAGCTGGGCACACCTGGGCAGCTGGATCCAGAGGGGGAAGCTGAGCTGGGGAGTGAGACACGCTCCCTGGGAACAGCCCAGGAAGGGAATCTTCTGGCCACAGAATTCATTAAAAGTCACTTTTAAGTTAATTTTTCGTAGCAAGGCCAGAACAGGAAGAGGTTGGGAAAGGAGGAACACCTGCGTTGTGCAAGGACATCGTACAGCTGAAAGGACTGAGGAGCCTGACACCAAGAGATCTAAGAGCTGCAAGAACTTCTCTGATAGACAGAAATCATGGGAAAAAACCCCAAATATTGCTCATGGTAGGGGTGGCTGAGAGGCTGAGGGGAGGATGTGGCAGAAAAAATGCCCAAGATTTGGGGTTTTTGGTGCTCTGCTGAGCAGCCAAGGAGTGTGAAAGCCCTGGCAGGTCTGACAGGAGCCCCAGCAGAGCAGCTGCCCCTGCAGTCCTGGAGCCCCAGGGAGGAGTAGGCACAGGACCAACATCCCTGAAGCTCAGAGGCTCCTGCCACCTCCTTGAGTTTCCAGGAGAGGAGACAAGTGTTAATCATCGTGTTGGGGAATAAGAGAGCCTGGGGGAGCACAGTCTGCCTCTGGGTGTGCTTAAATGAGTTCAGCTCAAGAGATTCCTGAGGTCTGTGGCGTTATCTCTGACGGGAAGGGATGGGGACTGGACCCAAGGCAGAGGCAGAGGGAGAATCAGGCTTGAGCTGGTGCCTGGGGAGGGGTGAGCGAGCGCCAAGGAGAGGCACCCACCGCGGTACGGTGCCCATTCCAGCCTATAAAAGGCTCTTTGCGTGTCAGAAACAGAATTGACTTCCACTCCTGACAGCTCCTAAGCCCCAATGTTTCCTAATAAACTCCATATCTTTATGCAAAGGAGTTGCTTCATATATACAAGATATGCAGAACGGTGGGGCTTCGGAGCCAGGCCGAACCTCCAGGACAAGGAGTGCCTTGGTGTGCTGGAGGTCTGCTTTGGGAAACATCTCCACCCCGATGGCAGGGCAGGGAGCCCGGGAAAGGACAGCTTTTTCCCTTGGGGCAGGAGTTTTCAGAGGGTCTGGGCACGGCAGGTGGGTTGGGAATAACTCCTTGCCTCCAGGGAAGCTCCAGATGGACTTTGTACGGGCAGAGTCCCTGCAAAGCTACTGAGAAGGGACCCAGG
Organism: Progne subis subis; assembly: GCA_022316685.1. Classification (NCBI taxonomy): domain Eukaryota; kingdom Metazoa; phylum Chordata; class Aves; order Passeriformes; family Hirundinidae; genus Progne; species Progne subis. The sequence continues at coordinate 3,927,464 of JAKJHU010000100.1, forward strand.
GGAACTTGGCCTCAGTGAGGGGTGGCAGAAACCCCAAAGTGCCACCAGCAGTGGCTGTGCTGGCAGAGAGGCCTGGATACCCCAGAAGAGCTCAGTCCCACCTCAGTGCTGCTCTTCCCTGCAGCGTTCTTCTTCCCTAGCCCTGGCACACCTGGAATTTGTGCAGCTTTCCTCTCAGCTCTCCTTCTGGCTTTATCTCTCCTCTGTGCCACAGGGACAGTATTTCTCCTGATGGCTGGGTATCAGCACAAAAAAATTAGCTACTGTCCCCCCATCCCTTAGATTTCCTTCCAAAAATGAACAGTGGCATGCCAAGGAAGGAAAGCATGAATGGAAAAGGAAGGATGAACCCTGGACACCTGGGATTCCTGTTTGGGTTTCCATTTTCACAGCTGTGAGAGGAGGCAGTGACATCTTTCTGCTCTGGATCCTCACAGCCCTGAGCAGCGCAGAGTTGGAGGCTGGTGGCATCTCCAGGGGATTCTGGATTTGTGCCTGCCCCTGCTGCCTCCATCCTGGGCACACACAGGAACAAAACCTCGTGGTCACGAGCTTTGCCTACAGGTGTCGCAGATGTCACAAGGGCCAGGGTCTCTCCCTCCACCAGCCTGTGGCTGGTGTAATGAGCTGCTCCTCAGATAGGAACAGCCTGGGGATAAAATGTCACTGCAAAGACTCGCTCAAGGTCAACATGAAGAGCTTGGCAGAAGGGGAGCCAAGACCTCGGGCAACCACAGGAGGTTGGAAGCTCCCCCCATATGGCTGATGTGCAAGAACCACATTCCTCACCTTGTGACCAGCCCTGCTGTGACTGAGGGACTCGGCTGGAAACAGCCCCCAGCCACTGCCCTGTCCCCTGAGCACCCCCAGCTGTGACTGGTCCACTCACCCAGCCTGGCTGCAGCCCTCGCTGGCCTTAAATGGGGTTTGGAGACCCTGGATAACAATGTGAGGAGCTTTACAAAGCATAAATAGGGTGATGGAGGTGACCAAAGGGTTCCCCATCTCCACTGCTGTGCCACACCTCACTGCTCAGCACCACACTGACACGGGACACTGCAGCTGGACAGGTTGTGCCAGCTCCCTGGAGAGGCACCAAGCCCCACCAAGGCCAAGGAGGCACTGTCACTGCTGCAGCCGTGGCCCTGCTGCCCTCTCGTGCTGCCAGGCACGGGCTGTGTCCCTGCAGATGTGATTCCAGGCACTGCCTGTGTCCCTGCAGATGTGTGTCTGACTGCAGGCACTGCTCCACGTGTGTACTCAGGCTGTGCACTCCCCTGCTCATCACCTGGGAGCCACTGCACAGGCACGTCCCAGGGCTCTGGATCACCCAGCTCCAGGCAGTTTCTTCAGTCCTGAAGTCAGTTTGCTCCCGACTGGAGGCACCCTGAGAAGGCCTGGCTGGGGTCAGGGGATGGCATTCCCCCCACAGGGACATTTCAGAAAGCACAGCTCCCTCTCAGTGCTCTGATCCCCATCTGGGCACCAGCCCTTCCTCCACACCCACCTGCACTCCCTCCACCACCCAAATCCCTGTTCCTGGCACCACCTGCAGCCCTGCATCCACCTGGAGGATTTCAGCTGCTGGATGATGAATCTTCCCTGGATGAGCCACAGTACCTGGTTTGACTCCCTACAGCTGCCGTGTCTGCACCTCTGCAGGGGTTTTAATCCTCTGCAAGCATTAGCAGAAGGAAAACTCCACTGCTGGTTCAGCAGAGCAGCACCCTGGCTGAGCACAGACACATCCCGAGCCCTGCTCTGCCCCAGAGTCACCTGCTCTACTTCAGGATCCCTGATAAAACCACAGCTCTCTCCTCCTGCTCCTCTTCCTCCCACCAGGCTGAGCTGCCATCGAGGCCACCATCTCCCCACGCTAGCCACAGCTCCTCACTCCCCACGCTCCTAAAACGGCACACAGCAGCTGGCACTGGACAGATCTGCTGGTGTTCACCCTCTGTGCCGCTGCCGGCCCCCGGCTCAGCACAGGAGCCGTGCTCAGCCCGGCTGGGCTGGCGCTGCTGCTCCCGGGGAGGGCAGCTGGGGCCAGCAGGAACCCGCCCGAGCTGGGACATGTGCTTGCTGGCAGCCAGCAGACAAAATGTCCTTAAATCTGAAGTCCCCCAGGGAAAATAAATCCTCTCCGTCTGCCGGGACGGCCAGGGTCTGCTGCGCCAACCCACACTGACCTCTGCTCGCGGCCTTGTCCCGAGGTTTCTTGACACCAAAAAGCAACGAGCAGAACCCAGTGTGGAAGAGTAAACATGGCCTGTGATACCCAGTTTGGGCTGGGAAGGGCCGGGACGCTTTGGGTGGATTTCACAAGCCTTTAGATAATTTACACTGGGGCACCGGGCTTGGGGCTCTCGGCACTGTCCCAGGCAGGGAGGTGACACAGCTCCTCCCAAGATGAGAAGGTGATCCCGCAGGACACCCTGGAGCTGCAGGGGCCAGGTGTGGGCAGGAGAGCCGCAGAAGCAGCAGGCAGAGGCGCTGACATCCCAGGGATCAGGCCGGGGAGCTCCTCCCGCAGCGCTGGGGATGCGGCAGGTGGCTCAGCCCAGCCCAGCCCCAGCTGCCCAGGGTTCGGGCAAGGGGCTGATGCTCAACCACAGCTCACCAGGGTTCCCTTTTGGGGAGGGACCGTTGGCCTTGGTGGCCCCATCCCTGTGTCACCACGGGCATCCTTGGCTGGCTGAGACCCGGGACAGCCCCCATGACACGTCCCCACCCCACAGCACCACCTGTGAGACCCATTCCTGCCGGGCACCCCGAGAGGTTTTCTTCTGCAAAGCCTTCCAGATAAACCCAACTTATTTCGCTGGTAACGTATAAACAGTTTATCGGCTTTGCGCATTTGCAGCGCGGCGGGATGGATGTTGTTCTTGGAATTCTGTTTGGTCATAATATTTAGAAGAGGGCTCTGATAGCAAAGATAAGCAGCTCGCCCACAGCAGATGGCTCGTGAGACACTCGGCGGAGCCAACATTCTGTGGGGAATGAATAAACTTGTAATGCGAGTTGTTTGTAAGTGGTTTTAGCTAAATGTCACATGTAAGACTGCACAGACATGCTCTGTCCAAGGTGTTTGAATTTATAGGAGCGAGGATTCAAAGGCAGGGGCCAAATTTGCTTTTAAACTTCCTTAAACAAATGTACGGAGGATAAAATACCTCTGGGTTTGCTCTTGGAGCAGGGGGCGTGAGCGGGACGCGTGCTAAGACACATCCTGTCCCTCCCAGCGGGTCCTGGCCAAGGGGCTGTTTCTGCCACCGTGCCCAGCCTGGGCTGGGCTCAGCCAGGCCACCGTGACCCCACGAGGTGCCCCTGGCCCACGCCCACCTTATGAAGGGCTGCTCATTCACCTTCCCCCAGAAGGGAGGCAGGGAAACGCTCTCCTCCCAGCCAGTGCCCACTTGAGCTTTTTTTTTTTATCCTCTCCAACTACATGACGAGGCTGGGAATGGGGAAGCTCTGGACGTGCACACACATCCAGAGCATCCCAGAGCTGAGCTCGTCCTGGCAGCCAGGGCAGTGTCTGGCCCTCGCTGGGGAGGTGCTCGGCGAAGGAGACGCCAAGGACTGAGCTCACGGAGGCAGGAGGAGGTGGCAAAGCCTTCCTCACCCACGGGGGTCTGTGCTGTGCCCGCTGTGGGTGCTTTCAATGCTGCACGGCAGGGCCTGGGTTGTGTGTGGAGCCTGGGGATGGGCAGCCCCTGCTCTGCCAGCCCTCTCCTGGGAGCTCACTGGGTCTCTCTGCCCATTTCACCCTGTGACACCGCAGGAGCCAGCAAAAGGCACGACTCAGCCCCCTTCTCCTATTCACGGGGAGCGATGGTGCTGTCCAAAGACTGCCCACCCCACTGCACCCCCAAAACAGAGCTTTCCATCATGCCAGCCTGAGCGCCTCGGTGTCCAGAGCTTCCCCTTCCCAGCACAGCCTTCCTCCCCTGCCCACATTCCTGCTGAGCTGCTGAGCTGTGAGAGGTGCCAATCCCCCCCTCCAGCTGAGGAGACACCACGGGCAGCACTGCCCTTCTGCTGGGCGAGGCTGGGAGGGGACGTGAAGGCCAAGCACAGCATTCCTGGGGTGGGGCAGGGGCAGCCCCACTCCTGCACCCAGGTGTGCTCCCCTCCCCGGGGCAGGTGTGGGGCCGGGCCCCCCGAGCACTGCAGCAGCACATGGACCACACTGTCCTGGAGCCCCCGAGCACAGGAAAACCCTCCCTGCCCCACCAGCTCTTCGGGTGAGCTCCTGCCACAGGGCCACCTTCACCTCAGCGCCCTGACGCACTGCAAGGGCTCTTTTTGCTGCGGTTTTGGGGGAAAAGCGCACAGAACTGGGTGTTAGAACGTGTTTCTTCTAGTTTTTGCTTTAGAGGCTCCTGAACAAGGGGGCAAGGAAGGCTCTGCTCCCTCCTGCAGAGCCTGTGCAGTGTGCTGGAAATTCAGCCAGCACCAAGAGGATGAGCTCAGCTGCCTGGAAGGGCTCGCCCTGAGCCTCCTCTCACCCAGAGGGGACTCCAGGACTGGCTACTTGGGATCCAGAGCATCCAAAAAAGGGAAAAAGGCCGAAGCCAAGGAGCATTCATCTCGTCCTGTGTCAGAGGAGTTAATGAAGGGGGTGTTTCCAGCCCTCTCCATTCATCCTGCCTACCCCTTCCAGGTACTGAAGAGCCACGGAGGTCACGTTGCTCTGGGGTGTCCTCATGCTGGAGCTCCTTGGAAACTCTTTGTTTCCAAAGAGTCGCCCTCCTGCCCCAGCATAATAGTGTTGGGCTTCTCTGAGTGCATCTCATAATTGTCTAGATTTATGAGGCCCCTACTGAAATGTTGAAGACAGCATTTAGAGTCCCTCAGTTCTTGCTCTGTTTAATCCATTCCCTTTTTCCCTGGGCTGCGATTCCAGCTCAGCATGTGAAGCTCCGCCATTGCCAACAGGCTCTTTCATTCCCAAAATGAGGCAGTTCAACATCTCTGTGATTCTGCTCCCTTCCCTCTTGTGGTCTCTCTTCACCTTTTTTACAAGTTGTTTCATTGGCAAATTAACTGCAGGCTGGGCACGGAGCACCGCGCACGCTGAGAAGTGGGGTTTAAATTCCTTTGGCCACCAAGAGTGACTGTCTGCTTGCCCTCAGGGTGGGCCCTGTGTCCTGGCACATTCAGAAAACATCACCTTCTCTGAGGGTTCCTCAGCAGCCTCAGTCCAACCGCCTTTATCTCCACACTGCATCCAGGGCACTCTCTGATGGACACATTCAGGCTGAAGGTCACAAATTTATTGATTTTGGTGAAAGGCTTGAACTTTGTCTTTGCAGTCAGAGAAATACCAAAGGCAGCAAACTGTGGGTACCCCAAGATTGAAACTTTCACCCTGCAGCTCCCATGGAGCATTTTCCCTTGGCAAATTTGATGGTTGCATTCACTCAGGGTGTGGGTGATCCACGATCCTTCTCCAGAAAATGTTTAATTCCATTTATAAGAACAATTTAACTGAAGCAATGATTCACCCCTGAAATGAGAATTGACAAAGGATGGTCCCATACATGATCCCTACTCGTGCTTGTTTCTTCTGCGCTCTGCCAGCCCTGTGCTGCAGTGCCCCCCTCTAGAGCAGAGGGATCTGCCCACCCCTCTCTGGCCCTTCAGCCACACCAAAACCCTCCCCAGCTGCAGAAAACCTGGGTGGGCAGAGGCACAGGCTCTTTGAGACCTGGGAGTAAAGGCAACTCCAGCTTCTAGGGTTGGGGCAGCAAGGCTGGTGAGGGATCTGGAGCACAAACCCTGTGAGGAAGGGCTGAGGGAGCTGGGGTTGTTCAGCCTGGAGAAAAGGAGACTCAGAGGTGACCTCATCACTCTGCACAGCTCCCTGAGAGGTGCCTGTGCTCAGCTGGGGCTGGGCTCTTTCTCCAGGCAGCACTGACAGAAGGAGAGGACACAGCCTCAAGCTGCATCAAGGGAAATACAGGCTGGATATCAGGAAAAAGCTTTTTCATGGAAAGAGCGATAAAGTCCTGGAATGATCTGCCCAGGGAGGTGGTGGAGTCACCATCCCTGGATGTGTTAAACAAAGCCTGGATGTGGCACTGGGTGCCAGGGTTTAGTTGAGGCGTTGGGGCTGGGTTGGACCCGATGACCTTGGAGGTCTCTTCCAACCTGGTGATCCTGTGAATTCTGTGAATTCTAGGCTGAGTGCCTCCAGAGGACACTGCCCCAGGAGACCACGGTGACACTCGGTGAGCCCAGTCCCTGCAGCTCCAGGAGCAGGGATGCTGACCTCAGAGCAGCAGGAGCAGCAGAAGCTGAAGCAGCCAAAGCAGAGCTCAGCTGTCCCCTCCCCTGTCCCAGGAGGGTCCCTCCACAGATGGGGTCCTTCAGAGCCCTGCCAGCAGCTCTTGCTCTCCGTTGAGACGCAGCCATCGAACAATCCCTCTCTAATTGGCATTGTTTGCTAAAATTAAACCCCTACTCAATGAAACACAGCCAGGAAGACTCAGCTCCCCCAGGGCTTGGGCCCTCCCCGTCCCTCAGGCCGCTGCCCTGGTGCTTGGCCGTGATCCCACTGCGGGAATGCCCTGGCTGGTGGTGGTGGCATGGGCAGGGACAGCCCCTCATTAGCGGGATGAACCCCTGGAGGCTGTGGCTGCAGGTCCCCCAGGTGCCCACACGTGGGACAGGAGGCTGTGAGCACCCTGCAGCCCCTCCCTGCCCAGGGAGTGTCCCTGGGGTTTGGCTCCATCCGTCACATTCCCCTCACATCCCCGGCACTAAGAGCAGGGTCCCAGGAAACCAGCACAGAGACGCTCCTCTCCAAACCAGGGGAGGAAGGCAGATAGCAAACTTTGCATGCTGAATTTTCTGAAACTAACTATAAATGGTAAAAACTCAAAGTCTTGCTTTCTCTGGAGGTTTTCAAGCAAAATAACCCCAAGAACGGCAGCTCCGACTTTTATTCGGATGAGAAAACATTCTTTCATTTTGACATCATCTTTGTCCGTTTTTATCATAGGGATAAAGTATCTTTTATCTGGACACAATGCATCAAGTTGCAGGGTGAGTCATGAAGTGAATCTATACAATTGAGCCAAGGTGCTGCTCCGGGGCGAGGGCTGGCAACGTCCAAATGTCACACTCAAGGTAGGAGGCAATAAACAGCCATCCCTGCTCTCCACAGAGCGGGGTCTGCTTTGGGAGAAGTGTCACTTCATCCCCACGGGCTGGGCACGGAGCTGAGCACATGAACGAACCTTTCTCACACCTACTTCATCCAGCAGGGATGTGGGGCTCATGGATGCGCCGTGGATTCCCTTACACGCGCTGGCGGGTGTGGGAGCTGCTGCGGGGCGATGCTCTGTCAGCCAGGACTGAGCAGGGTTTCCATCTGAGGCGCACCCTGAGCTCAGTGTGAAACTCTCAGAGGATTATCCTGGGGGCTGGAAGGGCCTTGGACACGTCTGTGCTGCCGGTAAGGGAAGGCAGCCCTCGCACACGCTGCACAGAGGTGCCAGGGGTGTCAGCGAGCAGGAAACTGCCCCATTCCCCCCTGGGTTGCTTCAGACTCCTGGGCCAGAGCCACCCTTAGTGACAATCGCGTCCCACATTTGTTCACCTCTTCTGGGGAGGGAGAGGGATGGGCACGGATCCCTTTGGCCGTGATGTCCTGCCCTGGAAAGCCTGTCTGACCCTGCTGTGGGCAGCAGGCACACCTCAGCCCCTCCTGCTCCTGAAGGGCTGCTGGGCCAGCTGAGTGTGAGCAGCAGGAGGTCACAAGACATGGCAGTGCTTCATGACCCTGGGCTCTCTGCACCCATCCCTTCCCACCATGCGGGGTCCACATTCCCCAGCCAGGACCACCTCAGGCTGCAGCTTCAGGGGGAGTGTCCCCAGCACAAGGCCATCCTTTCTCATCCCTGAGCTCTCGTGCCAGGGCAGTGCTGACCTGGCCAGGACATTTTGCCCAGGGCAGGCAGATACACCAAACCCGTGCCATGGGCAAGCCTTAGACAAACCCGTGGCTCAGGACTAGGAGAGGCAGCACGAGTAGGTTTGTGCTGGGCACCAGCCACCCCTCCAAACACCACCATGCCAGGGGACAGCGGTGGGAAGAGTTCTCCTTGCTCTCCTGGCCAGCCAGGCCGGTGCAGGAGGGCAGGTGGGCATTACCTGCCCTGGGGGTGGCAGGAGGACCTGGCTGCTGGTGGCTGAGCACAGCCTGGGGGGCGCAGAGCTGACACTGCGTTCTGCACTCTCGTACCCTGTGAAGATCCGTTCTGCTTCCCTTCCCCTCCCACACACCGTCAGGAAAAGGCACCTCTTCAAGGGATGGGACGGGAAATCTCAGCTCTGCTCCGCTCAGGTTTCCCTGCCCAGATCTTTCCAGAAAAATGGCCTGTCCCAGGAGGAGGAGGTGGGCAAAAGCTGCCTGCTGTGGGAAGAGGGCACCTCAGCACCTCCCCCAGGTGCTGACAGTTTGGATCCTACAAGCCCAGGCCAGGGAGGAAAAAAGATCTGCTCTTTGTCTCCATGTACTGCTGTTTCCCTGGAAAACCCAACCATTGGCCACACGGCAGAGGAGCACAGGAGAAAACAAAACTGCCTGTTTTTAACTACAAGCTGATCCATCCAGCTGTGCCTGGGCTGGGGGCTCACAGGGCAGCAGGCATTCAGCAGTGGATAGCTTAGGGTGGAAACGTGTTCTAAAAGCTGGTTTGGGGGATACCTCTCCAGAGATGCCAGGGCACAGCCTGGATGAGAGGAGGGTCACAGGGAACATGGGGAGCCAGAGCTGTGGGTGCTCCCCAAGGGACCGGGGTGAGCAGCAACCTCTGCACCGACTGCAACCAGCACCCACAGCCCGGGGGAGAGGTTTCCTCCTGTCAGGAGCACTAAACCAGGCACCTCTTGCACCTCTGGAGGTGCCACTCAGCTTTTACCCACTCTCTTCCCCGAAGGCTCTTCTGCTGCCTTGCCCAGCCCCTCTCCTCCAGAGCCGTTGGATTAAGATTCAAAGGTGAAAGCGCAGCAGGAAACACTTTGATACCAAGAGCCGGACCAGCCCAGGAATGTTACGGGATTTTTCCGTGGCTGTTTCTTCTCAAGCCTGTACACAAGCAGCAGCACCGGGTTGTGCAACTTTGCCCCGGTGCCTTTAGCTGCTCCAGGCAGGGAGAAGCGGGGCGTTATTTAGAATTCCCCCCTCCCTAAATCAAGCAGAGAAACGGGGACTGGCACGAGCAGCAGGACTTGCGAACCACGTCGATTCCAAATGCTCCCTCTAATTAGCACAACACAGCATCTTTCCAGGAACGAGAGAAGCTCTGAGAGCCCGTGGCAGGGTAACAGCACGCAGTCTGATGGAAGCGTGTGTCCTGAGGGTGGGTGGCCAAGCCCTTGTGGATGTGGCCTGGCTTGGCTCGCTGCACAGCCTGACCACAGGGCTGGAAAACCACTCTCAGAAATGCACCCTTCAGTAGCCTGACACATTTGGATCTGCTTTTCCTGGGGAGGAAACTCCTCTTAGGCTTCCCACAGATGGTTTCCTTCCACCCCTGTGCTCCAGGAGCACCCACTGCTCTCAGGACTCACAGGAACAGCAGGACACCTCAGCCTGAGGCTGCAATAAAAGGGCATGGAGAAAAAGGCTCTCCACAGCTCCTTCCCATGTACCTGATGCTTAGAACTAAAAGTGTGTCTTGCAGCTTTGAAGATCTCAGCTTTCCTGCCCAGCCCTCTCCCTGAGCCCTCCTGGGCTGTGGGAGGCAGGAGCCCACCTGGATCTCTTAGTTCTGGTGTTGGTGATGTGCCCAAACTCTCTGAGAGCCAGGTTTGTGATGTTTGTGATGTTTGTGAGTGCGGAGATCTCCTCAGCTGGATGCCCTGTTCCAGCTGGGAGGGGAAGGGAGCTGCAGAGCGCACCAAGCACCTCCTCCCTGGAAACCCAGAGGGTCTGCGGAGGGTGCAGCCCAGCGAGGGCGTTTGGTGGCAGAACTGTGCCTGCAGCACTCTTCCCTCTGCTCGGTAGCACTGACTCCCCTCATGCTGGGAATCACCACGAGCCACCACGCTCCCAGAGCTCCTGAGGGAACGCTGCCCACACATGGTGCAGCTCCAGGAACCCTGGCAGGAGCGGGACCGTGGGTTCCTGATGGGGGAGATGAGTGCCAGCAGCTTCTGGGCCAGGGGCAGAGCTCCTGCATGGGCTGTGCTGAGCTCCTCAGGGTGACACCAGCCGGGTGAGGCAGGAGGGCTGGGCAGTGCAATCCCCACTTTGCTGCTTCCATCAGTTTCCTCCAGCAATTCCCAGCACCCTGCAGCTCACATGAGCCTAACGCAGCGCTGGCTCTGGAGCACCTGCCCCAGCTGAATTGTTGGAGGAAGGACTCAGAATCAAGCCATGGAGAGAGGTGAGCCACCTCTGGGCGTGTGGCAGGAACCCCTGGGCTGTGATCACGTTCTCAGGAGGGCACCGTTCTCCCTAAAAATGGTGTGGAAGTCTTCCCCAAGCAGAGGGGAGGTCACCCAGCACACAGCACACCCCCAGCCGTGGGTGAAGGCTTCTCCCTGGCACAAGGAAGAGAAAGTGTATTCCCACATCTCTCAGGAAAGCACAGCTCCAGGCAGCTCAGAAAGACCTGGGATCTCCAGCAGGACCTTGGTGGGATGTGCCGAGTAGGACTGAACAGCACCAGCTGGGATCCAGGGTGGGTTTGGGCACAGGGAAAAGTTCACTCTGCCACTCCCAGGCAGATACTGCAGCCTGTCCAGAGAGCAGGGGAAAAAGGTGGTCTGAAAAAATCTAGTCTGGTGGAGGAAGAGGAGTAGCACAGCGATCAGGGTGCAGTAGAGTCCCAGAGCAGACTCAGCACCAAGTGGTGCTGGCCAGGAGCTTTGAGAGAGGTGGGATGGAGAAAAGGCATTTCAGGGAGGCTCAGGTGGCTTCTGCATCACCTCCTGGATGTGATGGCCCTCGAAAAGTCATCTCCTCTTTCCGACACACCCCGTTCTGGGCCAGCCTGAGGGAGGAACGGAGAAAGCTGAAACCCCACTGGAATCACAGGAGGTCCCTTGTGGTTCCTGGCTCGAGCCGATGCGGATCCATTTCAGCTGAATGCAGGATTATCTTGACAGCTTGAGAGCTATTCTTAACCACAGCTCGTGCCCAACGCCCCACAGAGCTGGGGGAGGCACCGTAAATCAGCGCTTGGTGGACACGGGAAACCAAATAAGTGCGAGGAGATAAGGGAGCGTAACCGAGGTGTGACGCGCTCTGACAAACGCCGCCGAGACGGCGACCCCAGACCTCAGCGCTGCAGCCACGGGAGCCAGGGGGAAAGGCAAAGAGCCGGGTTAATGGATGGCTCAGCGACCTTGCCGCCACATCCTGCGGCACCTCACAATTCCTGCTGCAGTGAAGGGCTGCCGGACAGGAGCTGCGGCGCCAGAACCAGAGAGGCTCCTGGGGCCAGAGTCAGTTCCTCCTAGACTGAGAAGAAACAGCAGCTCCAAGGGATGAGGCAGGAGAGCTCCAGGAAGAGTACAGGTTGTTGCCAGGACGCCTTCTAGGCAGCAGTGGGAATCTCAGGGTAGGCTCCAAACCTTCCTGGTGATCTCTACTACCCAAAGGTGACAAACGTACGTCAGCTCAGTGGCAAGTCCCTCATCCCATTCCTTGTTACAACCCGGCTCTTCCAAAAGGGAGCTTTCCCACGGCAAGAGCAAAGTGCTGCTGATAATGCAGGAGGAGCAATGGCTCTGCCCTTCAGGGACTGAGAGGCAGGAGAGCAGGAGAAAACACGCAAACTCCGACCCCTCACAGTACATTTGATCCTGCCTTCCCTCCTTCTCCTCTGCTCAGCCACCAGGATTCCCCTCCCTTCCCACCTCTGCAGCTCTGGGCACAAGAAAGGAGGGGGCAAGAATAGAGTAGATGCAGCGTTCTGATGGAAAACTGACCAGGATGTGGGCTTGGGGAGCAGCTGGAAACTTGGAATCCTCAGGGAACCACTGCAAACCCTGCAGAGACACCCTTATGTCCAACAGAAATTAAGGATTTGTCCTGCGTGAGGAGCCCAGATGCATCCAGGAAGAAATTGACCCCTACCATAGGGTCTATAAACCCACAGAACTCCCAGTGTGACATTTCTGGAGGCAAAAAAGTGTTTGAGTCCCCAGGGCTGCCCATGCCATGACCTGCAGGATCTGCCTGGGTGGGGTGTGGACACCAGGTCAGGTTTATATTTTCCTCACTGCACCGAAAGCAGCCCTGTCAGCAGTAGTGCCTGGGCTGGAGACAGCTCTGATGACAGCAGCCAGGATGTCCCAGCCTGGGCAGGGCCAAGCCCTGCAAACCAGAAATGGCCTTTAAATGGTGAGTTTTGAAGGTGCCAGCACCTAACCCCTCTACTTCTCCTAATTTTTTACCTTCTTGCCCGTCTCTTGCTCTACAGACAGGACATATCACTTCTTCGAATTGCTCGAGGGCTCCCTGGCCAGGACCCGTGTGAGGGTTTGGCCATTAATAACAGACAGGGTTCCACATCTCACCCAGCGCCCACCTCCCTCCCTCACGGCTCCCTCCCTCTCAGGTGAGCCTCTGCCAGAAAAGATTTGGGATCTGTGGCAAACTCCAAGGCTCTGGAGAGTCTTTGGCCTCCTCCCCTGATCTCCAGCCCCACCAGAGTGACTGTTTGCTCGCTCGGTGCGAGTTTATCCTGGAAGCCCTCGCTGATACTCAGCCACATTCGTCACTTGAGTCTCTGCAGACCCTCTGCCAGTTCAGGTGGGGTTTCTGACTGCGCCCTTTCCCCCCAGCTCTCAGCTCTGCTCGGGCCAGCCCTGAGGGATGCCTGGCTCCCAGCCACACATCAAGGGCTGGTATCAGATCTGGAGCACCGAGTCTCATTTTTTTTATGGGGAGAAGTTTGGCAGCAACGGGGTCCACTCTAGCTGGCTGCTGAAACCTCTCCTCCCGTCTGCTTTTGCCAGCCACTCATTGCACCAGGATGCCAAACCCAGCCAGAGGCACCTCCCGGGGACATTTCCCTCCAGGCCATGCTCTTTGACCCCGTGAACAGCCCTCCACGTCCTGCACCAGCAGGACACATCCTACTGCAAGCTCCAGGTCCACGCCCTTCTCCTCCTCTCCTTCAGGCCGTGTGGGAGCTGCTCTGTTCTGGAGATTAACAAAATTAGCATTTTCACTCTTTTTTTTTTTTTTTTTTTGGAATTGCAAGCTTGGTACTCATCACTTCAGAAAGTTAGATCAGCACAAGGAGATGTCCTGCTGGAGGAACGTTCCCTTCACCTTTCTTTTTTCTAATGTTCCAAGGAGATTATTTTTTGTTTTTGTTTTGCTTTAATCAGTACAAAAAATCAGACAAAAGCCACACTGTGCTGCAGTGCTGAAAGTACATCCCAATAATTCAGAGTTAAAAACAAGACAGGAGTACTCACTCCCCAGACAGCCATTTCAGCAGAAGAAATTCCTGGTTAAACTCCTGAAAGACCTGGCCAGTGCTAAGGATACACACAGTTCCAAATGAGCCTGGTGGTACCTCAACACACTCCCAAACAGGTGGCTGGGAATGCATTTAAAGGATTTATGACATCTTTATCCCCTGCCTGTGGTGGGGGGTTGCAACCAGGGGGTCTTTAAGGTCCCTTCCAGCCCTGTGTCTGCAGGGGGTGAATTCGCCTTGGAGTTTGTCTCCTCAGGGAGGGGTGCCCTGACCACATGGCCCCACAAGCTTGGACAACGAGTACAGCTTGGAGAGTTCTGGGGTGGAGCTGGCCAGGAGATGGCCCTTGTGCTTGGAGCAGGCTGGTGGCCCAGCATGAAGAATCACAGAACAGAATCATGGAAGCTCCTGAGCTGGGAGGGACCCACAGGGATCACCCAGTGCAGCTCCCGTCCCTGCACACCAGCAATCCCACCCTGGGCATCCCTGGAGCACTGTCCAAGCTCTCCTGGAGCTCTGGGGCCCGTGCCCATTCCAGCAACCTCTGGGGGAAGAAACCTTTCCCTAATCTCCATCCTGACCCTCTCCTGGCACAGCTCCATCCTTGAGTTCTGTCCCTGTCCCAGAAATCAGAGATGCCCTCAGGAGGAGCTGCAGCCCCCTGGAGCTCTGCCCTCATCTCTGCTCCACCTGAACAAGCCCAGCTCCCCCAGGCTCCAAGCCCTTCACCATCTTCGTCACCCCCACGTGCCCAGTGACACCTCAGCGCCAGCCTGCTCTGCCCAGGTGCTGTTGGCCACATCCCTGGCTGCTCTGGGCAGCCCCCCTCAGCCTCCAGCAGCTCCGAGGGTTTCCAGGTGGCACAAGGGTGGCCGGGGCTGCGGCCAGGAGCCAGGGGTGGGTTGGGAAGGACGTTCCCAGCCCCGTGCACCGCCGAGCAGGGCCCATGGGAAGGGCTGTCCCACGTGTGCACGCTGCTGGTGTTTTGTCTCCCGAGGGGTCAGGCAGCCCCAGGAGCTGTCAGGAGCTCTCGGTGCCAGCAGGCTCCGTGTGAGGCCGCGGCGTGCTTGCACAACGCACCAGAAAGCGATCCCTGCGCTTGACTACAATGAGGCATTCTTGTGCTTAACGACAAGCATGCTCTCTCCAGGCTGGTTGCCTTCTGGAAAAGCCCTTGAATCCAGCGGTGCCACCCCACTCTCCCGAGGGGGGCCGGTGACAATCTGCCCGTGCTCTGCTGCTGCCTGCTGCCTGGGGGGGATGTTCTGGGACAGCTGCTCACGTCCCGGGGGACAGCAGACACCCCAAGCTGCAGGGGAGGAGGGAGGGTGGGAGTGCAAGCCAAGAGCCGTGCCTTCAGCCTTGCCGATGGGGCGAGAGGCGGAGGGGCTGCGGGAACGGGAGGAGGATGAGTTGCAGCAAGGCAAGCCCTGGAGTCAGCCAGGCAGGGATCCCCATCCGGGTCAGGGCGCAGGGAAGGGTCTCAGGGCTGTCCCAGCAGGGCCAGGTGCAGCCTGGCACCCTGTCCCTCACCCCCAGGGCAGCTGCAGAGGGTGGGATGGGGCTCCTGGTACAGCTGGGCTTGGTCCCAGCCCATCCCAGGAGCGCTGCCGTGAGTGGGGAGTGCAAACCACACCGCGCTGACTTTCAAAGAAAGCTGGGAGTGTTTTGTTTTCTCTTCCCTTCCAGTATGACCACAGAGCTCCACTGATCTCCTGAATGAGGAGCTGGCTGTGCTTGCTGTCCTTCAAACCAACCCCTACCGTTGGAAACAGCACTGGAAAGATGATTTGGCAGAATTTCATTGTGAGCTGCCGGTCTGGAGATGACAGGTGTGTTTTTGGCAACGTCCTGTACAGCTGTGCATGGTTCCCAAACTTCCAGGAAACACACCCTGGGGAGCATTGGTGAGAGAGCCAGGCACCACCAGAAACTCATCCAGAACAAAAGCTCAGCGCATCCTAAGAGCCATTCCAAATATTTGTTTTTAAAAAAGAAAGCGAAAAGAAATTACATACGAGGAATTTCTCTCTGAATCAAACTGTACATCATCATTTCCCACCATCCCTCTAAAGATCTGTTGGTTTCCAACTGGAGAATGCCACTGACAAACTGCTCACACACAAACAAATCCACCTGGCTTCGATCCTGACGCTTGCATTCACGTGACTGATTTCCCCCTTTTTTCTGTACAGAACAGCCATTTCAGGGAAACCCTCTTGTTCAGCACAAAAAGCTCCTGGACTGAGAGGCAGAGGAAGCAGAGGTTGAGGATCGGATCAAACCCTGCCGCCCAGGAAGAGAGGTTGTCTCAGCTGGCTGTCCCAGGCTGGGTGTGGCAGGACCCCGTTCCCTCTCTCTGTCCAGCCCCGCAGGGTTGGGCTGTGCCCTCCCAGGGCTGTGCCCAGGGGCACACAGGGCTGCTGTGACCCTGGGGGTGGGCTGAGGGTCCTGGGGGCTCCGAGCAGCTCTCCCACGGCACAGGGTGGGGTCACGGGCATCTCACTCCCTCCCCAGGAGAATGAAACCCATGGCACACCGTGCTGCATGGAGATAGCCCGGGGGTGCCACAGCTGGGGAAACCCTGCTGCCTCCTGTCCTGGGGGTGCCACACTCTCCCTGCCAGGATCCCAGGGCTCCTGTCCTGTGTGAAGCCTGGTGATTGTCCCGCAGTGCCCCGTCACAGGCAGTGCCACGTTCCTGGGGACAGAACCCCTTCCAAGACACCCCTCCATCCTCATGCTGCCAGGTCCTGCTCTGCTCAGGCGTTTGCCAAAGACAAAGGAGCTCAGGAATTGTTTGGACAAGGCTCTCAGGCACTAGTTTGACTCCTGTGACTGCCCAGTGTAGGGTCAGAAGTTGGGCACCGATGACCCTCGTGGGCCCCTTCCAGCCCGGGATACTCTGCAGTTCTGTGAATTGCTTGTTGGTGGTGCTCGCACTCGTTTGCGCTCTGTGGAGGTCCGTGGGTGTCAGACCGGCCCAGAGAAATGAGGGATGAGCTCATGGGATCTGCCATGACATCACAGGGCACGGCACCCCAGCACCCTGGTGGTGCACGTGGCTCAGAAATGTCTGGCCTGTGCATGACAGAACCTTCCTGCACGGGACTGAAAACATTTATTCTGGAAGGGTCTGGATGCTCGCGGCTAAAAGCAATAAATACGGATTTAATTTCATAGCTAATACCCTGTCCAGGGTAAAATGCTCATTTTTAATATCGTTGCCTGCGATCTGACATTACCAACGAGATGTTGCAATGCAATCTCTGAGTCATTGCGCAGCAGATAATGGTATTTTCTTGAGTTCAATCTGGAGGAGTTGGCCCCATTTATCAAGCTCGGAAAAAAACGATGCCAGAGAGTCTGCCAGAGAGTCTGTCTGGCCTGTGCTGCGCACGAGTTACGTGACCCAGGGCTGCGAGGAGAGGGGGAGAGAGGGAGCAGACCTGGGTGTCGCCACGGGGGATCTCCTGGGAGTGTGTCTCACACTCTCCTTCCTTGGGGTCAGCCAAGAGACTCCTGAGTTTGGGGTACGAAGGAGTCAGGAGTGACCACGTCGCTCCAGCTCTGCCTTTGCTTTTAGGCTGCCCCAAGGGAGCTGCTGTCCCACAGCGTGACCAGGCACAGCTGGAATTTGGGGTCTGGGGAGTCCCTGGGGCATGGAGGCAGTGACGCCTTGGGCAGGCTGAGCTGGAACAGAGACTGGACGGAGCTGGAGAATAAAGCAGAGATTTATTGAAAGGCCTTTAGGACACACCTTGGGCAGGACAAGAGCCTGGCCAGGGCTGCACCCAAGGTGGACCCAAAATGGGCACAAAATGGACAAAGGGGCACGAGGTCTCACACTTGGATCAGTTTTGGTCCATTTGCACTTTGGGGTTGAATTGTCCAATTCCAGCTCCAGGCTGTGAGCTCCCATCCTTCTTGTTCCTCCCTCCAGCCACCGCTGTTTGTGCTTTTGGGGCTGAAAACTTGTCCCAGTTGTCCTTGGTGTGCAGCAGGAACAGGATTTGTTTTGTGTGGCTGCTGTGTGCAGAGAGCTGAGTGACCCTGAGTGTGAGCTCAGAGCTGCACCTGGGCAGCACAGAACATGGAACACACGGAAGATAAAACTTCAGGCATCAGAGGAACCAGACACTGTGAGAGGATCCTCAAGTCTGTCCACCCCCAGGGCTGGGAGCCCCAGTGCTGCTGAGCCTGGGGACAATGGTGGGGACAACAACCCTTGGCAAGGTGGCTGAGGAAGGAATGTACACTATGGACAGGTCAATAAATTCTCCCAGGCAGGGACTGGGGCAGGGAAGCCGTGAGGAAGCATCCTCAAAGAAATCCTGCTCTTAGAAGTGTGTGTACACCCTGTAGGTCTCTCAGGAGAGGGAGCAGAAGAAGAGAAGGATGGGAGCTGGAGGAGAAACCTGCCTGGGCTGCCTTGGAGCATTAAAGGAGCTTGGAAGATCTGGAGAAAACCAGAAGCAATCCTAGGAAGTTTGGGCTTGATTTTCTGCTGGCAAGCGGGAGCATCTCCAGTGATCCAGCATCGCCAGCTGGGAGGGAGCCCTGTCTGGCAGAGTTCTTCCCCTGGCAGGCAAAGCCCAGGTTCTGCACAGAAATATCCAGCGCACAGAAAACACACAGCACCGCTGACCCACTGGGCCGGCGTGGCTGGGGCTGCAGCAGATTTGCTTTCAGCAGAAAGGCTTTAACTCAAGACTGGGCATCTCGTTGTAAAAGAAATGCTTTTTGTTGACCAGATGTGGCAGACAGGATGCAAGGAGCAGCAGATGAAAGTCCCTGGCCTGCTCTGCAGAGGTCAGAGATGATCCCTTCTGTCCTTGAGAGCCAGTAAATGGTTCTGCAGATGCTTAAAGTGTGAATGAAGAAGTGATTCATGAGAACAAGGCACGTTAACTCCAGCACTCCTCCGTCCAGAGGCAGTGCCTGGAGGGGTCTGGTCTGAGCCAGGAGGAAAGTGTGCAGGTCACAAAGGCTCCCACAACCACAGGGGCTGCCCAGGCAGGGCCGGTGCTGAGATCTCCTGCTCCACTCACCTGGAAACCTGGGCATCAGCAGAGATCCAACCCATGGTGCCAGTGGCCAGTCCTCTCTCCTGCTCTCAAGTTTTCTGTGGGGTTTGGGTAGGGAGCTGCCTGCCCAGATGTATCTGTACCTGTGTCTGTAGCTGTGCCTATGTTTGTATCTGTGTCTGTGTCTGTGTCTGTGTCTGTGTCTGTGTCTGTATCTATCTCCTTCCTTCCCCTTTCTCCTCCCTCCTTCTCCGTCCTTCTCCCGCCTCTTCCATCCTTCTCCTGCCTTCCTCTTCCTTCTTCCTCCTTCCCCTTGCTTCCTTCTCCTTCCTTCTCCTTCCTCCTCCTTGCTTTTCCTCCCTTCTCCTGCCTTCTGCTGCCTTCCCATTCCTTCTCCTTCCTTCTCCTTCCTCCTCCTTCCTTCTCTTTCCTTCTCCTTCCTTCCCCTTCCTTCTCCTCCTTTCTCTTTCCTTCTTCTCCTTCCTTCTCCTGCCTTTCCGTTCCTTCTCCTTCCCTCCTTCTCTTTCCTCCTCTTTTCTTCTCTTTCCTCCTCCCTCCTTCTCTTTCCTTCTCCTGCCTTCCAGCATGAGCTGCCCAACAGGATCTCCCCATCCTTCTGTGGATAAAAGCTCCACTCAGCTCCTGCTCAGGACTGGGAACGAAGGGTGGGAGCTGTGTGTGGGACACAGGAGTCCAGCCACGAGCTGGGTGAGACGTTCCAGCTGTGGGCATCCTCCCCAGAACGAGTCACCCCTGCTTGCTCAAATGCTCGTCAATGAAATGTGGTGTTTTGGACATCAAATTCATCATTTCAAAGAGAAAATTAATTTTCCTACTGAAAGGGAAAAACAAAAAAAAAACAAAAAAAAAAAAAAAAAACCAAAAAAAAAAAAAAACCAAAAAAAAAAAAAAAAAAGAAGGAGATTTTATTTCCAGTGAAATCGGAAAATCCTCAAGGTGATTGAAGAATTTCTAATTTTAACTGCCAGATGCGAAATATTGGGGAAACTTGGAGAATAAAAAATAATAAATAAATTATATATTTTTTGGAGCTGATGTCTCGATTTTGAGTTGCCAAAGGAGGGATGATGCCGCTTAAAGCTGCCGGATTTCAGACAAGCCTCGGTTTGTTCAAATTAATATATATATTGACAAAAAGCATTTCATGAAAACAACATTTCTCAGGAACAATTTCCATTTCCCAGTTCTGTGACCCTACAATGCATGCCAAAAGCCTCTAAGAGTGCCTCAGTTTATTTAACTGAAAAGCAAAATGACAATAAAGCGAATATTTAAAGTGAATCTCTGTTCTGAAAATATATCCACTTAATGCTAAAACGATTCAGTTTCACAGAGCTGGAAACAATTATGAACCAAATCAATTGGGAGAAGGAATTTAATCAGAAAAATGTGAATGCTAAGTGGGAATTGTTGAAAAACATTTTACGCGTTGCCCCAAAACCACAATCCCACAATTGAGAAAGAAGGCAACGCTGGTTTAAAAAAAATAAATAGTCAACTCTGGCTCGTGAGGGGAGTGAAGACAAGAGTGAAAAATAAGAAAATCGTATATAACTTAAGAAAGCGGAGAGTGATAATAATGAATGAGAAGTGAGAAGCTGTAGAAAGCTGATAAGGAAAGCCAGGAGCCGAGGACAAAGTAGGGGCTGCGAACCTGAGCGAAGGAGCAGCAACTTCTGTCAATGTAAAGGGAATAATTCCAGCTCTGGTGAGGCCGTGTTAGACTTGGGATGGATGCACCAGGGCAGCCAGCAGCTACAGAAGAAATCCGGTCACCAGCGTTAATTTGGCTGAATCGGGGGCTGGAGGGGCTGGGCATCATCTCTGGGCAGGTCCCTCCAAAAGACAGAGAGATTTAGGTGAGACAGATGCGATTAAATCTGGCTCGCCCAGACCGACAGAAAACAGGACGTGTCAAACTGAGACTCACCTTTTGCCTGAAATCATTATTTTGATTGATAAAGTAACATTGGTGCTATAAGGCACCCGGACTGCTGCAGGGCGATTGCCGTGGCACATTTTGGTGGAGAAACCAGAACAATAGGCGATCAACACGGGCCATATTGAATGGATTAAAGCTGGCTGTGGGGCGTCCCAGCTGCAACTGCCAGTGGGAACTCCACATCCAGAGGGGGGAAACAGAGCTCCCCAGGGCTCAGGGCTGGGCCCTGGGCTATTCAACCGCCTTATCAATGATCTGGAAACGTATTAAATCATCTGTGCTGGCACTGGGGTGGTGAGACAAGCTAACGGAGGGAACAGATGGCTGCTGCAGAGCGGGCTGGGTCAGCGTGCACGAGCAGCTGATGCAGCCAGGCGTGCAGGGACGGATTATCGGCCCCTGGGACACCTCGGGGTGCTCTGTCCTGGAGAAGGGTGTAGCCCTGGCCAGGTTCTTGTCCAGCCCGAGGTGCATCCTATATTTTAATAAATATTTACTTTATTCTCCAGCTCTGCCCAGTCTCCGCTCCAGCTCAGCCTCCCCAAGGCATCATTGGTGGAGGCAGCTCCAGGAGGTGTGTGAGGACTGCACAGACACCACACATCGTGCCAGCAGAGCGTGGCCATGGCCACGGCCACGGAAGGAAGCCCAGCCATGGCCACAGAGAGCCAAGGGCTTCCTGCTCCGGTCCGTCAGGGCTCTGCAAACGCTGCTGTGTGCTGAAGGAGGTGATTCGCAGAAAA
Organism: Progne subis subis; assembly: GCA_022316685.1. Taxonomy (NCBI): domain Eukaryota; kingdom Metazoa; phylum Chordata; class Aves; order Passeriformes; family Hirundinidae; genus Progne; species Progne subis. Next base: position 3,948,653 of record JAKJHU010000100.1, read on the forward strand.
GCCGCCCTGTGGGGAAGGCTGGAGGAGGAGAAGCAGCTCCTGGAGCCCTACCCACAGCTCTGCTCCTCGCCTGGCTCTCACAAAGCCCCTGTTCCCCCTGCCCACCTGCCTGCAGCCTCCGGGGAGCTGCAGGGAGGAGCCGTGCATGGGCGGCAGCGGCCGGGCCAGCCCGCAGCTACCACCGGCATTCCCGGCTGCAAAGAGCGCCTTGGGCTGGCTCCGGGTGCCAACATCCAGCATGTTTTACAGCTGACCTGCAAGGAATGTGTGTCACTGAAGAGGATGTGCAGCCCTGGAGAACATAAACCACAGCTGCCTTGTTTAAAAGGGCCTCATCCAGCGGCTTGGAAGAGCAGGCGAGGATGATCTCCGGGAGATAACTCCGGGAGTGTGTGAGCAGCGGCGGCCCCGCTACCTTCGCCAGTGGAAGATTCTTATAAATTCACTCCTCCTGCCATCCTTCTGCAAAGGGTCAGGAGATGTACCGACAATAGCAGCACGCAAATATTCCAGGACTTGGCCACACGCTGAGCAAACGCTCTGGAGAGTTTCACGAGCAGATTAAAACGCCAGCTCGGCCAGCGGCGCTGCTTTAAATGCGCTCGCTAATTTATTAAGTTTATTCTTAGCGAGCTTGCAGGCTTCAGAAAGTTAAATTTCTTGGTGACAAATGGAGCTGGGCGCGCGGGGCGTGCGTGGCCCCGGAGGCAGCGCAGGGGAGCAGATCCCACGGGGCAGGATCCCCAGGGAAGAGCCAGCACGGGACTGCTGTCAAGACTCTTGCACAGCCACGGAGCACAAAACCAGGGCCTCTTGGCACACCCCACGCTCCTCAAGGAGCTGCTGCCTCCCGCTCCAGCCTTAGGCATCCCTTATCCGTTTCCCCAGTGTGCTATGGGTTAACAGCTCTGAGCAGCACTCCTCAGAGCACTCCATCAGTCCCCTGTGCTCCGGCAGCAGCAGCAGGTCACCTCCCACAGCCAACACACCTCCCCTACAAGGACACCGTGGCCCTAGGTGACAGCCCTGTCCCTTTTCCCGGGTGCCCTGGCAATGTTGTGCCCAGCCCAGGTGAGGCAGAGCTTGCACTCAGCAGCTCACTGATGCCTTACTCGAGTCCAGGCTGCTGGGAGGTGTCTCAGGTGGAACACAGCAGTGACCAGACATATCCTCAGGTCGCTCTGAGGGCCCCCACTGCCCCTCTGCCCTCTGCCTCTGCTGTTGTCCACGGCCCTGAAGACCTGGACCAGAGTCTGGAGCAGCAGAGTTTCCTCAGGAGGAAGCCAGTGCTAACACTTCTTCTTAAGATGTATATTTTTAGTTTCCTTCTTGTCCAAACTGAACAAAGAGTGTGTTCAGGCATCCTTCTGAAGGGCTGCGTGTCCACCTTTCAGCACCACCCCTGAAGATGAGCCCTGGCAGCAGGACAGAGCTCTGGGGTGATGTGAGGAGTCCTGTGCAGCAACTTTATCCGACCTCTTGGGCCCTGGGAGGAGCCTGGGAGCAGCACAGGACCAGGTGGCACGTGGACACGAGGCAGTCCCTGCCAGGAGAGCCCTGACACCGCTGCACTGATGGGGGAGAGGGAGCTGTGCACCTTCTGACGTCTGTTTTTACCGCACTGCTAAAGAGAGGAGGGGTTTTCCTTGTGGGGAAGGGCTGCAGTGGGATGGGGATGCCCACAGCCCTGGGAGCCCTGGCTGCTCCACAGGGCTCGATGCTGGAGCCTAGTGGGACACAGGCATGGAGAGCAGAGAGCGGTGACATGTGAGCAGCGGGGACCTCACCGAGCTGGAAAACCACCCAGAAGAGCATTCCTGTCATGGAACTGTGCTCAGCAGAGCCTGGAGGGAGCTGCAGGCCTGGCTGTGTGGGCAACAGCTCAGCACCCCATGGAGCCAGCCCAGGGAAACCCGGGTGACACAGGGGAGAAGAGAAGAGAAGAGAAGAGAAGAGAAGAGAAGAGAAGAGAAGAGAAGAGAAGAGAAGAGAAGAGAAGAGAAGAGAAGAGAAGAGAAGAGAAGAGAAGAGAAGAGAAGAGAAGAGAAGAGAAGAGAAGAGAAGAGAAGAGAAGAGAAGAGAAGAGAAGAGAAGAGAAAGAGAAGAGAAGAGAGAAGAGAAGAGAGAAAGAGAAGGAAGAGAAGAGAAGAGAAGAGAAGAGAAGAGAAGAGAAGAGAAGAGGAAGAGAAGAGAAGAGAAGAGAGAGAAGAGAAGAGAAGAGAGAAGAGAAGAGAAGAGAGAGAAGAGAAGAGAAAGAAGAAGAGAAAGAGAAGAGAAGAGAAGAGAGAAGAGAAGAGAAGAGAAGAGAAGAAGAGAAGAGAAGAGAAGAGAAGAGAAGAGAAGAGAAGAGAAGAGAAGAGAAGAGAAGAGAAGAGAAGAGAAGAGAAGAGAAGAGAAGAGAAGAGAAGAGAAGAGAAGAGAAGAGAAGAGAAGAGCCCGTGTGGCACAGGGAAGCCCAGGATGCCCCGAGGGGCGATCCCCGGGCGGGGAGCAGCCCGTCAGCCCCGGGGCCAGGGTTTCGTGCTGGGACAGCTCCTCGGGAGGGCGATGACAGCCGCCGTGGCGATGCCTACGTGCTGTTTGTGGGGCAGGAATCGGGCGCTGCGAGCCTTCCAGGGACACAAAGCAGCGGGATCCTTTGGCAGCCGTGCGGGGATGCTCCGCAGCATTTGCCGCATCTCTGGGGAGCTGTTGATCATCCACCCGCTTCAGAAAGGGCTCACGCCTCTCCTGCTAACGCTGGGAGGGAAAAAAAAGACTTTCCCAGGAACATTTCCTGAGCTGGGAGCAAATCCCACACGGCATCACAACCCTTCTCAGCAGCAAAGGCAAAGCAGCAAATGTTGTTTGTAACTCGCAGTGCAAACTCTGCTGGGAGTTAAATAAACTCCTTCTGCCCCATCCAGCAGAGCTGATTGAACCCTGGCAGAGCTGATCCCACCTGGCTCTTTGGGAAATTCAACAGGAGCTCACAGGGGTGTCCTCGATATTTAGTGGGAATGGAGACTACCAGGCAGACAGGACACCTCTCATGCTGCTAACATTCCCAAGAACAGAGGCCAGCTCCCCCATTGTGGGAAATGCAGGCACAGAAAATTCCCAAAACCTCATGCATGCAGGCCCAAACACAGCAGAGAATACAGGGTTCGACCTGAGACCTTGGAAAAGGCTTCCAAACTTAGAGCCCACAAGGGAGGATGTGAGTTTGTAGTTTAAGCAGAGAAATACTAAGCTAGGTATGGAAAGTTTTAAGGTTTTAAAGTTCGGACATAGAAGTAGTTATAGAAATAATAAAAAGTTTTAAAGTGTGTCACTACATGACTGGGTAAGTTTGCAAACATCCACTTAAGCCAGTCAATAAACACTGCACCTCACAGCATACAGCAGCTGCTTGTTTAATATCTTTTTGCAGCTCAGAAACTTTCTATACTCCAAATATTTCAAAGCCTAAAATTCATCTCTATTTCAAACCTCTATCAATGTAAACCCACTGCAATTCCAGTTAAAAATCCTTTCTCAGTTCCCACAAGTGATGTCCCCACCGTGAATAGAGGGATGTCATTGAGCTCTCCCCAAAACCTGCAGATTGTGCCCAACAGCCAGCCCGTGATGGGGGACACCCACAACCAGCCTGATGCAGCTCAGGGGTGGGGAGGTGACAATAACCCTGCCACAAATGTGTCACAGTGTGCTGGGGGACACCCACAACCAGCCTGATGCGGCTCAGGGGTGGGGAGGTGACAATAACCCTGCCACAAATGTGTCACAGTGTGATGGGGGACACCCACAACCAGCCTGATGGCGCTCAGGGGTGGGGAGGTGACAATAACCCTGCCACAAATGTGTCACATCTGGCAGAAAGACATCCCGGCAGGTCCCTGCCCTCCAGCTCGGGGGCTTTGTCCTGGTGTGAGGAACCCCTGAGCCTGAGAGCAGGGCTGGATCTCTGTCCTCTAAAGCCCAGGGCAGGAGCTGAGTGCAGACAAGAAGGCCAAGAAATAAAGCAGGTACATTCCGGGAATGCTGCAGCAGCAAACATTGCATGAATCACCTCGGGCCACATCCTCTTCCCAAAAAACCGCTCTTGGGGTGGGCATCCCACCTTTGGAGCTCAGCCTTTCCAGCACAGACAGGTCCTGCGCACCAGGGGCGGTGGAGGAGTGGGGCAGCCACCAGGCAGAGGGAGGTTTGATGCAGCCATGAGGGGTGGAAGAGCCACACAAGGTCCCCTGGCCTTTGTCCCTCCTCCATCTGCACCCTCAGTTGCTCAAACCAACTGCACCGGCCTGGCACAGGACACTGCTCCTGCCACAACACCCAAACCTCCTCTGGAATGCCTCTCCCTGAATCCCAGTGGGGTTTAATGAGGTTTAATGAGTGATCCTGGAGGAGAGCGGCAAGGGGGCGAAGCTGCAGGAAGGCACAGAGTAAAAACTGATGGGGATGGAGCTCTGAGCCTGGCACTGGCTTGGAGAGCAAATACAGCACAGACAGAGGCATCAGAACGAGGGAAATCATTGCCTACACAACAGGAGGGATGCTGGAAAATGGAAATGGGTTCAGGGAAGAGTAACAGGAATGACTGAGAGGCAAAAATCCCGGGGAACTCCAGCACCATGGAAGGCAGGAGAAGCCAAACCACTTTTGCCAACGCAGGGCACAAGTGAAACAAGACTTGGTCCCACTCAGCCAGCACCTGCTGGGCAGCTGTGCAGCCCAAACCCAACGGAGCTCCAGCCGATCCAGACCAGGAAAGCAAAGTGTCTGATGCAAACTGTGTGCCTGAGCCGGACCTGCCCTGACCCGCAGTGAGGGGCTCCCTCGGCTGGGTCACCCAGCTCTGCCCTGCCCAGGGGGGACTCTCACCCACGGAGCGCACTGACCTCCGCACAAAGAAAGCATGGGACGGTTCTCCCTCCTCCCTGAGCCTTTCTGGGAGCAGGTCCCAGCTTTGGAGCTGGCAAGAAAGGCACCAGGCACTCAGGCAGAGCAGCAGGGAGGGAGAGATCCTCTCAGAGCAGTGGGGATGGGGATGAAGGCGGCAGAGTCCGTCCCATTCCTCCCCGCAGGGCCCGTGCCAGCTCGGTGAGGTCTCTGCCGGTTTCCTCTTGGCTGTCAGGCTCCTCACAAACACCAGCCCTGCGCCTGCACAGCGGGACGGGGCCGGCCTGGCCAGCCTCCAGCCCTGGCTGCCATCAGACGGGAAATAAGGGAATTGGAGCGCGACCACAGCGACCACCAAGCAGCCAGCGCTGGCAGCAGCGCGGCCGTCGCCCTGTGCCAGGCACGAGCAGGCAGCAGCACCTCACCCCGTGCCCCAAACGCTCCGGCAGCCGGGGAGAGCAGCTGGAGCGTGCCCGGAGGAGGATGAGGGTGGGAGGAAGCCGCATCGCCCTCCCTCGGATGCTCCCGGGGAGCGAGGCAGCCAGGAGTCCCGGGGATGCTGCGCAGCAGACAGCGCAGCGCGGGGTTTTCTGCCGCTTACACGTCTCGTGAAAAGTCGCTGGCAAAAAAAAAAAAAAAAAAGCAAAGCATTTTCTTTGGCCGCGTGTTGCATGGATTTGGCAAAAACGTAGCGCTAGCGTCTCCCCCTCGAGAGAACTTTATTGAGTGGAACAAAGTCGGGTATTTTTAGCTACCCATTGTTAGCTGAAGAACAAAGCCATAACTAAGATATTTTGTCTCTTACACTGAAACGGGGCTACGAGACAAATCCATGTACAGTCATATGTGGCTGCCCATTCAGATGGAGCACGAGAGGGAAAACTATTTTTAGCCCTAACGCTCCACACAACAACCGCACTTCCCTTCCCCTCCGAGCTGGACCACCGGAATACACGGGCAGCACCAGAGGGAGCAGCGCTGGACAGGGGGACCTGGGGTCACCAGCTGCTGTCCCTGGGGCCATGTGACAAAGGAGAGATCGGCTGGTGCCGTCCTAAAAAAGGCACTTCCATTTTTCCGCCCTTTGGGGTGTTTCCCCTCTCCGCCCCACTCAGAGCCGCGATGATGAGAGGCAACAAGGAAAAAGCAGGATAGGGACGGCTCCCAGCGGAGCAGAGCTGAGCCCTGAGCCCTCCCCTTCTCCCAAAACACTTGTGCATGCCCCGAGGGCCGCTCGGATGAGGAGAGGGATGCTCACAGGCAGCACCAGGCGCAGCCCTGGCAGCGCTGCCGCCCTTCCCGAACCCTCCGCGCTGGAAATGTCCCGGCCGCGGCTGCCGAGGCGGCGCTTTCGAAAGCTTTAACCCCCGAGGAGCCCGGAGAGCCCAACACGAGGCTGACAAACCTCCCCCGAATGACATCAGTGCCTTCTGACTGGCAGCGTTTCGCAAAGTATTCGTGTGACAGAAACAAAGCGGTCCGTAAATGCCCCGGAATTCTGCTGGTGGGAGATGCCGGCAGATCCTTCTAAACGTGTTTTTTTGTGGGTGGCAGCGGTGAGCCACCGAGAAAGTTGCGTTAAACCCTGAGAATTTGGTACAACCAGAATGGCTCACGGTGAAGGGAGCCGTGACCCGCTCACGGCAAAGCACACCAGGAGTAAAAGCAGGGTGCCACGGCACAGCCGAGCTGCTGGGGAGGGGACCCAGGGTGTCAGCCGGGCTGGGGGCACCAGAGAAACCAGCAGAGCAGAGAAACCACCAGGGAAACGGCCGCAGCACAGCGAGAGCCTTGTGGCAGCTCAGCGGCCCATCTGCACCACGCACCCAGGGGTGCCCCAGCAGCACCGCTCCCTGCCAGCCCCCGGCAGCGCCGGCTGCTGAGAGCCAAACGCACCTTGTGCCCGCTGCTGGAGGAGCTCCACGCTCCTCAGAGACCCCTCTGTAGCCCACGGGTGCCGCTGAGATCCCGCAAAACCCCGGCAGCAGCCGCAGGGAAGGGCGATGCCCGGCTGCGCTCGCCTCCCTGGAGCTGCGGCCGCACGCCCGTGCCCGGTGCCACCGTCACCAACGCGGCCGGAGCACAGAAGGACACGAAGTAGGAAGCGTTAATTAATTACCTGTGGGCTTTTCGGCCGGGCTAGAGCGTCCTGGAGGAGATGCTGCTCTGCCACTCCTCGCCTGCTCCGCGGGTTAGGGCTGCTTTGACCGGGGAGCACTGATTGTGTTTTATAAACTTGAAGCACAGTAAGAACTGGTTTAAAATAGAGTGAACGGAGCTGGTGCGGGTGGAATTAGACAAACTCTGCGAGCCTGCTTTTCCAAAAATAAATTAACTTCTTGCAGCCCGCGGAGCAGAGGCGGGGGACGGGGCCTCCCGGGAGAGCTGCCCGAGTGCCTCTGCCGCTGCTGTCCCTCTCCTGGCACAGCCCCGGGGCTGCGGCTGCCCCAGCTCGGGCCCAGGGCTGCACGGGGAGGGGGCAGCACCACCCCATCCCCCCCAGTGTCTCTGCACCCCAGTAAAGCATCTGTGCCCTGGCAGAGGGGAGCAGGAGCTGTGCCCGTGTGAGGAGCGGGGCAGGATCCCAGCCAAGGGTGGGAGTTTTGGGGCAGTCCCTGTCAGACTCGTTGCCTGGCATGTGCTGGGCATTTCTGCCAGTCCAGGGAGGCCAGTCTGGGTGAGCAGGAACAGGTCTGCTTGGCACTGCAAGTGCTCGTGCTTGGGTGGGACTGGGAGCGCTGGCTATGGGGAGCTGCAGGATGGAGCACAGAGAACCACGGGAAAGTTTGGAAGTGTTGGAAAGGACCTTAAAGCCCACCCAGTGCCACCCCCGACATGGACACCTTCCACTGCCCCAGGCTGCTCCAAGCTCCAGTGTCCAGCCTGGCCCTGGACACTGCCAGGGATCCAGGGGCAGTCACAGCTGCTCTGGGCACCCTGTGCCAGGGCCTGCCCATCCTCAGAGGGAACAATTCCTGCCCAATATTCCATCCATCCCTGTCCAATGGCAGTGGGAGCCATTCCCTGTGTCCTGTCCCTCCATCCCTTGTCCCCAGTCCCTCTCCAGCTCTCCTGGAGCCCCTTCAGGCCCTGGAAGGGGCTCTGAGCTCTCCCTGGAGCCTTCTGCTCTCAACCTCAGGCGGTGGCAGGGTTTGATCTCACACCACTGGCTGGGGGAGGTGGCAGCTCTTTCATCCTGCTCTCCTGAGTGTGGATGTGCCCACACCCCCAAGCTCTGGGGGGATTACTGAGCTCTGCCCAGCATTCCCAGAGGAGCTGTCACCTTGAGCACAGCAGTCCCTCTCGCAGGCTGACACCAAAGCAGGCACGGCACGACCTGTCCATAAAACCCTGCACTTCCCCAACACCTTCTCCTCACTGTGAACAAGCAGAATGACGTCCACCCACCTGTGTCCCCAATGCCACTGTGGTGCTGGGGACAGCGCTGGTGGCAGTGCCCTGCTTTCACCCTGCCCCATCCCCCCTAAAAAAAAAAAAAAAAAAATAAAACCCCTGTAAGTTTTTTGACACCAGCAGAGAGGTCCCTGGAAGCAAATCCCTCTTCCAACCAGCATCCAGGCCAAGGGCAGCCCTCCCTGGGCGGGCAGGATGCCACTCCCCAGGCAGGGAAAGTCCTTTTCCTTCTGTTTATTTATATCCATCTCGCTGTAAACTCACCCGCCGGCGAACCTGCTGTTCGCACTAACAAACACGTCCCTTTGGTCTGTGCAGCAGCCAGTGGGCAGGCAGGCACAGGGAGCTGGGGGATCTCCACCAGCCCTTCTCCAGCTCTTCCAGAAATCCCCGGCTCCCACCGGCTTTGTTTACACAGCAGCTTGTAAGTGAAGCCCTTTTGGCAAAGCAGCTCCTGGTCTAGGAGAGACCTCAGCCAGAGCCCCAGAAGGGCCTGTGGCAATAATGATGCAGAAATGATTGTACCAGTGGAAGTTTCTTTAGTGTCACATCCAGGCACTGCCCAGGAGAGGTCTGCTCACGGTGTGTTTGCAGAGCTGCAGCCCATACAAAACGTCCTTTGGAAGCAGGAGGGTTTTAGGACAGGCACAAAAAGGGGGAACAGCGACACTTCTGGGGTGAGAGTTTCTGTATTCATCAGTTTCTGTAGCGATGCAGCACCTGTGCTGCTGTTCAGGCTGCCACCCAGAGAGCCCAGAGTTAAAAATCCATGGTGGGCAGTGGAACAACTCACACTTCTCTCAGGTTCCTTCCAAGACAACTTTTGCCTTGGACTTCCAAGTCCATCCACTGCCCCATCCCACGGAGTTTTTGCCAGAAGCTCCTTGCAGAGGAAGATCTGCAGTTTTGCCGCAAGAGCTCAGGTGGGGCAGGAGCTTCCCACAGCAACATCAGAGCTGGCAGCCAGGCCAGGGTGAAGAGGAGAAGGATCTCTGCAGGGTGGGCTCAGGGGCAGCTTCCAGAGCAAGCCCTGCGTGCTGGCAGCCAAAAAACACCACGGGCCAGAGGGGATCGCCTCCGTGCCAGCCCCACACCTGGCCAGCTCATCCCATCAAAACCGCCAGCTGAAATACCCACAGCAGAGGGGCTCAGCTCTGCCCTGCGGGCTGTGCGGCCCAGGACGAGTGTGCTGAGGGCTCCAGCCACCTGTGTGTGGCACGGGGGTGGCAGGGACGGACTGGGCTGTCCCTTGAGCAGCCAGCGCTGGTACAGGGGGTGACCCACTGCCTGTGGGTGCCTCAGTGCTCCGGCGGAGGTGGCAGTGTGACAATGTGGTAATGTGACAGTGTGGCAGTGTGGACAATGTGGCAGTGTGGCAGTGTGACAGTGTGGCAGTGTGACAATGTGGCAATGTGGCAGTGTGGCAGTGTGGCAGTGTGACATTGTGGCAGTGTGGCAGTGTGGCAATGTGGCAGTGTGGCAGTGTGGCAATGTGGCAGTGTGGCAGTGTGACAGTGTGGCAGTGTGGCAATGTGGCAATGTGGCAGTGTGACAGTGTGGCAGTGTGGCAGTGTGGCAATGTGGCAGTGTGGCAGTGTGGCAGTGTGACAATGTGGCAATGTGGCAGTGTGACAGTGTGACAGTGCGACATTGTGGCAATGTGGCAGTGTGGCAGTGTGGCAATGTGGCAATGTGGCAGTGTGGCAATGTGGCAATGTGGCAGTGTGACAGTGTGACAGTGTGGCAATGTGGCAATGTGGCAGTGTGACAGTGTGGCAGTGTGGCAATGTGACAGTGCGACATTGTGGCAATGTGGCAGTGTGGCAGTGTGGCAATGTGGCAATGTGGCAGTGTGGCAATGTGGCAATGTGGCAGTGTGACAGTGCGACATTGTGGCAGTGTGGCAGTGTGGCAATGTGGCAGTGTGGCAATGTGACAGTGTGGCAGTGTGGCAGTGTGGCAATGTGGCAGTGTGGCAGTGTGACAGTGTGGCAGTGTGGCAATGTGGCAGTGTGGCAGCGTGGCACACTCAGCATGGGCACACCAGGGCCGTCCCGGGGTGCTGACGAGGGGAAGGACGCGGGGTTTGGATGCGGCAGCACCCCGGATCCAAGCAGGTGCTGACACCAGCGGGGATTTCTGGCGCGGCGTGCGCACGGCTGGATTTGCGCCGCGCTGCAGCAGCGCTGTGCCGGCTGTGCACCAGACAGTTTATTCAGCCACTGAGGCAGGAGACGGCTGCAGGATCCGCGGCTGAGGCTGTGTGGGCGGGCGGGGGCCGTCAGCCCGTGCCTCCAGCGCGTGTGACACGCGTTCGGTGTCACCCGAGTGGGAGACCTGCTGGCGGGGTGAAATATGAGCTGCGGGTTTGCCGGCTGCAGCTGGAGGAGCTCGGCCTGCAGCCGGGCTCTGCTCCCTCTCCGAGGCAGGAGGGGCAGGACAGAAGGAGCCGCTGCGGAGCCGGTGACCGCAGCCACTGTGCCCCAGTGGGGTGGGATGGACACGGACAGTGGGATGGGCACCGGTCAGTGACACGGACACTGGGCAGGGGGATGGACACCAGGCAGCGGGATGGACATCGAGCAGTGGGATGGACACAGTGGGATGGACACCGGGCAGTGGGATGGACACTGGGCAGGGTGATGGACATGGACAGTGGGACGGACACTGGGCAGTGGGATGGACACAGTGGGATGAACACGGGCAGCGGGATGGACACTGGGCAGTGGCTGTGGGTGTGGGTTTGGGTGTGGGTGCTCCCTCAGGGCCAGCAGCAAGGACAGTGGGCTCTGCAGCATCCTCGACAGCAGCACGCCAGGGCACACAGCACCCAAGGGCCATAGCCTCTGCTTCAGCCTATGCATCCCCTGAACATCACCTGGCAGCCCAAAGTCTGTGTTGGGGCTGCTGCTCCTGCAATGCCATCCCCACTCCTTCCCTGCCTGTGATCTGATGGCATGGGGAAAGACAAGGTGAAGCCTTTCCCCAGGATACTCCAAACAGAAACAGAAAATATATAAAGGAATTAAAATGCCCTTTCAGAGTCTGTGAAGGCCCAAGCTGCCATCCAAGGGAGGACACAGAAGACTCGTGTCCCTGCTGCGGGCAGCCTGAGCAGCTCCACCATGATGCCAAGTCCCAGGGCTCTGATATTTGGGGTGTGCATGAAGCAGAGGCAGGAGCCCCATCCCACCGGGGCACTGGCAGGGTTGGATGAGCCAGCCATGCCCTAAAACATGAAATAACTCCTTCACCCCACACACTGCATGTCTAGGGCACAAGCACTTCCCTTAGGCAGCCCTGGGGATGCAGGGATGCTCTCCTGCACCAGGATGCTCTGCCCTGTGGATAACTCACTTGGCAAAGGGAACTGGGCACCTCCCTTGGTGGTGGCACCTGCCCAGTGTGGGGACAACAGGGCTGGGACAGCACTCGGTGAGGGACACCCTGGAACTGCTGCAGCTGTGAGATGGGGCTGTCAGCAGCCCCAGGGACCCCGATCCCCCCTGGCCCCACTGCTGCCCACACCGGGCTGGGGATGGGGGCATGGGCACCGTGTACAGGGCCGGTAATGCTCTCCCCACTCTATTCTTAGGGAAGGGTAAAGTTTACACAAGAAATTTAAGCTTTAAGCCCAGGCACCATAAATAGTCTATTTTTCAAGGGCTCCAAGTCAGTTTTAGGCTCAAAGCCAGAGCCAAAATTTGGCAGCTGTCTTTGTTTAGTGATTAATTAAAATGAGGTAACAAAACGAGACATATCTATTAACGAGGGTATTTGCAGCGTCAGTAGAGGATTCCAAATGGCTGATTTTTTTTTTTCCCCCCCCCCTCTTTTAATCTTCAAACTTCTCGTTAGGAAAACAAGCTCTTCCTCCGTCCGCAGCCGGGTTGGGAGGGAAGGGCTGAGCCGGAGGGGAGCGGCGGGCAGGCGAGGCTTTATCTTTATGGTCCTCTTCCTTTAAACAAAGCAAACCTCCGCATAAAGATTTTTTTTTTTTTTTTTCCAGTTTGGAAATTTTATTAGACCCTTCGAGTAAACTTCAGTGGAGAGACCCTTGGCTGTGACACAGGCGGGAGGGGGGGGAAGCTCTGCACACTGCCGGCCTTTCCCCGGCGGGTGCCACCCGGTGGGGCTAAAATGGGAATGATGGAGGCGAAGGGGCATTTTCCAGGCTCTTTTCCACAATTTGCCAGACAAACAGGGCCAAACTCATGCCCCCTCCTTGTCTTGGGGCAGCAGCACACAGCATTCTGGGCACCCCGAGGAGGTGTGACCGGACAAGGTGACAAGGTGACAAGGAGGGTGAGGATGGAGCCTGGCAGGCTCGTTCCCATCTGCTGTGCTCTCAGCTCATCTCCTGACACTGGATGCAGTTCCTAGCTTGGAAAACCGAGTGGAGCGTGAAGCTGCCCTGTGTGGGAGGTGCCTGCGGTCAGAGGAGGGGGTTAAAGTGTGTGCAGGGGTCAGAGGCAGCTCTCGGGGGTGTGTGAAACAGGTTCACCCTCCCCAAGGCTCCAAAGACTTAGCCACATGGGAAAGCACCCAAGTATGAGGAAAAGGGAAAAACATCCCAAAATAGTTTAGTCTTGTTTTCTGCACTGAGACGCCCAGACAGGGTGGGAGTTCTGGTTCTGTCTGAGCTAAAAATTACAGTAAATAGAGAAGTGGCTGCGAAGGCCCATGTTCTGGATAAGAGGAACATGTGCAAACACCGTCCATCAGGGCAAAGCCCCGCTGCCGTGAAGGACCATAAATAAACGAGGAGGGGGACAGAGTGAAAGGAGCTCCGTGTCAGAGGGGAACTCTCAGCCAACCACTGAACTCTGTGCTCTCTCCAGTTTGTTTCACGGGGTGACTGGGAGTGAGGGGAAGCAGCTTTGCACGCAGGGACCCCTCTGAGCGAAGGTGGGATGCTGGCATCCCTCTCTGTGCGGGGGTCTGGCATCACTGAGCCCATCTGGGCCCGAGGGGGGCTTCTTCTGCCAGGACAGACCAGCTTTGGGCTGTCCCACTCTCCCTGCACCACTCTCCAGGGCCACCTCAGCTGCTGGGGAAACATCAGCACAAATCCTGAACTCTGATTTCTGGAGGAGGTTGGTAGAGTGGATCCTCCACTTCCCAATCAGAGAGGAGCTGGGCACTGTGTCCTGAAGGGATCTGCTCTTGTGGCACACACACCAGCGAGGAGAGGGACGGGGCTGGAGCTCAGGAGTGGAGGAAAGCCCACCGCTCCTTGCTCTCCCAGGGAGGAACAGGGCGATAAATCCCATGAATGCTCCGTGGCCCTCTTTAGTTGTCGGGAGCTGCCCGCACCAAGTCCCACCCTCAGGGCCCTGTGACACGAGGATGGGCGAGCTGGTGAAAGCCCAGCAGCAGCCTGGGGTCCTGGGGTGTCCAAGCCGTGTCTGGAGCTGGCCCGGGGGCAAGGTGCCATCCTCAGTGGGGCCGGATCCCACGTCCCGGGACTGCAGGGCTCGAGCTGCACTGGAGGGGCACAGCGAAGGAGCTGGCTCTGCTCCCCGGGCAGGGGGCGCTGGGAGCCGCAGGATTTGCGCTGGGGGTGCTAAAGGTGGCACCGAGGGCAGGTGACAGCAGCCGGGGGATGGGAGCGCTGTGCCGGGGATGGACGGAGCATCTCCGAAGCAGCAGCAAGCGCCGGGCAAGGACGTGGGGCAGCCCCGGGGCAGAGCAGGGGGGCACGGAGCAGCACGAAGGACAGCGGGACAGCTCGGGAGGCGGCCGTGGGGCGGCCCGGGGGGAAGCGGGACATCGGGGAGGCTGCAGGAACGCGGAGGGGCTCGGGGGGACTCGCCGGGGCTGCCCCGTCCTCACCCCCCCGCCCGGCCCCGGAGGGACGCGGCGGCGGCGGAGTCGCGGTGCCATCTAGGGCCGGGCCGGGGCCGCTGCAGCGCCCGCGGGAACGGGAACGGGATGGGAATGGGAATGGGAATGGGAATGGGAATGGGAATGGGAATGGGAATGGGGAATGGGGAATGGGAATGGGGAATGGGGAATGGGAATGGGGAATGGGAATGGGAATGGGGAATGGGGAATGGGAATGGGAATGGGATGGGAATGGGAATGGGAATGGGAATGGGAATGGGAATGGGGAATGGGGAATGGGAATGGGAATGGGGATGGGGATGGGAATGGGAATGGGAATGGGAATGGGAATGGGAATGGGAATGGGGAATGGGGAATGGGAATGGGAATGGGGATGGGGATGGGAATGGGGAATGGGGAATGGGAATGGGGAATGGGGAATGGGAATGGGGATGGGGAATGGGAATGGGAATGGGAATGGGAATGGGGATGGGAATGGGAATGGGGATGGGAATGGGAATGGGGAATGGGGATGGGGATGGGGATGGGGATGGGAATGGGAATGGGGATGGGGATGGGGATGGGAATGGGAATGGGGAATGGGAATGGGAATGGGAATGGGAATGGGAATGGGAATGGGGAATGGGAATGGGAATGGGGATGGGGATGGGAAAGGGAATGGGGAATGGGAATGGGATGGGGATGGGGAATGGGGAATGGGGAATGGGGAATTGGGGAATAGGAAGTGGGATAGGGAAATGGGGATGGGATGGGGAATGGGAATGGGAGTGGGAATGGGAATGGGGAATGGGAATTGGGGAATGGGGAGTGGGGAATGGGGAGTGGGATAGGGAAATGGGAATGGGATGGGGAATGAGAATGGGGAATGGGATGGGGAATGGGAAATGTGCTGGGAGAGTGGGCTGCGGGAATTGGCTGGGGACCGGGCTGGCGGGAGGGGCTGCGGGAATGGGATAGGGGAATGGGCTGCGGGAATGTGCTGTGGAATGGGCACGGAGCAGAACCGTGCCCGGACACCGCATCCCCGCATCCACCCGGTCCCTCCCGAGCCCAGCCCGCACTGGGGCCGCTCTCTCCCGTCCCCGCGGTGGCCCGGGGACCCCGCCCGGCCGGGGCCGCTCCCGGGGCGGTGGGAGCTGACGGCCCCGGCCCCGGCCGGGCTGGGCAGGCACGACCCGCGGTCACCCGGCAGGAGCTGACCCCCGAACCGCACCGGGGGTCCCGACCCGCAGAGGGGGATCAACCCCCCGGGTTTTTGGGAACCATGGACGGGGGGCAAAGAGCAAATCACAGGGAGAATGATTCTGTTCCTCCTCGAACAAACAGGAGTTGATTTAATTTCTACTTTGACGGGCAGTATTGAAAATCATCACAACCCCCTGCAGCTGGACGTGGGATGTTTACTTTTCTTTTATTGAAAGAGCAGAAATAAATATCCCTGGACTGGGGGGACTGGGAGATTGGGCTCTGCAGGGATCAGGCTTATCCATGCATCTGCTCCTCTGGCAGACACAGGACCAGGAGGGGCTGGGGCAGATTGCAGATAAGAAAAGTAAACTCCTCTTTAATGAAGCTGCCTGGGTTACACCTTGCTGTTGGCTCCCTGAAATCATTCTAAATTTAAGTATTTCTGAAGCCTGATGAATTTTTCTCTTTCTCATTTAAGTTGCCTGTAACTTTGCATATTTATTTTTGGGTTGTTTTTTTGTTTGTTTAAGGTTTTTCTGGTTAAAGCAGTGTCTATCATGTCCCGAATGAGACATGCCTGTCTCATTCTTTTTGAGAATTTCGCCACTCTGCCAAGTACTGTCATTATTTATTGCTGAGAAACAAGACCTTTCCAGCAAAATGCCGCTAATCTGAGGGATGAACCGGCTGAGAGCTCACCTCTTAAGGTAATCCTACCCACAATCTCCCTTCAAATCCCTTATGGCAAAAGAAGCATACTCAAATTGCTTTCTCCTCCTGCATTCCCTGTCTGTTCCCCATTCCTCGATGCCATTGGTAACTGCAGTTATCCCTCAAGAACCACAGGTTTGCGGGGTAAATCCACCCCTGGGGCTCAGCAGGATTTAACGTGGATCATTCGAGTTTTGGAGCTGTAAATTGCAGTGCTGAGAAAGAGGGGAGCCTCTGTGGGACCCTCCTGCTGTCCCACACAGCCCCTTTTGCAGGCTCAAATAACTCACCAGGGGGTGATGCCTGGAGCAGAGGCTGGGCAGAGTTAAAGGAATAAAGTGGGGATTTATTAAAAAGCTTTTAAGGATTCACCTTGGGCAGTGCAAGAGCCTGGCCATGGCTACACCCAAGATGGACAGTGGGTCATGAGTTTTCACACATTTATGAGTTTTGGTCCATTTCCACATTGGTGTTAATTGTCCAATTACACTTCAGGTGATGCAGTCCCACCCTCCCAGTTTGCTCCCCTCAATTTGTTTTTTGCCCTTTCTGGACCTGAAACTTCAGCGGTGTCCTTGGTTCTGGAGCTGGAAAAGGATTGTTGTGTGTGACTGAGCTGTGAGGAGAACTTGCTAACACTTTATGAGAGGTTCAGAATTACATACCAACATAGCACAGAATCTGGAAAATAGGAAAGCCAAAACTTCCTCCTTTAGAGGCTTGACACGGCCTCTACCTTGCCAAGTCTATTCTAAATATCTATTTAGAATATATATTAATATACATTTTAATATATAAATATCTATTAATATAGGTATTTAATAGATAAATTTCTATATTAACATCTATTAATAATAGGTATTTAATAATAGATAAATATCTAACAATAACAATGTTTGGGGATTTTGACGCTGGCCACTCTGGAAGGGAAATCTGGGAATTCTCAAGGCTCACCCAGGAACCTTTGCTCACATGCATTTCCATGTCAAGGGGTGTTAGAGGAGAAGCTTTGGGGATAACTGAACAACACCACGCCCTTCTGGGGGATGTACAGAATTGGTGCACACACATCTCGCTCCAAGGAAAGGTTTGGGGACACTCACACAAGCTCCCAGGTCACCCCTGCATGCCTTGTGTTGGGCACGATGCTCCAGCCACTGCTCCATTTGGGATTCCAGTTTGTGCAGCTCCCATGAGCTGGACTCACCTCTGGGGGGCTGGCAGGGTGGCCAGGAGCATGTCTGGCCCTAAGGCTGGTGGAAAAGGGGCTCTGGGACAGCTCCTGGAGTATCCCCGCCCCAAGGTGATGCTGTGCCTGCAGGAAGTCCTTGCCATGACCATCACCCTCCCTCCTCAGTGGCAGGGTCCTGTCCCGTGCTGGGTCAGGCCTTGGGGCACCTTCAGGGAGAGGCTGTGGCTGCCCACGCTCTGCAGCTTTTCCAGTCCTGCACGGAGGGAGTGTGCACTGAGCCCCAGCTCCAGCTGCACGCCCTCCTGGCGCAGGGTGACATCCCCATCTCTGGGAAGCCTCTGGCAGGCTCCCAGCCCCGTCCCTCAGAGTGTCCCCCCTTGATCCCTGCTGTTTTTGGGGGATTCTCTATGCCTAGGACCAGCATCCTGTGGTTATTGCTTCACCCTCAAGATCTGCTTTCCAGTAATTTTACTCCTTATCTTGACCAGACTGGTTATCTTGATGAGCCACTGACACACCAAACTCTTCATATTGTCCTGTGCTGTCTTTAATCCATGTGCAAACCTGCTCTTCTAATAAACCCCAGACTCCAGAGGATGATGATAATCAGCAAAGAAAGGGGAGCACGGGGATCCCCTTGGGAAAATCCCAAAGATAAGGATCCTGTGGGGATATTACTTTTAAATCTCTCTTGTGGCACGGCTGATGCTATCGCTGCAGCTGGGTTAGCTACCCAAACTCTGCATTTCTGTGTGTTATTGGAGCATTTCTGGGCAGGATGTCCCTGCAATTTCTCTGCAGCCCCGAGGCACAGTGGGGTTTGGGAGGTTAGGGGTGGTTATCATGTGTGATCTCCACACACTGCAATGGGGACTGAGGCTTTTGGGGGGAAATCAAACTGTAATTTAGCATTTCATATCAAAGACTCGGGACACCTGCTCCAGGAGATGTGAGTGCTCCTGGAGCAGTGTCATGGAAACCCTGAATGGTTTGGGTTGGAAGGGACCCTAAAGTTCATCTCATTCCAACCCCTGCCATGGCAGGGACACCTTCCACTATCCCAAGCTGCTCCAAGCCCTGTCCAGCCTGGCCTTGGGCGCTGCCAGGGATCCAGGGGCAGCCACAGCTTCTCTGGGCCATCTGTGCCAGGGCCTCCCCAATATCACAGGGAATAATTTTTCTAATATCCAATCTAAACCTATTGTCTTTTATGTTTGTAGTCATTCTCCCTTGTCCTGTCCCTCCAGGCTTCTCAGGCTTCTCAAACTTTTCTTCTCAGGCTGAACAATCCCAATTCTCTCAGCCTTTTGTTATACCAGAGGTGCTCCATCGCTTTGGTCATCTTGGTGCCCAGCTGCAGGAAGGGACTGAGCCACCCTCAGTCATTGCCTTTGCAGGAACTACAGGGACCGAACTCTGGGCCAAAACTGCAAAACAGAAGGCATTTCCTCCTGAGTCAGGAGCCAGCCTTTGAAATTCCTGCCCCTCTGTGGGATGCCAGCTCAGCAGCCCAGACAGCAAAGGACAATTGTGTGCTGCTGCTGTGAGCCTCTGATGAGGTTTCAGGGGTCTTTTTGCACTTCCAGTGAGCTCTTCATAAGACTGCTGAGGCATCGCAGGCAGTTCTGTCACTGCAGTAGTGACAGCTCTCCCAACTCGCCTGCGCACACACCCCCAAGCCAGCGAGGTGGGATGGAATTGTCAGGGTTCGTTTGATGAGAAATACCACACACCTTCTTAGTTACTTCACCCACTAAAGAAACACTGGCTGGAGCCCCCGTGCCAGCTGGTCAGAGCCCTAAGAAAACTCTTATGCTGCCAAAGGTATTTTAAAAATGCATTATATATATATATATAAATATTTTCATGCTTCCCCATTCACCTGACCAGAGAAGCAATGCCAGGGGGAGGGATGGATGCAGCAGTGGGGCAGGAATGAGCAGAGAGCACAGGCCTTTGGAAACTGCAGCTTTTATTTGGGAGCAATTAAAAAATCACAGAATCACGCTCTCTTGAGTGGGAAAGGATCCACAAGGATCATCCAGTCCAGCTCCTGACCCTGCACAGACATCCCAACAATCCCACCCTGGGCATCCCTGGGAGCACTGTCAAAATGCTCCTGGAGCTCTGGCAGCCTCAGGAATGTGCCCATTCCCTGGGGAGCTTGGGGATCCCTCCTAGCAAGGCTCTTCATCAGCTTTGCGTCCTTCCTGCTGACCCTCCCTAGGAGCTTTAGCTCTTTTTTACGTTGTGGCACCCAAAACTGCCCCCAGGACTTGAGGTGAGGCAAAGTTCCACCTGCTGCCAGCTTAAAGAGCTCCTTCACAAACCAAGGGAACCTTTTTTTTTCCTGTTTCAGTTCCACACCCACTGCTCCAATTTAGCCCAAAAAGGCTGTTCTGGATTCTCTGCTTTCCAGGATCACGCTGCTGCTTCTTGCTCCCCTCTTTAGCCAAGCGAGCACAACAGCCTGAGCTCCTCTGAGGGTTAAACAGGAATGGAACCTGTACACTCATAACCACGGCTGGATTCTATAAAACACCTCCAGCTTTACACATTCCGGTTTTACACATTCCGGTTTTACACATTCCTACTCGTGCTACAGCAAGTCTGACACTTGAAAAGCAGAAACACGTCAGAGCTTCAAAGCCCTGCTTGGAAACGCTGTCTCCAATTAAATCTCTCTTGTAAATTGCAATGTCCCGCTGACATGAGGAAGCATTTTCTTAGAGAGAGAGAGATCAAACGCCGGGACAGGCTTCCTCAAGAAGTGTTTGGGGGAAAGAGACAGAGCTGTGAGCGAGGAGACCGTGAGGGGATAAAACCCTGGGGTTTCCCCGGTTGGGGTCTCTCCTCGGAGGCACCAGCTTGGTTCGTGCCCGTGTCACTGCACCGGGAATAAACGGCTTTAGGGGACGAGACATCCGAGACTGCCGTGGGACACAGCCGCTGAGGAAAGCGGTGGGAATCGGGTGCGGGGGGTCCAGCGGGGCCGTCGGGTCAGGGCAGACGGGGATCCCGGCCCAGCAGCACCAGTGTCCGGCACCGGGATGGACGGGCAGAATCCCGGGAGTGATGGGCAGAATCCTGGGAGTGGCCGGACTGGGATTCCCGGGAGTGACTGGACAGAATCCGGGGAGTGGCCAGACAGACCCCCGAGAGCGAGTGGACAGAGAACCCCGAGAATGGCCGGACAGAGAATCCCGGGAGTGATCGGACACAGAACCGGCAGTGATCGGACACAGAACCCGCCGGACCGGACACGGGACCGGCAGTGACCGCACACAGGACCGTCCGGACCGGACACAGAACCCGTCGTACCGGACACAGAACCCGCCGGACCGGCAGTCCCCGAACACCGGCCGGCAGAGCCCCGGTCACATGGCAGCGTCCGGGCAGGACTGCAGCCACCCAGGGGCGTGGCGGCTGATGCGGGTTCTCTCTTTCCATTGGTCCGTTTGCATCACGTGACATAAATATGCGAGGCGGCCGCAGGCATTCCTCGCCTCTGATTGGCTGCGGCGCGCGGGGCGGGGCGGGCGCGTGGAGGCGATTGGCGGCGGGGCGGGCGCGTGGATGTGGGCGCTGCTGCGGGCGCTGCCGCCGGGCCGCGGGCTCGTGTGGCGGCGGGCGGGCACCGGCAGCTCCGGCCCCCGAGCCATGGCCGAGGGCCCCTCAGCCGCGCGGCCGGCGCGGCGCCCCAAGGACGTGCCCCGCCACGTGTGGGCCCGCGAGCGGCGGCGAAACGCGGGCGCGGGCCTGGCGGGGCCCAACACCGTGTACGTGCAGGTGGTGGCGGCCGGGAGCCGCGACGCGGGGGCCGCCGTGTACGTGTTTTCCGAGTTCAACCGGTGAGTGCGGGCCCGGCGGCGGGGCTCCCCGCGCCGGGGCCTGCCCTGACGCCGCTTTCCCCGCAGGTATCTGTTCAACTGCGGCGAGGGCACGCAGCGCGCCATGCAGGAGCACAAGTAAGTGGGGAGCGCGGGGGGGACGGCCCGGGGCTGTGTCCGGCCCCGCTCACCCCCGTGTGCTCCGCAGGCTGAAGATATCCCACCTGGACAGCATCTTCCTCAGCCGCGTGTCCTGGGCCAACGTCGGGGGGCTGCCGGGTGAGTGCGGGGAGCCCGGCGTGGCCGAGGGCAGGACGCGGTCGCTTTGCGAGGTGCGGCTTGCGAGGGTGTTTGGGGCAGGGTGATATCGCTGTCAGAGGGCTGGGCTGTACCGGTGCTCTGCCACGGTGCGCACACGTGGTGGGACACGCCCTGCCTGGCTGCGGCTTCCCAAAATCTCCTGGAGCAAAAGGTGTGACCGGCCTTGCCAGCAGTTCGTGGATTAGGCCGGTTTGAGTCCAAAGGAGCGCACAGAAGTTTGTGGGCACCGTTGTGCTCAGTGCGGGATGAGGTTAGGACAGATGGCTGCGGATCTTGTCCGTTAAAATTCTGGAAAAGTCCAAGGAAAGGGGGAGATTAACGATCTGTTCAGATGCCTTGCTCCAGATTAATTCTATTGAGGTGTGTAGATATTTTCTTTATCTGTAGAGGAAAGTGACTTGTTGAAACTGCCATGAAGCTGAGGCAAAACTGAATTCAGTTTCAAGTTCTGGCCTTTGTGGAGAGACCTCCCTGAACAGGAGGGATCTTTTGGGATGTACCAGTGGTTACTGGAGCTGTGATAAAGCTGTTTCTCTGCTTGCTCTCAGGTATGATTCTCACACTGAAGGCTATAGGGCTCCAGAGGTGTGTGTTCCTGGGGCCACCAAAGCTGGTGAGTATGGCATGGTGGAGAAGGGAGAGCAAACCCTCCAAATGTTAAAGCTCACCCTGGAACTAGGAGAGCTGGTGGCAAAGGGAATCCTTGTGCAGCTGTGAAATGCTGTTCTGGATTAGTGTCAGCCCAAAGGGCTGGCTGGAAAATCCAAATTCAGTTACAGGACAGCAGAAATCTGCTCCTGTCTTGTAGTCTCGTATCCTAATAAATCAGCTTTTGGAAGAAGGGAGGATCTTTGTTCCCTTTTACGTTAATAGAAACTCAGTCTCTGTTCTGTTTAACGTGGTCTTTGCCAGCCTAGTGCCGCATCTGGACTAGAAATTTGCAATCCTCAGTGTCATTGTGGTTTTATTTCCCTGCAGTTTCTGCTGACTAATTGATGGCTGGAGGGGGTGGGGACAGTGGCTCTTTCTCTTTCTGAAGGCGCAGTGCCTGCCAGAGGTGGGACCCCTGCCCAGAGCTGTGTGAGCTGCTCACATTTGTCTGACTGAGTGTGTAGCTGCTGGAAGGGTGTTTGTCATGGCCCTGCTTGAGCCCCCTCCTGATCCCTGTCTCTTTTCCAGCAAAACTACTTGAAAGCCATTCGCCTCTTTCCCGGGCCCCTCAAAAGGATGGATTTAGGTACGTGGGTCTGGTAACAGCTTCAGCCACTGCTTTAGGTCCTCTTAGAGGATATTTTAAACAGTTGTTTTGCTGTGATACACTGTTCAAACCCCTCACAACAGTGTTTCCAGCTCTGTTTCAACTCAGGGGCTGCCAGGGTGGCTGATTCAGCATTGGGTTTTGAAACACTGAGTGCAGTTTGTTAAAGAGTCTGCCAGTGAATTTGCTCACTGTGGTGCTCCCTGAGGATGGTGGGCTTTTAGAACTTTAATTATTCTTTGGGGTTTGCAGTTGGGCAGAGAAAGGGAAGGGGGGGACGTTCAGCAGGTTGTGATTATGAAAAGGCAAAGACGCTTTTCTGATTTGTATTCTTGAAGAGTGTGAATCTCTGCTTATGCACTTGTTAATGGTGGTTTTTGATCTCTTCCCAGCTGTGCAGTTGCACACAGAGCCCGAGTACAAGGATGAGACAATGACTGTCTACCAAATCCCTCTGACAGGTGAGCACTGCTGCTGCAGAGAGACAGGGGAAGCACATGCTCAGTAAGCACAATGAAGGTTCAAGGAGCAGCTTCTGTTTGCCAGCCTGAGTAAGCAGAGGTTCATTCATTTGCTTTCCTCAGGAGAAGAATCTCATTTAAATAACAGGCCCTGCTGAGTCAGGGCCTTGGCTTGTTCCTTTAGGTGTGGGTGGGTGGAATGACGGTGAAACAACCCTGGATTTGGCTTTCTCAGCCAGCTGCGTCCTTTCTGCTGGAACCTGTGATACTGAGGGTGCAGCACAGACTTGGCAGAGTTTAACAGTTTGGGGAGAAGGACTTGGATGAGGGATGGCTCCTGAAATAAGTGACTGGAGAATGCAAGTGCAAGCTAGGCTGGGGGGAAGAGCTCTGTGTTCTGGTGCAGTTTAAACCTGACTGTCATGGAAGAGGGAATGCTGCTCCTGCTTTCCTTTTATGTTGCTTTGGATTGAGTGGCCTTTGTCTGCTTTTATTGGATTTGGGACAGGAAAACTACTGGCTGCTGAAAGTTCACCCCCTCAGAGTCCTGGAGCATCTCCCCAAGGTGGAAGTAGTCCTAAAGGGAGCACAGAGCCTGGATCCCCGAGAACTGCCCAGCAAAGCTTGGAGAAAGGAAAAGAAAGCCCAAAGAAAACAGGTGAAACACATGGAATGGCCTTTTTAGCTTCAATGAGAGGAAGCCAGCTAAGGATGGGAATGTGTCCTCTGAGCCATTTGCTCCCTGGAAGTGAGGTCTGTAGAGAAGCTCAGCTGGAAGTTCCATAGAGCAGAAAGTGTTCTGGTACTTTGGGAGTTGAAAGAGAACTTCAAAGGCCTAGAAATTGGATATGATTGGTGCTTGGGTGTGGTTAGTCCCTATAATAGTTTGCTTCTGGTGGGGGTGGGTGCTCCAGCCTTTGTAATTAATTACAGGTTCATGCTGGGCTGATTATTTTTCAGTCTTGGGCTTTAGTTTGGTTTCCTATGTCTGAAGCCATGGGCTCTCTGCCCTTGGGTCTTCATAACATTTTGCTGCTGGGCTCCAAGCTAAGTGGATAATATTCCTGTTAATGCTTTAGCAAATTTTGGCATGTTTTGGTTTTAGGAAAAGTGATAACGAGTGATGATTTTTAGCAGTTTTGCTCTGTTTTACAGGTGATGAGCGGAAGTCTGCAAGGAGGCATCCTGATCTGGTGACAGCTTTTCTTTGTAAAGTGAGTTTGGGCACAGGGTCTCTAAACCAACACAGAACAGATAGGAGAAAAGCACCGAGTATTTCAGGGGGAAGGGACAGACAGTGATCATCTATAACCACAGGATGAGTTGGGTGGGAAGAGACCTTAAAGATAATCTCGTCCCATGCCCTTGTGGGCAGGGACACCTTCCACTAGATCAGGTTGCTCCAAGCCCCATCCAGCCAGGCCTTGCACACTTCCAGGGTTGAACCATCCAGTCCAACTGCCTGGCTACTTCAGCCTGCCCAAAACTGAAAACATTAGCAAGGGCATTGTCCAGCTGTCTCTTAAACACTGTCAGGCTTGGGTCATTGACCACCCTCTGTAAGGAAATGTTTCCTAATATCATCTTGCTGCAGGGATTTAACTGGAGACAGCGTTTCCAAACAGGGCTTTGAAGCTCTGATGTGTTTCTGCTTTTCAAGTGTCAGACTTGCTGTAGCATGAGTAGGAATGTGTAAAACCGGAATGTGTAAAGCTGGAGGTGTTTTTTCGAATCCAGCAGTGGTTATGAGTGTGCAAGTTCCATTCCTGTTTAACCCTCAGAGGAGCTCAGGCTGTTGTGCTCGCTTGGCTAAACAGGGGAGCAAGAAGCAGCAGCATGATCCTGGAAAGCAGAGAATCCAGAACAGCCTTTTTGGGCTAAACTGGAGCAGTGGCTGTGGAACTGAAACAGGAAAAAAAAATGTTCCCTTGGTTTGTGAATAAGCTCTTTAAGCTGGCAGTACATGGATGTTACCCTGCTTTTTCTGAGTTTTTTAAAGCCGTTTTGAATTTTCATAAATGGAGTCAGATCTTTTACTTACTGTAAAATATTAGAGCAGTTATCTACCTTTTCCCACAGATGTAACATAAACAAATCCTTTGTTTTTCATTCTTTGTTTGCATATTTCTAACCTGAAAACAATTGCGACTGACAATTGGTCTGGCCACTGAGGCTGAGGGGTGGAAACCCCAAAAAGCCAATCTTCTGCTAGACCCACAAATGTATAAAAAGTAAGAAATAAACAAAGGGGCTCTCTCCACTGGATTCAGCTTTGAGCCGGATCGAAGAAGGACCTCTGCCCTGCAAAAATCTCTTGTCTGCGTGTGACTGCTTTGTGTGTCTCGGTGACACGTGGATCTTGTTTTGTGGCCCTCTTTATGTGGATGATAATTGTGTTTAACTCTTTGCAGGTTCACCCCAGGAAGGGGAAATTCCTCGCAGCTAAAGCCCAGGAGCTGGGCCTGCCAGTGTGAGTATGAGGGCCCAGCCTGGGGCACGGGGCAGCAGCAAGCACGTGGGTGTTGGAAAGCTAAATATATCTGTGTTCCTTGCTCTCAGGGGAACTCCAGCCATCCTTCCCATCATTACAGCTCTCAAGAATGGGGAGAGCGTCACTTTTGAAGGCAAAGAGGTAAGATGTGTCTGTGCTTCTGCTGTGGCTTTGCCACTCTCCCTCCCTCACTGGGCTCCCAGGGTGACAAGCTTTTGTGCCAGTACATGCTGGGATCCTTCCAGCTCCAGGTTGTTGCTGAGTGTGACATTCCTGGGGCTGTTGGGGTGGTGAACAGGAAAATGAACTCCTGTGTGGATTTGGCAGAGCTACTTCACCTCCCCTTCCTGAAGCTGATGCAGGTCTAGGAGTGAGGCAGTGGGGTTAATCCCTGCATTGTTTAAATCCGGGGATTGAATGCCTGTGTAGCCATCACTCCCTCCATACCCTGATCGCACCTCTGACACCAAAAGAAGCTCAGTTGTTGTGGGATACAGGGTGTGGATCTCTCAAACTCTGGAGTGAGAGGCAGAGCCAGCTCTGGCCATGACCCAGGTGATCTGTAAGTGAAGAGAGGCAGGATCAGCACATCTTTGTGTCACAAGAATTTTACAAAGCCTTTTTTTTTCCTTACACGTTCTTTAGCTACCATCTGAGTCTGCCATGGGAACCTAGAAACTGCTGAATTCCCCTCCTCGGGTTAGCTTGTGGTTTCTCTGAGGCCAGCGTTGGGATTTGCTGTTACACACGTTTGCATTTTGCTGTGTAATGAGAGCAGAAAGGCCCAAGAGCTGCCCTGGCTGGGTGCACTGAGCGTTGGGAGCAGCTGCTGGGCTCTGTCAGACACAGAGGTGCAGGCAGGGCTGTGTCCAGCCTGGTTGTGGTGTGACCACTGTGTATCTGCCTGCAGCTCTTTCCTGAGGAGCTGTGCACCCCCACTGACCCTGGGCCGGTGTTCCTCGTGCTGGAGTGTCCTCACGAGGGTTTTGTGGACGCTGTCTGCCAAAACGAGACCTTCCAAAGGTAGGGCTGGGGCACCTGCAGTGCTTGGGGAAGGACCTGTGCTGAGCTTTGCTCTTGTTCTAGCCTGGATGTGCTGTTTCTCATGGCTCATGTCTGAGCTCTTGGGCACTGTTAAGGAGCTTGAGATGCCAAAAAGGATTGGTGGTGCATTTTGAGGCTTTTAGGAAAGGCAGGACCTGTGGGGTTCTGTGACTGCCACGGGCTTGTTTTCCCTCAGGGATCTCCAGAGCAGGAATGTGCCCTGGGGAGCAGTGTAGCTTGGACTGCACGTAAAAATTCTGTAGGGCTTGTGCAGAAGCACTTGGGCTCCTGGAGGCTCTGCAGATGTTGCTGATGGAGTAGAGGAGCTGCTCTGAGGGGGACAGTAGAGGTGTCAGCTGATGGTGGCCTGAGCTTTGTGCCTTGGGTGGCGCAGAGCCTGGAGCTCCAGGGCCACGCTCTGGAAGTCCCTGCTCTGCCAGCCTCAGGTAGCACCAAAGTGGGAGAGAGGAGGGGATGGATGTCAAGGACAAGGACTGGAGCACAGATGTTCTTTCTGTTTGAATGTGCCCCAGGTACCAGGAGGGAGATCCTGAGCACCAGGTGGCCTTGGTTATTCACATGACCCCCGAGTCAGTGCTTCGAGACAGCCGCTACCAGCAGTGGATGGAGAGGTACGAGGTCCTGGGGCCCCTGGGTTCCCATCTCTGTGGGTAGCAGAGTTCTGATGGTGCACAAAGTAAAAAGAGCTTGAAACAGAGTGCTCTGCTGGCTGGTGTGCACGTGTGCCCAGCTGTAACGTGGGGCTGAAGCTGTTGAGCGTTATTGTCCCCTGACAGATTTGGGCCTGGGACTCAGCACTTGGTGCTCAATGAGAACAGCTCTGCTGTGCACAACCCACGCAGCTACAAGATCCAAACTCAGCTGAACCTCATCCACCCAGAGATCTTCCCTCTGCTCACCACCTACCAGAGCAAGGTACTCCACACCTGGCCCCTGTGCCCGCTGCCCTCAGCAAAGGCTGTGTCTCATGTCACCCTCCTCCCACAGGAAGCGGCGGCCGTGTGCCCCGTGCCCATCGTGCGAGGGGAGTGCCTCCTGAAATACCACCTCAGGCCACAGCAGGAGTGGCAGAGGTCAGTGGGAATCTCTTTCTTCCCAGGATTTGGGTGCTGGCTTTGAAGCATTTCTGGTGAGGGAGGGTGCTGTGGTGATCCCCTGCAGATCCTTTCTGGTGGCTGTGCTGGGGGAACTTTTCAGGGGTATATCCCTGAAAGTCTCAGACAAGGTGGAGTGAACCACTGAAAACAACACCTGGCCAGTGCTTTCGGGTGTTTTTCCTGTCCCTTGCTCCTGTAACCTTGCGATGCTTTGCTTTGACTCATGCTCTGTACCCAGCTGTGGCACAGCAGATGGGCACAGGGAGGGAGTTTTTGGGGAGCCCAGGGAGAGTCTTGCCTCCTGAAGACCTAGAAAGTCTGACATTGGAGCTGAAAGCTCCAGGTGGTTAAACAGTTACTGGGTTTGCTCCTGGTGGGCAAATAGGTGAAGCTGCTCAGTGAGAGGGCCAGGGACCACACGGGGACAAGTGGATTTCAGGCACCATGGCTCAGATTTCTTTTTGTTGGGCACAACAGGAGGACACAGGTGCCAAGAAGAGTTTAAGTTCCTCTGTTAAGGTATCTGAAGACATGTAGTGCTGCACATGCTCTGAAGCAGGCCCAGGACACAGCGTTTTTTAGACACTTTTCAGCAATGCCCAGATCCCCTTAGGTGGCTGCTCCTCTTCCAGGACTTTTTGTGCTGCCTTGCAGTGCCCTCTAGTGCCTGGCAGCTCAATGGGATGAAGCGCTGTGGCAGGAGCTTCTCCTCTTGCTGGAATGATCATTTCTGTGCCTGGCTCAGCCCAACCAGGCCTTCTTGGCACACACCACACTCGTGGGTGTGTCTTCTCCAACCCCTCAAAATGGAAAGAGTGTTTGTCCCTTTGTAAGGCTGTTTTGTCACAGGAATTTGGCACTTTGCTCTGAAAGGTTCAGTTCCTACCTTGCCCCGTCCTGATTGGTGGCCTGTTCTTGCAGAGATGCTGTGACTGTCTGTGATCCTGACACGTTTGTTAGTGAAGCCTTGGATCTCCCTGACTTCCAGACCCGTGTGAAGGAGTGCAAAGAGAGCCTGTCTGCTGTACCAGGTACAGACCAGCAGCTTGGCTTGAATCAGTGTGGTGGGAAACAGGAGCTCTTGGTGACCCAGTGCTTCAGATCCGAGGTGAAGCCGTGAAGTGGTGGGGCTTGTTCTGCCTTCCCTTGTAAACCTGCTTCTGAGGTGTCAAAAATGACTGTGCTGGCCATGTTGCCTCTGGAGTTGCTGGGCTGGTGAATTACAGTCTGACTGGGCAGTGTGTGGAGAACATTTGCCTACAAACCCTTGTTGTCTGTTTTCTTTAGGAAATGCGTCTGCTTATCCTGAAATCGTGTTCTTGGGAACGGGATCTGCAATTCCCATGAAAATCCGCAATGTCAGTTCCACGCTGGTGAATACCAGGTAAACCCCAGTGATCTGATCTCTGCCTTCCAACCCAGAAGTTTCCCCTCCCTGCATGGCCCTGCTCTGAGCTCTTAGAGTGGCTGCTAAACGTCTCTGTCACCTCTCACCAGTGCCACCCGGTCCCTGCTGCTGGACTGTGGAGAAGGAACCTTTGGACAGCTCTGCCGCCACTATGGAGAGCAAGTTGACCAAGTGCTGTGTAACCTGGTGGCTGTGTTTGTGTCCCACATGCACACGGATCATCACTCGGTGGGTTCAGGCTGTGGGAAGGGAAGGGGCTCTGTGCAGCTCTGCTCTGCACTTTGGGACTCAGCTGGAGCTCCAGCTGATGATTGTGAGCTGCATTGCTCTGCTCATTCCCCAGGCACTGCTGGATCTGTCTGTGTTGCTGATCCACTCTCCCTTTGTTCTGGCTCTGGGCTTGCTGAGCTGTGGTGTCTCTGCTGACCCTTCTGACTGCCCTTGCTGTCTCCTGTGTTCCCTTTGCAGGGGCTCCTGAATATCCTGATGGAGCGGCGGAGAGCTTTCGTAAGTAACTTCTCTGCTCCTGAACGTGGCTTGGGATGAGGGGACGGGAATTCAGAGCAGTGGAGGAGCACCAGCGCCTTTCCCTAGCATTTCTTCTCTCTGATTTAGTGTACACCTAGTACTGATTTTTTCCCCCAATCTTTGATTTTTGCAGGCAGCCCTCGGTCAGGCTTTCAGCCCTCTGTTTCTGGTGGCACCTGAGCAGATCATGCCTTGGCTGCACGAGTACCACAACCACTGTGAGGAGATTCTTGGAGACATCCAGTGAGTGTTCCGTGTGGAGAAATGCCTTTATTCAAGGCAAACCCCTGTCATCCATTCCCCCCTGTGTTGGAGGTGACTCTGACTCCTTCCACTGCCTGTAGAATGAGGATCTGCAGTTTGCAGAAGGCAGGGTGGGGTTTGCTACTCAGCTGTGCTGCTTAATAGAGGTCTACCTTTGCTGTAGGGAAAGGGAGTTGGACAAGTAGAGAAAGGCTATTTGATAGGAGGTAGAAGTGATTGGATGAGTTACGGGGCACCAATGAAAGCAAGAGCTAATACGGGTCACCAAGGCACTGAACTGAGACTGAGAAACAGGAGAAACCAGCTGCTTGAAGAGAAGATCAGGTTTCATTTTGTACCTGTCCTTAATTATCTCTTCTTCCCTCCCTCACAGAATGATTCCTTCTCAGTCCCTTGTGAAAGGCTACGAGAACATCAGACCCAAGGCCAAGGAGTTTGTGAGCTCTCTCTTAGAGAGCTACGACCTGGCTGAGGTGAGTTCCTGAGCTGGGGGCTCTGTGGCTGCAGGGGACCTGGAGTCTAACACTTGTATCCTCGTTCAGTTTCAGACCTGTGAAGTCCAACACTGTAAAAATGCTTTTGCATGTTCAGTGATCCACAAGTCTGGCTGGAAAGTCGTTTATTCCGGTGATACAATGCCCTGCATGGCCTTAGTGCAAATGGGTAGGTAACAAACCCCTCTGCTTGAGGAATCTCATGGAGAGGGGTCTCCATCTGTCAGTATCCGAAGTGGGCACTCCCAAAACTTTGGTGCTGTGTCTGCCACACAACCAGGGGCTGAGGAGGGACAGGAGGGCTCCTGTGGGCAGCTGGGCTGGTCAGCCTTCAGCTCAGGGTGGAATATGTGATTGTTTGCACAGGTAAAAATGCCAACCTGCTGATCCACGAAGCCACGCTGGAAGATGGCATGGAAAAAGAAGCTATAGAGAAGACCCACAGGTGGGCTGTGTTCTGTCTGTTCCTGTTAGGAAGGGAAAGGTGCACACTCCTTGGAGCTGGTGGTGAAGGGTCCAAGTCCTGTTAAATGTTCTGGTGTGCATAGAGCTCTTCTACACTAAAGAGGGGGTGTTGGTCATTGCAGCAGCTCTGAAACCACCACAGCTCCTCTCAACATCCCCAGAATGAACGGGGAAGGCTTTCAAGCAGACACTGGTAACTCTACAAACAGGCCAGCCCAAGAGAAGGGCCCTCTGCATGGTTACACATATTGGGACTAAGCTCAGGGGCTAGAAGAGTTGTCCTACCCCCACAGCTCACTGAGAGCACTGCAGCCAGGGATTCCATGTGCTGCCCCAGCTCAGAATTCCCTGCGAGTCACAGTGCGAGAGCTGGGCCTGTTGGCACCCCCAGGAGAAGTGCCTTGTCCCCAGGCTGTGGAGCTCTTAAATGCAAGGCTCCAACAACTACAGCTGCATTCCTGCACTCAGGGTTGTGTGGAAGTGAGAGAACTTCCACCAGTGCGGGCTGCCCGCGGGAGAGGGGCCTGTGCCCGTGGTGTGACCCTGGGTGCAGAGCAGCAGTGCCTGCCAGCCTGGCTGTGACCAGACCCTGTTCCTTTTGCAGCACAACCTCCCAGGCCATCCAGACTGGGATGAAGATGAATGCAGAGTTCATCATGCTCAATCACTTCAGCCAGAGGTATGCCAAGATCCCGCTGTTCAGCGAAGACTTCAGCGAGAAGGTCGGCATCGCCTTTGACCATATGAGGGTAAGCTGGGAGCTTGGGGAGCGTTGTCGTGTTATTTTGGGATGGCTGCTCGTGAGTTAAACGCTCTTCTTGTGCTGTATCAGTGTTCCATCTCCTGAAGAGCAGTCTCTGAAGCAGCAGATACCCTGTGCCACCCTTTCCCCACAGCGGTGTGAGGCAGCTGCTGATGGCCCTCGAGTCCAACTCTTCACACGCTGGCTACTTGCCTCATGTCACCTGTGCTTGCTACTCCCAGCCAAAAAAGCCCCAATTTTGCTTCCATACCCATCCCAACTAATGAGCTGCTCCAACGACTTTCTGTAGCAGACATCTGGGAGCCAGAAGGTGGCAGTGAGGGCAGCACACTGTCAGTCACAATTTGTACTGGCCCACAGCATTTCTGTGAACAAAACATCCATAACTCCTTGTGCGGGTGCTGCACACAGGAAGGGGCAGTGCCCTGCTGTCTGCACAGGCCAGAGGCAGGGGGGAGCAAGGAAATCAAACAGCAGTTCTCACGCAGGAGCTGCTGTGCATGTGTTTCAGGTACGTTTCGGTGACTTCCCGGCCATCCCCAAGCTGATCCCGTCCCTGAAGGCTTTGTTTGCGGACGACATAGTGGAGATGGAGGAGAGGAAGGAGAAGCGGGAGCTGCGGCTGCTGAAGGAGACTGCCCTGGTCCTGGACAAACTGACCAGGGGGGACAGCACGGAGGCAGCGCGCCAGAAACGGAAACAAGCCAAGAACCATCAGGAACTGCCGGACAAGAAACTTAAAACAGTCAACTGAGAGGGACGAGGCTGGGAGCGCTGTGCTCCGAGAGGGAAGCCTGGCTCCCCGCAGGCCTGGGGAGCGCACGGCGCTGCCGGCACCGCGGGAAAGGGGCTGGCCTGGGCATCCGGGTCTGCTGGGTCATCGTGGATCTCCCTGGGCTGCAGCTCCACTGGGCTGGCAGCAGCCCTGGGCCTCGTGGAGACGGGATCTGCCCACACAGCTCCTGTTCTGGGCGCTCACCCAGTCCACGGGGCAGTTTTTTTCTTTTTAGCCAAAAATTCTTCTCTCGGAACTGTTTTAATTCGGGGGTTTATACTACGAGATACTGATAATTTAACAGCAGCAGGTGTGACCTTTGTAAGAGATCAGGTGTGGGAGGCCCTGGCAGGGCTGTGGGTTTGCCAGGAGAAGGTGAGTTGGTCTCAGTGAGGGGGAGCATAACCAGCTATCAGAACCCAGGTGATAGGAGGAAAACTAACAGTAAAATGGGACCCAGTTTTAGGGGTTTAGGTTAAAATAGGGGTGAGGATACATCTGTACATTTGTGTTCCCATTTTATTTTGGTTTTCTGTTACAAAAGATCAGTTTTCTAAACCCTTTATTTAGAATCTGAATAAACCACTCGCCATCCTCTAGAAACCTGTGTTATGTCTGGATCACTAATGAGGAAACAAAAACCTGGATTTCTCTGGCAAGCAGCCTTGGCTGGCTGGTTCAGCTTTGGGGTAAAGACCAAGATCTTGTCCGTGGGATCTGGATCATGCTGGAGCCTCGTGGCTGCGCGTGTTCTTGAGCAGACTCTGGATGCAGGGGACAGGAAATCTTTTTCTGAGGCTTTTTGTGGGTCAGCTTTGCTTCTTCCCTTGCCACTGCCTGTGTTCAGAAGTAGCAGGGGAGTTCTGTTTCAATCAAGGAGTTCATTTTTGGAGGCAACTTGAAGACACCTAGGCCCCACTCAGGAGATGATGCTTGCACACAAGTCTTAAAACTTCATTTTAAGTTTATGGGAAATTAAGGGACAAAATGTCAGCAAAGCATCTTTTGTTGATGAACTGTGCTTTAGTTTTATGCTTGTCTAAAGCAGAGACTGGAGAATTGAAACTTTCGTGTCCTCCAGCTAAACTCTGCTGGGCTTCTATGAATAGCAGAGGACTGGGGGGAAAAAAATGTTTCTGTTACTGGAGAGGTGGAGGTAGGGGAGGAGCTGGCCACTGCCAGGGTGACACGAGTCACGAGTCCCTCGGGGACTGCACAGGATCCGTGTGCTGCTTTTCATGGAATCAAAGAAGGATCTTTTATCTGGAAAACAGTGAACTGCTCCTCACAGAGGGTAGTAATGAAGTGGAAATGCGCCCGAATTTCAGCTTCAGGCCGTCGATGCAGGTACGCCGGTGTCGGGAAGGGGATGAGGAGCAGGAGCTGCACGTGCCCCACGGGGAAGAAGAATTCCTGCGGCGCACGCCGGGCTGGGAAATTTGATCTGGGTCTGCACAGCGCTGCCGGGGTGAGAGAAACGGGCTGGGGCAGCAACTGGAGGGAGTCGGCAGCGCTGGGACCGCCCTCGCATCCCAACGGGACACGGGAGCGGCTCCCAGGAGTCCCCCGGGCAACGGAGAGCGCCGCTCGCAAACACTGACCGGAACCGGGCGGATGGAGGTCCGGGGGGATCCCGGGGCGGCGGGGCCGGAGGAGCCCCGGGAGGAGCCCCGGGAGGAGCGGGAGGAGCCCCGGGAGCAGCCCCGGGAGGAGCGGAGCGCGGCGCGGCTGGCGCGGGGAGCGGCGCTGGCTCTGGCCGTGCCCCCGGAGCGCTGGCGGCGCTGGGCGGGCGGTGCGGCGGCGCCGGAGCTGCGAAGTTTCTTGCGGGGCTCGGCGGGGCAGGCGCTGCTCGCCTGGAGGGGCCCGGCCGGGGAGCTGGGGCTGCGCCCCGGGCCGCCCCCGCCGCCCCCCGGTGCCACCAAAGCGCTCTTCTTCCTCCGCCGGCCCGGAGCCGAGCCCGGCCCCGCCGAGCTGCTGTGCGGGGATCTGCCCGCCGAGCCCCTGCCGCACTTCGCTGCGCTAGTGGAGGAGGTAAGAGGGGTCTGTAGAGCCGAATGAAACCTCCTA
The DNA here is from genome assembly GCA_022316685.1 of Progne subis subis. Lineage (NCBI taxonomy): Eukaryota > Metazoa > Chordata > Aves > Passeriformes > Hirundinidae > Progne > Progne subis. The sequence goes on from JAKJHU010000100.1 coordinate 3,983,176, forward strand.
AATCCTGAGCCGTATGGGCTCGGGGCGGCTCACGGTGGGGTCTGTCGGGGGTGATGCACCTCATACAATCACGGGATGCGTTCCTGAGAATGAGAAGCTGTGCTTGTCCCATCCTCAGGAGTGTCCAAGGCCAGGCTGGACGGGGATTGGAGCAGCCTGGGGTAGTGGAAGGTGTCCCTGCCATAGCAGAGAGGGGATGAGATGAGCTTTAAGGTCCCTTCCAACCCAAACCGTTCTGTGGTTCTAGGATAGCTGGTGCTGCACGGCACATCTCAGGTACATCTAGTCCATGCCAGGCTGCTCACAGCCAGCTGCCCAGGACCGTGTCCAGGTGACTTTTCAGTATCCCTACAGATGGAAACTGCACAGCTGTGCCAGCTCTCAGTCACCCTTGCCAGCAAAGGGCTTTTCCTGATGTGCAGAAGAGCCTCCTGTACTGGAGTGCCCAGCTACCTCAGGTAGGCTGATGTTTTCTCAGAGAGATCTTGTAAAGGTTCCATCAATTGTCATTTTAACAATTCAAAGAATACAGACAGCTGATTTGACTGGTTATGGCATTACCCTCATTAGCAGTCCAATGATTTCAGTAATGGAGACAAAACCGGCTCCTATTGCAGCTGAAGCTGTTGAAGGTGAACTCTACGTGCCCTGGGGTTGTTCCCCCTTCCTGTGCCTCCCTGCACGTGGTGGTTGCTGCTGCTGGTCCTCTTTGGTCATGGTGCAAAGCGTTTTCAGCTCCCTGGTTGTTCCTTTCCGATCCCATGTCTGTTTGGTGCTGGTTTGAGACCTCCATCCTCCCCCAAGTCTGGCCACATGAAGGTTGCTCATCACCAGGGGCAACCTGGCTCTGATCCCAGAGGAAGGTGACGGACACTGTTGCTGTCCCAGCCAGGAGCAGCTGCTCAGGTCCAGGCAAGCCCAGCCCAGAGTCCCCAGCTGCTGGGTCGGTGCAGAGCCTGGAGCTCCCACTGATGAACACAGGAACCGTATTTAGTGAGCTGCAGCTTTGGGAAGTAACCTAGAACGTGGCTCTGCTTGCTGTAGGTGCCAGGAGGTACCAGAGGACCTTCCCTCTGCCTGTGGGGTGTGGCTGTGCAGGGACAGCCCCTGGCTCAGCCCAGCCCCGCTGGCCTGTTCATCATCACCTGCTTGGGACAGTGATGATGAGATCTCCAGGCTTGCCCGAGCCAGGACCTCAGAGCCTGGTGGCCAGTCCATCCACAGTACTTTTTGTCACAGAATCATCAGATCACAGCATGTTTTGTGTCGGAAGGGACCTTAAAGCTCACCCTAGTGCCACCCCATCCCATGGCAGGGACAACTTCCACTGTCCCAGGTTGCTCCAAGCCCCATCCAGCCTGGCCTTGGACACTTCCAGGCACATCTTCTCCAGGCACCCTGTGCCAGGGCCTCTCCACCTTCACAGGGAACAATTTCTTCCTAAATCAAACCCAAATCTGCCCCCCTCCAGCTCTTGCCCATTGCTGTTCCATGACTCCTGCTGTAGGTGATCGTGCCCATCCTGACGAACCGGAAGAACCATCAGGGCTGGCCACGAGTGGTGTCACAGGACATCATCCGTCATGTCCACAGCCTGCAAAGCTCTGTCTTCAAGGTTCTTGGCCAAGTGAAGGGCAAGACCTTGCTGCCTCTTCCAGCTGGCTTGGAGGGAATCGAGAACATTGATCCTGGAAATGAGAAATTGTGAGTAGCAGCCCTTGCTCTCCACTGGGTTTTCTTCTGCTGCTGCATGTGCTGCATCTTTTGGGGATCCTCCCTGTTGGACCTGGGGACTCTTCTTTCTCCCTGTCCTCTGCAGCTCATCAGACTGCCACGGAGGGGTATTTTGCTCTCTCTAGTTCATGGGCTTTGTCTTTGAGGACTGTGCAAAGATACAAGCAGGAAAAGCTCAGGAAGTGGGAGGGGATGCAGAGAGGCAATGAACTGCTTGGGTCACTGAGGGAAAACTCCAAACTCTGCAGTCAAGTAGCTCCAAGCTCTGTCCAGCCTGGCTTTGGGCACTGCCAGGGATCCAGGGGCAGCCACAGCTGCTCTGGGCAACCTGTGCCAGGGCTGCCCACCCTCACAGGGAACAATTCCTTCCTTATATCTAATTTACACCTGCTCTCCTTCAGTTCAAAACCATTCCTCCTCATCTTGTCTCTAACTGCCTTTGTAAATAATCTCCTTTATGAATTTGATTGTTTTGTGCCTTTGAATCTGGGCTGTAACCATAAAATCCAGCTGCCCATCGAGGTGAATCCAGCTGAGCAAGGCACACAGATGGGTGGAAAGCCAAGTGACCCTCGTGCTGTGTTTCCTGCAGCTCAGGACTGATCAGTAAATCCCTTGTACACGCCACCGAGTCAGCCATCATTGACTGGAGCCAGCAGATCCAGAGAGTGCTGAAAAAAGAGTCCTCAGAGCCTCTCCTGCAAGGCACCAACCCAACCCCGGCGGTGGAGCTGGAGTTCTGGAAGAGCAGGTGCTGGGGGAAGCTGGTGCTGCTGGTTTGGGTGGAGGGCCGAGCCAAGAGCAGCTGCTCGAGGTTGTGTAGAGACCTGAACCCGAAAATATTGCCCCCAGACATAGAACAGTGATGGTCTCTGAGTGCCTGCAGGTGCCTGGGCAGTTGGCTGGCTTTGGCTTGGCCCCACCACAGTCCAGGGCCACAGCGGGAGGGGATTGTGTTGGAAATGCTGTTTCCATCACAGCTCACAAGGAGCCAGCCCCGGAGTAGAGCTGATGGGCGCTCTCCGTGCTGCCAGCAGGCTGCTGGCGGTGCCAGAGGGGGTTAGACGAGGCAGGGAGTGGAATTTCACCTGCCCTTTGTGCTCAGGGTGACTGGAGACAGAGCCCTGCCCCTCCAGAGCTGTCAGCAGTGGCTGCAGGAGCACCTGGCTGCTTCTGGCACAGCAGAGCTGCCCTCTCCTGAACCTGGCACCTGCTGTGTCCTGTAGGGCTGCTCCCCTTTCCTGCCACCGTTGGGCTCAGTCCTTGTGTAATTCAGAAAATCCTGAGTTGTGAGGTTTTTTTATTTTCTTTTCTTCTGTGTTAGAGCTGGGATTAGCACATGGGAGCTGCAGTTTCATGTTCAGACTCAGTGTTTATTCATTCTTTTCTACAGCACAGTCTCACCAGTCATGAGCTCTGACTAGCAAGGTAGAAAACGGAGGTGGCTCTAATTTTTCTAAGGTTATTTAAGCATAAACTATCCAGTAACGAGATGACACCTGTATTATTTATACTTTTAACCCAATAATGACCACCCAAGGTCCTCAATGCAAACCTTTTTCACCCAATTAGGAAAAAAAACACCCAAAACCAAGAAGGTGAAGAAGAAGGACTTAGACAATACCTCAAATCCTCCACCTTGCCCCATATATATTACTATATACTAAAACCTTAAACTCTAATTTTTTCACTCTGTGAGATCACACAGTACCATTCAGACTCCACACCCACAACCCCAGTGCCATCACTCAATTTTGGGAGCCTGTTGCACAGCCTCAGGTCAAATGCAGTGCTTTCTTTTAGCAGTCAGTGTCTTTAGCACAGAAAGCCTGGAATTCTCAGTGCCCAGGGTTCCAACACTGAGTCAGGCCCAGGGGGGGAAGTCAGGGGTTTGGTGCTGCCCCAGCTGGGCTGGTGACGTGTCCTGGCTGCTGCAGGTGTGCCTGACCTGGGAGGCATTTACAGCCAGCTGACATCCAGGAGGGTCAGCAGCATGGTGGAGGTGCTGGAGAGAGCGCAGAGCATCTACGTCCCAGCCTTCCAAAACCTGCTCGTGGATGTGGAGGCAGGTGAGAAACGGGGACGGGGTTAGCGTGGTGCTGACCTCTGTTCACAGCCTGGGGTGCCAGTGTCCTGTGCTGTCCCTGCTGGGGTCACAGGGTGGCTTTGTGGGAGGGACATGCTGGCAGAGAGAGTTGCTTCTCCATTAGTCCCGAGCGTTGGGGTTAATTTGAACTTCTGGCACTTCTGGAAAGGCTGAGACAACTGGGATTGTTCAGTCTCTGCAGTGGTCGTATTCCAGTGCTTAAAGGGGCTCCAAGAGAGCCGGAGATGGATTTTTTTTAAAAGGCTGGCAGTGATGGGATTAGGGCAAATGGCTTCATGCTGTCAGAGGTTAGATTAGATATCAGGAAGAAATCTTTCCCTGGGAGGGTGTTGAGGCCCTGGATCCCTGGCAGTGCCCAAGGGCAGGTTGGACAGGGCTTGGAGCAGCCTGGGACAGTGGAAGGTGTAACAAGATGTGCTTTAAGGCCCCTTCCAGCCCCAACCACTCTGTGGTTCTATGATTGGATGATGATGACTCTCCTTCCTGTTGCTCCACAGGTTTAATTGCACAATGGTATCCTGGCTTTATTAAAGTGAATTAATTTAATTTCAATTGATTAATTATTAACTCTGGGGTAGTTCTTCAGGGTCCAGCCACACAGCTGTACAAAGCTGAAGATTTCACACAGGTTTCGCTCATTTCTGTTCTGCTGCACTCAGGGCAGGTGGGACTGTGCTGCCCTCTGGGCATGGGGCTGCCAGAGCCAAAACTGGGCTCAGCTGAGCTCAGGCCCAGCCCGGGGTGACCGTGCAGCTCGAGCAGAGCTGTGTTTTTGGTGCTGCCAGGCACTGCTGGGTTGCTGTGGCCTCAGCCTCTGCCCAGAGCCCTGCCACACTCGCTGTCCCCACTCCCTGTCCCTGGCCATCGAGTCAGGCTGTTTGCTGGGCTGGAGGGGAGCAGAGATTGAGGTGATTCATGTCCAGCACGTTTAGGTGGGTGCTTTGTGCTCACCAGGACTGTTCCCCTTGGTGAACATCCAGCTCCTGACCCCCCACCCCAGCCCGATGGGTCTCACCCCTTCTCCCCTCTCCTCCCACAGCTCTGAGCGAAGCTCAGGACATTGACCTGCACCTGACACCCCTCCAGCAGCCCCTGAAGGACATAGAGGCTGCTGAGTTCAGCAGGGTGAAGCCTCTCCTGGTCCCTCTGCTGCACGTGGTGTGCTGGATCTGGGTCAGCTCCAAGCACTACAGCTGTGCCCGTGAGGGTCGTGGTGCTGCTCCAGGAGATCTGCAACCTCCTCATTCAGCAGGTGTGTGATTGCAACAGCGCAGAGCAACCACATGGAGACGAGAGATTTGCAGGGCAGAGATGTTCCTCCGAGAGAGCCCAAGGCTGAGCCAAGGCCAAGAGCCTCTCTGCCTGTTTATTTCTTACTTTTTATACCTTTGTGGGTCTGCCTGTGGATTGGCTTCTGGAGTTTTCACCTCCCAGCCCAATGGCCAGACCAGCTGTCAGTTACAATTGTTTTCAGGTTAGAAGTATGCAAACAAAGGACAGGGAATGAAAAACAAAAGATTTGTTTACGTTACATGTGTGAGAAAAGGCAAAAACTGCTACTAATATTGTACAGAAGCTAAAAAGTCTGACTCCATCTTATGAACAATCAAAAAGCTTTAAAAAACTCAGAAAACCAGGGTGACACAGGTGTGTGGCACCTGCGCTGGCCACAGGAAGGGTTTGATGAAGGTTTCTCTCCTTTCCCCTGTCCTCCCTTGGCAAAGGGGCTCTGAGTTGGAGAGGAAGGCTCGGGGCTGTTCAGTGCAGGGAGGCACAGTCTCCTGTGACAGCACAAGTGACATCTCTCGTGATTTGGCTCTTCCAGGCCGTGGTGTACCTGTGTCCAGAAGACCTTCTGAAAGGAGAGATGGAAGAGAGCCTGGGCAAGGTGCAAACGGCGTTTGACATCCTGAACGCCTTCAAAGGGGCGTTCGAGGAGAGACGGGAGAACCTGCACGTGTACTGTGAGCCGGGCCGGGCGGTGAGGAGCTGGGATTTCCACAGCAGGCTGGTGTTTGCAAGGCTGGACAGCTTCCTGCAGAGGCTGGAGGTGGTGAAGGTGAGACCCTGCAGCTGTGAGGTGTTGCAGCCATAGCCACGAGCTCCCTTGCTGGATCTTCCCTCCCTGATCGCAGGGGTGGAGCCGCTCTCTGTGCTGTGTGCTCCCCCTGACATCAGGCCAGGACCTCGTTTGCTCAGTGCACGTGTCAGCTTTGCTGCTGTGTCCTTCTGCTCAGGCTGCTGGCTGTGTCCGTGCTCCCAGGGGTGCCCTGGGGCTCGTGCTCTTGTTGGGATGAGGGGTTGGGGGTTATGGAGCTGTGAATAAACCAGCACGAGCTCCTGAGCTTCCCATGGCACTCAGGGTGAGGAGCAGGGGCACTCCACATTGCTCACCAGGTCATCCCTTCACATCCCAGTGGTGTGCCCAGCGGTGGGGTTGTCATGGGTCAACACAGCTTGATTTTTAGTTAAAGAGGAAACAATTCTCTGTAAGGACCTTGGAATTTCCTTTGGAAATAACAAGGACCCATCAGAGGCAAGTTTTTATATACTGACAAATTGTATAACCTCTACAGGGGTTTGCCAGGGTTCCTCGCTGCGGCACGAGGCAGGGCAGGGACAGGGGGTGTCATGAGTGCCATCATCCCTCAGCCCCCAGCATGGCTGGGGCTCCCTGAGTCCCTGTTACACACTGAGTCCCTGTTACACACTGAGTCCCTGTTACACACTGAGTCCCTGTTACACACTGAGTCCCTGTTAAACACCGAGTCCCTGTTACACACGCGCTGTGCTCACCTGTGAGCTCTCCTGTGGCTGACAGCTCACTGCACCCCTGCTCACATCTCTCTGAATGAGTCTCTGTTCGTGGATGGCCTGATCCCAGCTGAGAGGTCAGATGGGAGCTGTGCAGGCTGCTTTTGCCCATCCAAGGCGAGCTCTGGGTTGCTTTTCTCCTCGTCTCAGTTCTCTGTGCTGGAACAGAAGTTTTACTGGTTTAACAGCGCTGTGCGACTCCGCTCCTTCCTTAAGGAGCTGTGTTGAAAGCCACGGTGGATGGCATCTATTTTAAAACCACTGCTACTTGTAGGATCACGGAAGGGTTTGTGATCACCTCGATGCCAGCCTGAGCAGCCTCGCTGAGCCTGGGTGTCCTTTGTCCCAGGAGCAGCCGTGGCTCCGTGCTGTGCTAACTGCTGGCAAGCTGCTGCTGGCTGAACCTGTGCTCCTCCTCTGGCTCTGCAGGGTCTCCTGACCACGGCCCTGGACCTGACCCAGCTGGAGAAGATTGAGCTGGGGGGGATGAAGGGGAAGGCCCTGGGCCAGCAGGTGCTGCAGATGTTATGAGGAGTTCCAGGAGGGCTACCAGGTGTTCTCAGAGCGAACCTACGACTGCCTGGACCTGGCCAACGTGGTAGGTGGGACCAGGGCTGTGGGAATGGCAGCAGCACGTCCTGGTGTCCAGAGAGCAGCTCCCTCTGCAGCACAGCCCTGCTTCCTCCCTCTGCTGTGGTCTGCCTGCCGCTGTAGGGAACTGGGAGCTGCTGGCCTTTTCTGCAGACACCTGGGAGTTGTTGCAGCTCCGTGTCTCAGAATCACACCATGAACCAGGCTGGAAAAGACCTTTGAGGTCATCAAGTCCAAACTGTGACCTAACACTTCCTCCTCAGCTAAACCACGGCACTGAGCGCCACATCCAGGCTTTTTTTATCATATCCAGGGACGGTGATTCCAGCACCTCCCTGGGCAGATGATTCCAGTGCCCGATCGCTCTTTCAGTGAGGAATTTTTTCCAGATGTCTAACCTAAAGTTCCTCTGGCACAGCCTGAGTCTAGCATACCTTGCTGGTTCAGCGAGTGCTTCTGTGGGTTTTTGGGGTGGTGGTGTGGCCTTCAGGGTAAGAGAGCATGGAAATAGCCTGTCTTGCCTCCAGGCTGAGGTTAGCACTTGTTAGACTGTGGTCCATCCTGGAAAGCCATGAGCTCAGCCATGGGACGGGACAGAAGCGTCCTTGACTCTGTGGAGGGTGGCCGGAGGAGTGTTTGAATAAGAAGAGGAAATATCTCTGGGCCAGTGCCCTCTCCCAGCTCAGGACTTGCTGCTCCCCTTCCCACAGGAGTTTGAGCAGGATGCCCTGGACTTCCAGCAGAAGGTGGAGGACATCGACCAGTCGGCTGGGCACCGTGTTCAGCCACGCCTTCAACGACGCCCCGGACCTGGAGCACATCTTCAAGGTTTGTCTGTGCCCTCCCTTGTGCCCCTGTGAGCTCCACAGAGAGGCCAGACAGCGCTGGAGCTGCAGGGACAACGGGACAGTGGCGCTGTGGGGTTGGCCTTGGGTGGGGATGCTCAGGGTTCCCCGTGAGCCTGGGGCCGGGAGGGTCCCTGCTCTTCATGGCACTAACAGAAGAGGCCTTTGCTCAGTCTGGGGAAGAGCAGGCAAAGAAATGACTCAAATCAGGCTTTTGGATGGCAGGAGTTTCACTGGGCTCCCTGGGACGGGGAGGAGAGGCTGCTCTGAGTTCCAAAGGCAGGTTGAACAGGGCTTGGAGCATCCCGGTCTAGAGGGAGGTGTCCCTGCCCGTGGCGGGGGGTGGAATGAGCTGGCCTTTCAGGTCCCTTCTAACCCAAACCATTCTGTGATTCTCTGATCTCCTGGTGAAAACTGCTGCTAAATCCAGGTCATCATTGTTAATATCGATCTGTGTCATAGTTTTAATTTTAAACTAGGCAGAAACACTACTCAGTGTAGTGGTTTTACGTTTACTGAATTTTGGTCTTGGTACTTATTCTTTTTGTGAGAGAGAGATAAGGAGAAAAACAAAGCAGGCTTAACTTTAAAATTAACAAATAGTTTATTAACTTACACTAAAAGAATAGAAAAACAGAAAGTTGGAAAAAAAACTAAAATGGAATGAAACTTCAAAACTTTTCCCTCTCTTACAAACTGTTCACTTTCTTACAAAACAACGTAAAGAGACAAAACTTGTAATTTTCAGTCAGTTTCACTATCTGATAATAGTCTTTCATCAATTCATTAGGGGAAGAGTATCCTTTTGAATCATGGATCTTACTGACAACTCAGAACAGTTCTCTTGTGGGTTTTAAACTGTCACAATCTGTTAATACATGGATCAATTCCAACTCTGAGAATCTGAGGTTTTCTAGAAATGGGGTGGCTTTGTTTACCAGGGAATCTATCCTGCAGAGGAAGTAAATGGTATTTTCTAAAAAAAACCCAGTATAATTGTAGAAAAGACTGTAGAAAATGGTAGGGGATAGCATTTATCTTTGAGTTGTTGTGTTGGTTTATTTTAATAGCAAATTTTCAAGCACTTGAAGAGTGACAGTTGGAATACAGTTTCACCCACAGAGAAGGTCTGAGCGTTTCTGTAACAAAGACATTCTTTGTGATGCTGTTCGGTGGTGGCATTCAGTCAAAGGTGATCTTGGAGTTCTTTTCAAACCTTAAATGATTCCATGAAGGGCAGGAACTACTTGGGAATGCGGGGGGAAAACCTTCCCTTGGACAGCGTGTCCATCAGTGCAGACCTTTGAGTTCCTGAGGAAGACAAAATGCCTGCATCAGCGAGGAAAACCCCAGCGGGGCTTTGTGCAGGACTGTGACTTTTTTTTTTTTTTCCCATTTCTTCCCCTTGCACAGCTGCTGGCCATGTTCCAGAACCTTCTGGAGCGCCCTGTGATGGCTGCAGTTGCTGCTGAGAAGGTCCCTGTGCTGCTCAGCATGTTCAGCAGTGCCCTGGACCAGGCCAGGCTCACCTTCAGCAGGCACACCCAGGCAGGGCTGCAGCTCGGTGCGTGCCACGCGAGGAGGAAAACTGATTTTACAGCACACTGGGTTCGGGCTGATTTAAAGGGGGAAAATGATTTGCTTTTGCTAAGGAAAGCAGAACTTCCCAAATTGCAAAGGTTTTTCAGCTTCTGTAGCTGCTAGTGGAAAGGGAAGTGCCTGGGAACGCTCACTGAAGCAATGCTTTTTTATTTATCCTTGTTTTAAACGTGCACGTGTGAGGCGTGGCTGGCACTGAAGGCTGAGCTCTTCCCCTTGTAACGCTGCAAATGCAAGGGGGAGGTGGGAATTCAGGCTCCCATCAGCCTTTTCCGGGTTTGTTATTTCCTGGGAATGCTGGCGCAGAAGGGAGTAGGTCAACTCCTGTCAGATCATGAGGATCAGCGTGTCTTCTTCTGAGCAGCAGCCTCAGGAAGACTGTTCTGGAAGCAGGCAGCTTCCAGGAGAGGCAGCGCTGCTGGAACCAGTGACAAAGGGGATGGGGAGGCTTCATGGAGCACGAGTCCAGCATCTGCTGTGACTTTGGGGAGCAGTTGTTCTGTGCCTCTGAGATGGGAGCGTCACAACCAGCTCCCAGCCAGAAATCCCTTCCTCAGTGTCTGTGGGAAGCAGGGAATTCACCCCAGCCTGCTCCCAGGACTTCTCCTCTCATCCCTTATTCCAAATCCAGAGGCACAGATCTGTAGGGCACGGGGGGATTCGTAGGTCCCAGCCCCATGTGGTGTGGCAGAGGTGGGATTTCAGGGGAGAAGCCTGGGAGCAGGGGCAGTTGTGTGCAGCTGAGCTGCTGTGGACTTGCAGGGCTGATGGGTTGCTGTTCCCTGTGCCCTGCCAGGGTTCCCCCCCCTGCACAAGAACGTCCCTCCCGTGGCTGGAGCTCTGGGCTGGGCACAGGAGCTGAAAGCCAGGATCCAGGGCCCCTTGGAGCGCTTCAGGCACATCCCATGGCTGTGAGTGTCTGCTGCAGATAAGTTGCTTTGTGGCCACCTGGAAATCTCGAGTCGATCTTTAGATGTTGTTTCTGTGTTGAATGCTCACCAGTGGCTGCAGCCTAAGCAGTCCTTAGTGAAGAGGTGAGAAGTGGGTGCTCTGGAGGAGCCTTTCACCTCCCTGCCGCCTTTGTTTTTCACAGAAGCTGTTTAATTGGATTGGTTTTGAAGTGATTGAGAGGCACAGTGGGATGGTGGATGGGCTCCTCAGCTTTTAACGCAGCCCTAGGTTGCAGTTAAAATAGGTATTGCATCATTTGCCACTGTAATTCCTCTCAGCACGGTCTCCAGGACCTCCCTGGGAGGAGCCCAGCTCTTGAGGGATTGGCAGAAGATCATTTTCTCATCATTAAACAAAGGAACAATCACCCAAAATCAAGAAAACAAACCGGGGCTGAATTCTCATTGTCCCTGCATTTAGCATCGATTTTACCCCTCTGTTGGGAGCAGTTAAATCCAATTCCTTCAGCAGGGTGGTGGGAGGCTCTTTCCCATGTGCAGTTTGAGAGGGAGAAAGGATTGAGAAGTAAAAATGAACGTACGTGTACATACAGATATATATTATGTATTATATATATTTATATATTTTATTTTCTGTGCATTATATAAAGAGTCATGCACGCAGCTGTGACCCGCATCAAGCTGGGGCACGACTGCGACAGGAAACTGCCTAGGGTAAAATGTTTAAAAGCGATGTCTGGTGACTGATTTTTCCAGCAGTCCTGGTCCCTTCTCCCATCCCAGCTGCTGGTCCCCAATTTTACAGCACGGAAACACCCAAGGGAGAGCACAGGGGGCTTTGTGCAGGGACAGGATTTGGGGTGCAATCCTAGCAGGCTGTGGGGGGCCTTGGGGAGGGGTGGGTGCAGACCTCAGCCTCCAGGACTAAAGGTGACCCCTGTCTGTTGTGCTGCCAGGAGCTTGGACTCTGCCCGTGGAAGAAGGGTGGTGCAGAAATACGAAGAAATGATCCAGCTGCTCGACAGGTACAGAGGGCTGTAGCTGAGGAGACATTCCCCTCCCCTAAGCCACCTTCCAGGACATTTGACAGCCCAGGGCTTGGGAGTGTCCCTTTGTGAGCCCGAGGGAATTTCCTGCTGGAAGAGGAGGAGGGAGCCCGTCCCTGGGTGCCACAGGTTTGCTGGGATGGCTTTGAGTGAGAATCCTGCAGGGGAGGAACTGGGGCAGCCCAGCAGGAACATCAGAGCAAGCTGCTGTGGGGTGGAGGAGCCTCTGTTGTCCTGTGCCCATCCTCTGTCCGTGTTTGCAGTGGCTGTAACGTGGATATTCCACAGTCACTTCCCAGGGCTTGGCATCTCAATGTTTGGTTGTTGCAGCAGCCCTCTTATCAGAGGGTAAAAATGAGCCAAGGCACAGATTTCTTGTAAAAACAGCATAAAAAAGGGTCCTGGTTTATTGCTCTTCACGGTTTAGTCATCTTAACTCCAACTGCTCACTGACTCTGGCTGCAGCAAGCTCCTGCTGCAGGTTTCCCTTGCAGCCTCTGACTCTGGTTATTCCCTAAGCTCTGACTGCAGGGATTGGTGTGCAGACTGTGACTGCAGCTTTTACCCAGCTGGGCTGTGGCTGCAGGTTCCAACAACAGGCTCTGACTGCAGCCCCGGACTGCCCTCACAGCAGTGATTCTCCCTCCCCAGGATCCTTCATGCTCCTCAAGGATTCCTCCTCCAAGATGATGCTCCCCTCACCAGCTTCACCCCCTTTCATCTCATCCTTATTGGATACAGCTGTGACTAATTAGGGGCGGGGCTGTTTCAGTTAATTAACACAGCTGTTACTTATCAGGGCTGAGGTCACCTGTAGCCTCTTCTCCTACATTTGGTGTTACACCTGGTTGCTCTGGGCTGTCCCTTGAGAGAAACCCCTTGTCCTGGGAGGAGATCCCTGCAGAGCCCTGCCCCCCATCCACAGTGGAGGGAGCTGAGAACCTGGGCTGCTGGACACTGCAGGGTGGATGGAGGGAGCCCTGTTCCCATCACCAGAGCAGGGCTGGATAATCCTGCAGAGCCTTTCAGAGAGGAGCAGCCCTGCAGAAGCTCTGGGGTGACTTCCTCGAGGTGCTGTGTCCTGGTGCCATTTCCCAGAGCGCTCAGGTGACAATGTCATTCAGAACAGGCTTTGCCACGTGGGAGGTTGGGGCTGTTTGTGACATGTGTGAGGTCAGGACCCCATTCTGCCTTCTGTGCCCCCATCCCAGCGTACCATGGTCTCAGACAAGGGAGGTCACCTTCAGCCACTCCAGCATCCCTGTGGCTTTAGTCCTGCTTAGACCTTCGGAAACCCCCAGCTGCTGATACATCACCTTAGGCTGAACGCTTTGGGAAGTCCATCTCCAAATCTGAATTCTCTGCTAAAACTGGGACTTGAGAGAGCTTTGCCCTCCTGACTTGATGCTGCCACTGCTTTTTGGGTGTTTGTCTTGGAAGCACTGTTGTTTGTGGAGGTGGCATGGGTGGGTTTTGAACGTTCTGTCACATTCTTCAGTCCTCAGAGTGGGCTTGGCTTGCACTCAGTTACAGCTGCACTCTGTGGCCTGGTAACTACATGGTACATGTTCCTCTCTTCTGGCAGGTATCAGGAAAAGCTGTATTCAGAGTGGTCCCAGACAGTCTCAGAGAAATCCCAGTACAACCTCACTCAGCCTCTCATCTGGCGCGATCCGCAAACCAAACTGATCACGGTCAATTTTGATCCCCAGGTAAGAGTGATGCCTTGGGCAGGCTGAGCTGGAACAGAGACTGGACAGAGCTGGAGAATAAAGGAGATATTTATTATTTAGGGTACACACTGGGCAGGACAAGAGCATGGCCAGGGCTGCACCCAAGGTGGACCCAAAATGGGCACAAAATGGACAAAGGGGCACGAGGTCTCACACTTGGATCAGTTTTGGTCCATTTGCACTTTGGGGTTGAATTGTCCAATTCCAGCTCCAGGCTGTGAGCTCCCATCCTTCTTGTTCCTCCCTCCAGCCACCGCTGTTTGTGCTTTTGGGGCTGAAAACTTGTCCCAGTTGTCCTTGGTGTGCAGCAGGAGCAGGATTTGTTTTGTGTCACATTCAGTGAGTGACGCTGAGTGTGAGCTCAGAGCTGCACCCTGGGCAGCACAGAACATGGAACACGTGAAAGATAAAACTTCAGGCATCAAGAGCTGCTGCCCCTCGGCTCTCCTGCCCCCCCAGGGCATGTCCCCAAGCTGTGGGGGACACCTGGTGGGGTTGGTACTGTCTCTGTGGCCTGTGGAACCTCTCCCATGGAGGTAACAAGGCTCTACCATAAATCTGCTCTGCCTAAATACCAGGATTACAGTTTGAGCAGAGGAAAATCAGGTTAAAGCCAATGGTAGGAAGTCCCTTGGGAGCCAGATGTGTAACTGGTGTCAGCACATCCAGACCAGGGTTGATACTGGTGTGGGGAGCGGTGGGACATCATCTGCAGATGCACGTTCATGTTGTGTGTACCTGAGCTTCTGGAAGGGTGTAAAAAACCCATGGAAGGTTTGTTTTGTCACTCCAGAAATCTTTGATGGAAGGTGGCAGCAGGAGGAGTTGAGTCAGTGGGTTTGAGGCTGTGGTGCTATTTTTTAAAATTGTTTCTTCTGCCAATCAGCCCAGCAAACCAAGAGAACTGGAGCCAGCTGATCTTTCACTTTGATAACGGCCAATGGCTCTTGCAGGAACAGTTCTGCTGAGACTTGTGATGTGTCTCAGCCTTCATCTGAGAGGGGATGCACATGGATAGGGATGGCTGAGAGCACCAGACATGATGGTGGCTTCTAGAGGCTGGTTGGTACTTAAGAGAGGTGGGAGGAAATCCAGAGTCAGAGATCAATGGGACACAGGTGGAACAGTCCAGGAGCTGTCCAGGCCCTTTCCAGCTGGCTGCTTTGGGAATTAACCAGCAGGAACCCCCTGTGATGCTTGGAATGGACTGGAGGGAACGCTGAGAGCTGGGAGGACTGTGCTGTGCTCATCTCTGTGCCTTCCTTCCCCAGCTGGTGTCGGTGCTGAGGGAGGTGAGCTACCTGCAGAGCAGCGGGGCAGGAGCCATCCCCCCGGCGGCAGCTGAGGTCTATTCCTGCAAGGAATCCTTCCAGCAGCTGGTGGCCAGCCTGGAGCTGATGGGGAACAGCTACAACAAGGTCCTGAGAACGGTGCTGGAGGTGGAATATCCTCTGGTGCAGGGACAGCTGCAGGACATCGACTTGAGGCTGAGAGAGGCAGAAGAAACGCTGACCTGGAAGATGGAGGGTGAGCTGGTTCTGTGTGACACCTGGGTCTCCTCAAACTCCCCCGTGTGCCCAGTCCCTGCTCCCAGTGGGACAGGACACTCTGGCATGTCCAGCACTGGGGAGGTGAGGAGCAGATCCTGGTGTGCCTGCTCCTTTCCACGTTCCCTTGATCCGCTGGGGCAGTGGACAGGATCCTGCTCCCCTCAGGTTTAGCCCAGGCCCTGGGGAGGAGAGGCTCTGGTGGTCCCTGCTGTGGCTTGTTGGGGTAGGGGAGAGGTAGAGGTGTCTCTGCTGCTCGAGGTACAGAATCTCCTACCCTAAGGACAAGGGAGAAATACATGAGACCACAGGGAAAAGGTCTGAAGGAGAGAACACCAGAGCACCTCTGAAGATAGCTGATCAACCATCTCATTTTGCCCAGGTGTCTGGGATCGCATCTCCGGGGTGATGGGCGATGTCTGTGACCTGGAGCAGAGGGTGCAGAAAGCCAAGGACAACGTCGAGGAGATCCAGAGCCTCGTGCACTCGTGGGCGTCGCCCATATTCGAGAGGAGGGATTCCAAAAGGGAGTCGGTGCTGAGCCTGGAGGAGTGCCAGGAGTGCCTGGAGCGGCGCTACAGCCTCGTCAGGGAGTCCGGGCAGAGGATCCACTCTCTGGTGAAGGTGAGGGGGCACCTTCAGGGCTGGGGGGTTCCTCAGAGGCTCTGTGGTGTCCCTGGGGCACTGAAAACATCCAGAGCTGCTTCACCTTCAGTGAACTTCCCGAACACGTTTAAAAGCTGGCCGGGTGTTAATTGATGTTGTCTCTGAGGGGTGAGCTGCAGTGGGGGTGTGGGGCTGGCCCCCAGCCCGGGGCAGCACCGGCAGCAGCTGCAGCCCAGGGGAGCATCTGGCTCCAGCCCTGGCTGCAGGAGAGCCACTAGAGGGGAGTGGTGCATCGGGTTTGGGATCCTGCTCCGAGGAAGAATCCTCTCGGAGGTGTTTACCTGAGAACAGAGGCTGGGGCTGAGCCTTCGGTTTCAGGCTTGATGTCCCTCTGTGGAGCAGGAGGTGATGCTGACCACCCGGGGAGAAAATGAGTGACAGGAGAAAAACTTGTCCCAAACCTTGGTGTTTCCCAGAGCTCAGAGTCCCCTGCAGGCCAGGAGAAGCCCCAGAGCTCTGCTCCTCACTGCCTGGAGCCAGGTGTGGTGCACATCAGGAACAGCCCCTGGCCTGGAGGGAGATGGGTTGTAGGCACACCCCTCTCCTGAGGGTCACTGCCTGGCCTTGGACTCTGAGGAGAACACGGTGGGTTCATCAGGATGGCCTTTGACACCCCAGGTTCTCCCTTCCCCATGGCCTCAGAGAAGAGGGAGGAGAACATGTGGAAGACTTTCTAAGGCTCTTCTGCACTCCATTTTCACCTTGAAGTGTTCCTGGAGACCAAGCAGCCCTTGACAGGAGCAAATCAAGACCATGCCCCTGCAGGAAGGTCCACCTCCACAAGGCTGACACCCTGTGCTGCCCAGCATCAGCCCTTGGGGGTGGGCAGCTCTCTTCAGGACAAACTCAGCCCCGTTGTGTGTGAGGGCATCTCCTTTGTCTTCCAGGAAAACCAGAGCCTCCTCCTTGCAGACCCAGCCTCTGATGCCTGGAAGGTGTATTTGGATTATGTGGATGAGATAGTCCTGGATGGATTCTTCACTGCCATTGAGTGCTCGCTCAAGTACCTGCTGGAGAACACAGGTGACGCCTGCTTCCTGTCCCCTGGCTGCAGTGGCTGCTCAGCCTCTCCAGGGGACACCTCTGGTTGTGCTGCCTCATCCTCAGTGGTTGTTCTCTTCTTCCTGGCTTTCCTCTGGCACTGGAGCCTCCAGAAGGGGAGGGTGGCTCCATCACTGGTCACTGGCTTGCTCAGGGGCAGGGATGGAGGTGGCTGTGCACTGTTTGCAGGGATTAATGGATAGAGACAACCGAGGCTTCCTCCCACCTCGGTGCTTGGGCATCAGTCACCTCCCACCCTCCCATGCCCAAAGCTTCAGGGTGGCACCGTCCTTGCTCTGTGGGGAGTCTCAAGAGCCAGGTCTGCTCCTGAAAGGCACAAAATAAAACCCTCAGTCGCTGAGCATTAGTCCTGGGCAGAGCTGGGCTCAGCAGGCACCAGCCCAGCCCTCCTTGCTCTGCTGAGAGCAGCTTGTGTGCAGCTAAAGCACATCTCCAGGAACGCCTCCCTTCTGGATGTGGTGGCACAATGAGCCGGGGAATTGCGTGCAATTCTTCACCGTCTTGTTAAAAACTTGCATATGTTGTCACATTTGCATCTGGCTTCAGTTTCTGGTTGCTGTTTGCTTGGTTCGTTTTCGGTTGTTTTTTTTTTTTTTTCATGCCTTTCACCACTAAATTAAAGAGCCACTTGGTTCCTGTTGTTTTTCTCCTCTGCAAGCACTTCCATGCTGGCATTGTTCAGCTCTCAGACTCCCTCTGCATTAGCTGAAGAGCCTAGTCTCTTCAAGCCTTCCTCCTCAGGGTTTTCTGGTGCTTAAATCACTCATGTCTCATCTGTTCCTCACTGTCTTTGGTGGGTACCACATCACAGCTGGTTTGCCAGCACCTCCATGGGTTTGTGGGGTGCAGTGAGTGTCTGCCACCCTCTTGCTGTCCCTGCAGGGCATCTGGCATCTTGCAGTAGGATGTTAGTGGTGGCTCAGGATTCCTTGAGAAATATACTGACATCTCTGTTCTTCCCTCCTAGATCCCAAGGCAGGGCTCGCTCCCCTGTTTGAGGTGCAGCTGGATTTGGTCATCCCAGATTTGGTGTTTCACCCTCCCCTGGACCCTGGCACCAACGATGGCTTCTGTGACATGGTGGAAAGTCTTCTCCAGGGCATCTACCACATCTCCTCGCTGGTGCCCCGGCTGGCCACGCACAGCGGCTTCTGCCACTACCAGGTCTGTGCTGTGGGGCTTCCCCAGCCTGGGTGGACGTGAGGAGGTGCCACTTGCTCCCACGTCATTGTGCTCTCCTCTCTCTGTCCACTCTCTCCTTTCTCTTCTCCTTTCTTTTCTCTCTCTTCTCTCCCTTCTCTCCTCTTTCCCCTCTTCCCCCCTTTCCCTCTTCCATCCTTTTCGTCTTCCCTCTTTCCCTTTTATCCCCTTTCTCTCCTCTTCTTTCTCTCCTCTTTCCATTCTCCCATTTTCTCTTCCCTCTCTTTCCCTGCTTCTTCCCTCCTTTCCCTGCCTCTTCCCTCCTTTCCCTCCTTTCCCTGTCCGTGTGTCCCTCACCCAGGCCGACCTGGAGGACATGCCCGAGCTGGGCGCGGCGCGCCGGGAGGTGCTGAGCCGCGCTCAGGCGGCGGCGGCCGCGTGCCGCGAGCACCGGGCGGGGCTGGAGCGCTACTCGCACCTCTACGGGGAGGACAGGAGGGAGCTGTGCCGCCAGTTCCTGCGCTACGGCCGCGCCCTGACGCCCGCCGACGCGGAGGCCCGCGGCGAGGACGGCGTCCCCGAGGCGCCGCCCACGCTGCAGCAGTTCAGGGAGCAGATGGGCTCCTACGAGCGGCTCTACGAGGAGGCGGCGGCCGTGCAGCCCGTGCGCGCCGTCCAGGGCTGGCTGCGGCTCGACGCGCGGCCCTTCAAGGCAGCCTTGCTCAACGAGATCAAAAGGTGGAGCTTGGTGTTCAAGCAGCACCTCCTGGACCACGTCACGCACAGGTGAGAGCTGGTGCTGCTTCTGCTGCTGGGGCTGCGCTGGGATTTCTCTTGGCTCGGCTTTTTGGGTCGTTCTGCCGGCACCCGCGAGGACAGGCCGCGATTGCGACGGGTTGGTGTGGAAGAAAAGCGGGCAGCGGGTCTTAGGTGGAAAATCCGGGGGTTCTTTATTCTTTATTTTTCTGCCACAACAGCAGGAGCGCTCCCAAATACAGCCAAGCGCTAAGACCTGGAAGAAAGGACGATTATAATTTATATACGCTAACATGGAACATTCTAGCAACATTCTAACCAATCACAGCGGGCAGCGTAACCCGTATCAGCGTGGTAACTCCCATGATCCTGTTGGAACAAACTCTAACTCTTACCTTGTAACAATGTCCCTGAACTCAGGGTGTTGCTTTCCATGGGGTTGATCCCCACTATGGCTGGCCAGGCCAGGCCACTGGAGCTCCACATTGACTGGGTTGTGTCATATCACCCCGATGGCCAGGTCAGGTGGAGAATCATGGAATACGCTGGGTTGGAAGGGATCCACAAGGATCATCCAGTCCAGCTCCTGGCCCTGCACAGACACCCCAACAATCCACCCTGGGCATGCCTGGGAGCATTATCCAAATGCTCCTGGAGCTGTGACAGCCTCCAGAGCTAATAGAGGAGCAGGAGAAGGGCCCGTGCTGCACAGCAGCCCCATCCCATCCCATCCCACCCATCATCTTCGATGCCCTGGTCTCTGCTGGTGTGTGACCTGGGAGCAGTGACACCACTTGGGACATCCCTGGGACACGATGTAGGGTGTTAGACAAGGTGTGTGTTTGCCCACTCCTCCAGAACCAAATAATCCCATCTCTGCCAGGGCTCTGGGCTTCCTTTACTGGATTTGACGGCGGCCATCAGTAACCCTGCATTAATGTTAGGAGGTTTCTAAAAGCTCGTGATTCAGATAACCTGGCATGAGCAGGCATGGGGAAGTGCCTTCAGGCGACAAAAAGGAGCAGTTTGGGCTCCAACTTCTGTGTTAACGCGTGTTCCTTGCTCTGAGGAGCTGCTCAGATCTGTGCAGGACCATGCCTTGGGTGAATTATTGGTCACAACTTAGTCACGACTGAAGGGTGTCTTGGGTTGTGGATGCTTCCAGGGGAGTGCTCACAGACATCTGAAGAGGAGGCTGCTGCGTGGGGTGGCGATGTGATCTCCTGTGTGCTTCTCAGCACCATAAATCTGTCTGATCATTTCTTTGCGAGGAGGTTTCGTGTGGCAGAGAACGAGCATTTAGGAGCTGTTATTGAGAGTCCCTGACTCAGCAGTTTAGTCTTTATTAGGTGAAGTATTTAAGGGTACTTTTAGGCCCAGCAGCATCCAGAGAATTTAAGCAGGCACTTAAAAAGTGTTTTGAGACCCAGGCATTGTTTCTCTGCTGAAAGTGCCCAGTAGCTGGTGAGGTGAAGAACAGGATAAGCAGGTAAGGAAATGTGCCCCAAATGCTCTCCTCATCTGTGATGGTTTATGGCTCAAGGGCTTTGAGAGACAAGGATCTTAAAATTAAAGTCCCAGAGGGATTTTTTTTTTTTTCTCCACCCCCAAACGTCCAGTTGCTTTTCTAAACTGCTGTGAATTCGCATCACCTGCAGGAGGAAGCTGCCCATCTCAAGACAGGCAGTGCATGAAGGACAATCCCTGTTTGTTATGGCTTTGAAATGTGTCAGGTTCACCTGGGGAGTTTGGATTCTTGGGGTGAAAATGTTCACGGAATCACAGAGTGATGTGGGTTGGAAGGGATCTTAGAGCCCATCCAGCCCCACCCCTGCCGTGGCAGAGACATCTTCCACTGTCTCCAGGCCCTGACTCTGGACACTGCCAGGGATCCAGGGGCAGCACCAGCTTCCCTGGGCACCCTGTGCCAGGGCCTGCCCACCTTCCCAGTAAAAGCTGTCCTCAAAGATACCCTCCAGAACCCTCCTGAGCTCCCTGTCTTTGTTCAGGTACTCCGTCTCCACCTTGGGAACTCCCAACGCGTCTTTCTGTCCCTTGAAGGAAGCTGTACCACGCCCAGGGATACCTTTGGGCAGGAATTCCAGTTCTGAGGCTGGATATTAATTCCAGAGGAACTGCCCTCATCCTGCTCTTCCTTCCCTGCTCTGTGCTCTACAGCTTGGCCGAGCTGGACGAGTTCATCCGAACTGCCGAGCAAGGTTTGAGCAGAAAGGTGGAGAAAGGTGACTACGGTGGCTTGGTGGAGGTCATGGGTCACCTGCTGGCTGTGAAGGAACGTCACGGTGCCACCGATGCCATGTTTGAGCCCCTGAAGGAAACCATTGAGCTGCTGAGGGCCTACGAGCAGCAGCTGCCCGAGGAAGTCCACCAGCAGCTGGAGGTGGGTGAGGGCTTTGGTGGGCACAGCAGTTTGGCCAGGAGCAGAAATAAAGGGAGCGGGAGTGGAGGAGCATCCCAGGGATATTCAAGGCCCTGCTCCCTGTCGTTAGAGGGCCTCAGTGGGCAGCGTTTCGCTTTTGCAGGATGGGCTTTGACGGCTCTAAATCTTGGAGTTATATTCAGATTTTTTTTCTTTTAAAGCAGAGATTAAGCCTTTTGTTACGCGTGAAAAAAACCATGGAATTGCCTGCTCCGACTCCCAGCGATTACTCTTGAAAAAAAATTAATGCACTTTCAAATCCATCTGTTAATTAGGTTGAATTATAATTATTTTTAAATAAGCTGGTTCTTGGCAGCTATGGAGATGGGAAGGATAATGTTGGCAGAGGAGCTGCCTTCTCACAGGGCTTCAGTCCTCCCCTGGGCCAAGACCACCAGATCTGCTTTGCCCAGAGGACATCCCCGGGAGAGCAGGTTATGAAAATGTTTTGGCATCTTTCCACATCTGACTCTCGTGAGTCAGTGTTTTGGGAATTCCTTTAGTTTCTGCAAAAGAGACCATGAGATGGAGGTTGTAAGAGATGGTGAGGTGCCCGACCAGCGCTGGGGGACAGAGACAAGCCCTGCCAGCAGTGTCTTCATCCACCACACAGCCCAGACCTTGGGGAGCCCAGCTCCGCTGCCTGGGAGCTGCTGGTGTGTGCCTGCTTGTGCAAATACCTTCAAATAACCCATTTCCTTCCCTGACAGGAGAGATGAGGGTGTTGAGCAGACACCCAGATGCAGGAGGCAGCAAAAGAATTGTTCTTTTGTGAATGATTCATTCCCTCCTGCATGGAGTGGGAAAAGCAGAGGTTCCTCTAGGCTCCTCTCACTCCGTGGCTGTGGAGATGGATGAGCTGGAGCTCGGGAGGAAAGGAAGGAAGCAGCTCTGTGTGTGGTCATGGATGGGGATTTCTACTGAGACTGTAGTGAAAAACGCCAGGAGGAGCCCCCTCAGGAGGGGCTGGCCCTGCCCTGGCCATCTCTGCTGCCTCAGAGCTGCCTGCAGCTCTTCCCCTTCTCTCCATGGTGGGTCCCCATTAATCTGCTCGAGGGTGTGAGCTGGCATGGAGAGAAACCCAAAGTCTTTCCTGTGGGCTTGCACAGCGCGTGGAGAAGAGGGAACCTGGGGACAGCAGAGCCCTTGGCAATGGTGGAATTGTCAAGGCTGGAAAAGACCTTGAAGATGATAAAACCTCACCCACCACCGTGATCACCACTGAACCATGTCCCCAGGTGCCACATCCACCGGGACGGTGACTCCACCACTGCCCTGGGCAGACTGTTCTGGTGCTTTATAACCCTTCCTGTCAACATTTTTCCTCATGTCCAATCTAAACCTCCCCAGGCACCATTTGGGCCATCCCAACCAACCTCCCTTTGCTGTTTTAGCTGCGGGATCTGTCTCTTTTCCCGTTCCTTGGTTATCCACGAGCAGATGTCGCCCCGCAGAGCCAATCCTGCCTCCCCAACAGTGCCCCTGTGCCTGCAGGAGCTGCCGGAGAAGTGGAGCCGGGTGAAGAAGCTGGCTCAGGCCGTGAAGCAGCGCGTGGCCCCTCTGCAGGCCAGCGAGGTGACAGCCCTGCGCCAGAGCTGCGCCGCCTTCGACGCCCAGCAGCTCCGGCTCCGGGAGCGCTTCGCGAGGGAAGCGCCCTTCAGGTACAGAAATTCCAGCATCACACCAGCCTGGAGAGAAAAAAACCTCATCCCTGCGATGCCTTGGAGTCCCCACCTAGAAGAGAGGCTGGATGGAGTTAGAGAATAAAGTGGGTGTTTATTGAAGGCCTTCAACTGATGCACCTTGGGCAGTCAAAAGCGTCCTGGAGGCTGCACCCGAGATGGTCACCAGTTCTTCAGACAGACCAAAGTTTGGTCCATTTGCATATCAGGGGTTAATTGTCCAATTACAGCTTGAAGTAGTAAAGTAATTTACCCCCAGTTTGCTCCACCCCAATTCACTTTTGTTTATACATTTTGGCCCTGAGGCTGTGGTGAGTCCTTGGATCTCAGGCGCAGAGGGATTGCTGTGTCTGACCGAAATGTGAAGACTGTTGGCTAACACTTCATATGGAGTTTAGAGCTATGCATTAATGCCCTATAGGGTTTGAAAAATGAGATAAAATCTTAAGGCGTCACCTGCACGTCCTGGTGATGCACAGAGCTCCTCCTGCTCACAGCCCGTGGTGTTGTGTCCCTGGGAAGAGGTTGGGCTTGGGTGGTGTCAGCAGCGCCACGTGGCTCAGCCATCAGGGTGTAGCAGAGACCTTTCATGTCTCCCGTGGCTCTCAGAGGCTCTGTGTGTTTTATGGGTTCTTTAGAAGCTGTTACAATATCACTTAAGGAGAATGAACGCTTGTTTCTAGGTTTGACACCGAAAAGCCTTATCAACTGCTGGATGCAAAGCACATGGAGATTAAACAGATGGAGGCAGCCGTGACCTCCATTTATGAGTCAGCTGGTCTCTTTGAAGTCATGGTGCCAGAGTATAAACAACTGAAGCAGTGCAGGAAGGAGCTGTGTCTTCTCAAAGAGCTCTGGGACATGATCTCCCTGGTGAACACCAGCCTCGACGACTGGCAGACCACCAGATGGGCAGATATTAACGTGGAGAGCATGGATCTGGAGTGCAAAAGGTTTGCAAGAGAGATTCGGAATCTGGATAAGGAGGTGAGGGCGTGGGATGCTTTCAGCGGGCTGGATGGCAAGGTGAAGAACATGCTGGCAGCCCTGAAGGCTGTGGCAGAGCTTCAAAACCCTGCCATCAGGGAAAGGCACTGGAACCAGCTGATGCAGGTGACGGGCGTGAGGTTTGTGATGGGCTCGGACACCACCCTGGCTGACCTCCTCAAGCTCAACCTGCATAAATTCGAGGGGGAGGTCCACGGCATCGTGGACAAAGCAGTGCGAGAAATGAGCACGGAGAAGGTGCTGAAGGAGCTGAGGGTGACCTGGAGCTCCAGGGAGTTTCAGTATGAACCTCACCCCCGCACCGACGTCCCCCTGCTGAAGTCAGATGAGGAGCTCATTGAAACTCTAGAAGACAACCAGGTGCAGCTGCAGAATTTAATGTCCTCCAAGTACATTGCTTTCTTCCTGGAGGAGGTGTCTGCCTGGCAGAGGAAGCTCTCCACCGCCGACTCCGTCATCTCCCTCTGGTTCGAGGTGCAGCGCACGTGGTCTCACCTGGAGAGCATCTTCATAGGCTCAGAAGACATCCGGGCACAGCTGCCCCAGGTAGGAGCCCCCAGATCCCACATTTCCCGTTTGGAAAGCGTTGGAGAAGAGGCTCCATCATTAAACGGGGTCATCTATAGTGCCAGATCCCCCAAAGCGGGGCTGTTCTCCTGCTGCCCCGTTCTCTGGAGCTTCCCTCAGTGCTGTGGTTGCTCCCCTAGGAGGTTTTTGTACCCCAGGCTGTGTCTGGGCCGTGCTGAGGGTCTGATCTTCTCTCTTGTGCCGCTGCATGGCAAACACAGAGCTGCTGGGTGCTGAGTGAGAGCTGCTGCCTTCCCTCAGTGCTGCAGGCGTGTTCCCTGTTCCTGTGGAGGGGAGAGCGCCGAGATCATCACTCAGACACTGCAAATCATCAAACAGAGCTGGCCCAGGCAGCCTTGGCAGCTTTCCCTCCCTGTCCTTCCACACTGCTGCTGGGGGAGAGCAGCTTTTCTCTTGCTCCTGCTCTGGGGACCTCCTCAGGGTGCCTCCAGCCCAGCTCCCAGTGTTATTCCGGGCTCACAGCTGTGCAGAGGAGGAGCGTGCCTTCCACTGGAGAGGGAGGAACTTTCCCCTCACCCCAAAGACAACCCTGGGAGGATGGGGTCTCTCAGCACACCGTTAGAGCGTTGCTGTGTCCTTTGTGCCCCTTCTGCAGGACTCCAAACGTTTTGAAGGCATTGATGTGGATTTTAAAGAACTGGCCTATGAAGTTCAGAAAACCCCAAATGTCATTGAAGCCACCAACAAACCAGGTCTGTCCCAACAACTGGAGGACATCCAGAGCAGGTAGGTAGAGCCTCAGTCCCAGGATTTTTTCAGAGGCTGGAATCAGCTGTAAGGAGTCGGTTGAACCTGTGCTCCAGGGCTTTTTCTGAGGCTGTGCTTCCTCTGCAGTCACAAATCTCCAGCTTTTCTGATCTTCCTCAAGTTTTTGTATTTGTCACCCCTCACCCTGGGAGGGTGAGGAGGCCCTGGCACAGGTTTCCAGGGAAGCTGTGGCTGCCCCTGGATCCCTGGCAGTGCCCAAGGCCAGGCTGGACAGGGCTGGGAGCAGCCTGGGACAGTGGAAGGTGTCCCTGCCATGGCAGGGGTGGTACTGGATGTGTTTTACTGTCCCTCCCAACCCAAACCATTCTGTGATGCTGTGATACTTTCAGCAGAGCTGAGCCCATTTAATTTACAAAATTACTCCTGTGCACCCTTGACACGAGGCAGAACGCAGCTCCCCGAGACAGACCTGAGTGCCCTGAGGTAGAGACACTTCCCCCTTAACATATGAATCTGCCTGAAAGAACACTTCAAAGTCCACGCTAAACTGTTGTGTCAGTAGCAGCTCTCCATTTCAAATAAAGATTTGATTTTATTTTCAATCGAACAAGGCCAATGTTCCTCACAGAGAATGTTATTTAGGAACTTTGTAAGCTCAGCAGCAGTTTAGCATGTGAACACTGCAAGATTCATTTCAGATCGGAGCAAACAACTTTCCTTTCATGCTTTGCAAACACAAAAAGCTGAGCTGGTTGGAATCAGACTTTAAAATGCGGCTCATTAGAATAAAAGCCGTTCTGGAAATGTTCATCCCAGTGGATGCCACCACCTGTGGCAAGCTACGAGCTTGTCTAAAGCAGTGGGTCGGACTGCAAACCTCCCCAACCCCTTCTTCCACTCGTGATTCTGCTTTTTCATGAGGCTGCCCTGACTCTTGGGTGCTTGACCCCTGGAGCAGAGAGTGAGCTGCGAGTTCCCCGTGCTTTGTGGATCTGTTCAGGGCTGTGGGAAGGAGCAGCCTGCAGGCTCAGCTCGTGCCTGGCGCTTCCCCATGGTGGGAAGAAGCTACCCGAAAAGCCAAAGGGCAGCACGAAGCGTGGGTATTCACCCACCTGTCCTGGCCTCTGCTTTGTCTCCCCAGGTTGGCTCTGTGTGAGAAGGCTTTGGCTGAATATTTGGACATGAAGAGGTTGGCCTTTCCCAGATTTTACTTCATTTCTTCTGCCGATTTACTGGATATTCTTTCCAACGGCACCAACCCGCATCTGGTAAGGCTTGCACTGTGTCACCTGTGCATTTCCCAGCTGTCAGGAGGGTCCCAGTGGAAGGTGTTGTCCTGGGACTCTTCTTGCTGTCCTTTCTGGAGTGATTTTCTCCCATCCTACGTGGATGAACAATTCCTTCCCAGCTGGTCTCCGTCTGCCATCGCTGCTCTGCCCTGGGTGTTGTCTGATCCAACCCTGCTGATGCTTGTGGCAGGTTCAGAGAGCACCTCCATGGGTTTTGTGCCTGAGCAGCAGGGGCTGTGTTTTCCTCTGGGGCACGGTGAGGCTGCAGGAAAGCGACATTGTTGAGGATTTAATGCAAAACTTGTTGCTGACCTTGGATCCCAGCCTGGGATGCCAGCAAACAAAGAGCCCCAAAGCATTCCTCCTCCTGGCTGGGCAGGATTGCTGCATCATCCCCAGGAGGGGCTGGCAGCACCCTTCCTGTTGTAAGAAATGGCTTCACAGTCCCCTTCCCCCATCCATCCCCAGGGATCAGAACCCTCTGTCCCCCTGGGCAGAGTTCAGAGGATTCAGTCCTGCAGGTGCTTTTCCATGTGGAGCTGCTGTCAGGGAATTTAGCCTGGCAATGCCATGCCCTGACCAGCCTGGTTTGGGGAGGCATCACTAATCCCAAGGTGGGTGTGTAAACCAAATCAACGTATTCACAGCAAATGGAGGCTGTTGGGTAAGGAATCAATTCCTTTTTCCACCTTTTAGTAGAGAGCAATCTCAGCCTCCTTCAGCTTTTCCTCATTTTCAGGGCTCGTGTCATCACGTGAATGGGGCAGGCTTGGAATTGCTCTTGTTGCCACTCACCTTTAACTCTGCTTGGATCTGTTTGCTGCTGCTGGGTGATTTCAGCCCACAGAGTGTCATAAGCACGCAGCTGATTGATGCTTAAAATGGAGAGAGAGAGAAAGCAAGCACGGGAAGCAGAGAAAAGCTGCTGTGTCGAAATGCTCCGTGGAGTAAGGAGAAATTCCTGGTGCTTTCTGTTATTGAAAACCATTTGCAGTAAAATCAGAGTAAATGTCAGGCAGGATCACACACGGATGCGCTCTCAGCCTTTCCACTGTAGTTTCAAGGCCTGATAATTCCTAAAGGAGGATTAAATAGACAATGATATTATCCACTTGAACTGGATATGGAGCTGGTGCAGATTCAGGTGCACTCCAGGCTCTGGTGGCACAATTGTATCGAGTGCTGGAGCACAGCCAAGGCCCTGCAGGGTGGCCAGGGGCTGGGAGTGGGCAGTGGGGATTGCTGAGCCTGCCCACTCCCAAGTGTAAAACAGGATTCCGTGGTTGATGTAAGATTTGGAAGGATGTGTGCTTGTCCTGGTGGGGAAGCTGAGTGTCCATTGCTTCTTGATCTGGGATTTGGGCAGGTGAGACACGGATGGGCTGTGGCCACTCGTGGGACAGCTCCTGAGGAGGGGCTGGGATCCTCTGTGGGAGTGAGAACTGGACAGACAAAGCTATAGGATGGATCACAGGATGGCCTGAGCTGGAGGGGATCCACCAGGATCACCAAATCCAGCTCCTGGCCCTGCCCAGACCCCTCAGATCCCACCCTGGGCATCCCTGGAGCGCTGTCCAAGCTCTCCTGGAGCTCTGGGGCTGTGCCCATTCCCTGGGGAGCCTGGGCAGTGCCAGCACCCTCTGGGGGAAGAACCTTTCCCCAAAATCCAACCCAACCTGCCCTGGCACAGCTCCAGTCTCGGGCTCTGTCTCTGTCCCAGGGAGCAGGGATGGGAGCTGCCCTTGGGGAGGGGCTGCAGCCCCAGGGAGCTCTGCCCTCAGTCTCTTTTTCTCCTCTCAGCAACCCCAGTGTCCTCAGCTGCTCCTCATGTGGCCCCTCCAGACCCTTCCCCACCTTCACATTCCTCCACTCCACGCTAATGCTTTAATGCCTTCTTTAAATCGTGGTGCCCAAAGTGCCCCCAGCACTGGAGGTGAGGCTGCCCCAGCCCAGAGCAGAGTGGGACAATCCCCTCCCTCCCCTGGTCCAAGGGACCTGAGGACGAGGGGGAGCAGGGTGGAGCAGCACAGAGGAGTTGGGACCTGGGGGTCATGCAATGTTTGGATGGTTTCTGTGCTTCTGTCCTGTCTGGGGGCTCTCAGGATTTATTAGGGCCTGCCTGTGCTCTCAGTGAGGTATAAGTGAGTGGAAATATTGAGAAGGACAGCAAGAGGCTCGTGTTGGCAGCATCCTGGCCATGAGTGAGGAGATGTGGTGCTGCCAAGATGTCCAGGTCGTGCTTTGTGAACAGGATTGTGGCTGTCACACCTTTGCTGCTCTCTGCTCTGCCTGTCCTGCCTCCCTCGCTTGAGTTACACAGTCCCTTTTGCAGGTGCAGCGTCACCTTTCCAAACTCTTTGACAACTTGGCCAGGCTGAGATTCCAGGTGGACTCGGAGCAGAAGATGACCAAGGTTGGCCTGGGAATGTACAGCAGAGAGGAGGAATACGTCCAGTTCAGTGAGCCCTGTGACTGCAGCGGGCAGGTGAGACCTTGTCTGCCCAAGCTGCTCTGTGGAGCTGTGATCGGACACGCAAAGCAATCACACAGAGACGAGAGATTTGCAGGGCAGAGTGTTCCTCCGAGAGACCCCAAGGCTGAGCCAAGCCCAGAGCCCCTCTGCCTGTTTATTTCTTACTTTTTATACATCTGTGGGTCTGGCTGTGGATTGGCTTCTGGAGTTATCACCTCCCAGCCCAATGGCCAGACCAACTGTCAGTTACAATTGTTTTCAGGTTAGAAATATGCAAACAAAGGACAGGGAATGAAAAACAAAGGATTTGTTTATGTTACATGTGTGGGAAAAGGTAAAAACTGCTCCTAATATTGTACAATAGCTAAAAGGTCTGACTCCATTTTATGAACAATCAAAAAGCTTTAAAAAACTCAGAAAAACCAGGGTGACATGGAACCTGCTCCCACCCCCCTTGGGGGGACATCCCTGGCCAGGATCTTGTGGAGCTTCACTGCACTGCCTCCGTGAGAAAGGCTGGAGGAGGTGGTGTGGAGCTTAATCCTTGCTTACACCACAGCTCTAGCCCTGCTCTGGGTGTGAGGAAGGGCTGTGGTCTATTCTTCTCTGGGCTTTTTAATTTTAATTACTGAAAGATGTTTTGAAGGTTACTTTTACCCTTCCAGATGGCTGAAAACAGATTAAATTATTCCATTGTGCTTCTGCAGGGGTACCTTTGGAAAGAAAAGAGTTTTTCCCCTTGTTTTGCGCATCTTCCTTATTTCAAAGGAAGAGTTGAAGTACGAAATTTAAGAATCAAATTACTGCTCAGCTTTTCTGTCCCTGTAGCTTCACTTGTCTCCGTGGACTATTAAAGGAAGTTAAAGTAGGTAATACCAGCTCTGAGCTCCCTGGTGATGGCACTTGGCATTTAAACTCTGCTCTCAGTGAGAGCTTTGCTTGTGAAATACTAAATTCAGCAGGAATTGTGTTCCCAGCACTCTCTTGCTGCTGGCAGATTGTGCTCCAGTCCCACAGGTGACTCTGTCATGGCCTGGAGCTGGAACACGCTGAGCTAAATTGCTCCTCAGTGGAGTTCAGCTTGGTTCCTCCTCTAGCTGGATTTCCACAAAAACCTCCCTGGGTGCCTGGAAGGAGATGCTGATCCAGCAGGACCAGAAATGGCTGAGTTCCCCGAAGTTTGGAGGAGGCCTGAGGCTTGTTTGGCTGGAGAGCTGAGCTGCTCGCCCTCCTTGCCGAGGAGGAGCAGATTTCCTGGGATTTAACCCCTTCTGCAGGTGGAGGTGTGGCTCAGTGGGCTGCTGGACACCATGAGGGCCACGGTGAGGGATGAGATGAGCGCGGCCGTGGCGGCGTACGAGGACAAGCCGAGGGACCAGTGGCTCTTCGACCACCCTGCCCAGGTACTGTCCCTGCTCCTGCCCTTCCCTGCTCTGCCTCTGGATGGGAATGTTTCTGGGTGTGCTGTCCAGGGGACAGGAAGGGTGAGTTCTCCTTTCTCCTGGCCATCTCTCGATGGATTCCCAGGCTGAGCTCCATGCTCTGACCAGAGCTGCAGGCAGGATGCAGCTCGGGGACTTGGCCAGTGGCTGCTGCACCCCAGGGGTCACAGGAAGCCCCTACCCCCTGTGAGGTGAGAGAGGAAATTGATGGGGTCTGATGAGAGGAAGGAGCCCCTTGGGTTCCCCTCTGGCAGCCTCGTGGTCTCCAGCTCAGCCTCCCACGTGTTTTGACCTGAGAAAGGGGCTCAGTTACTGAGAAAGGGGCTCATTTACTGATGAGCAGCCGCTGGATGTGCCCGGGATGAGATTTCAGTGGATGTAAAATGGATCTCTGCTCTCCTGCCTGCTCTGATAATGTGTAACAAAACTTAATTTCATGTCAGGGGTGCTTCATCCTGGCTGTCCCCACGGATCAGACACTCTCAGACGCAGGGAAGCCCCAGGTGTCGCCCTGCTGTTGAGCCAGTCTGTTTCCCCAGGTGGCTCTTTGCTGCACCCAGATCTGGTGGACAGCTGAGGTGGGCATGGCCTTCTCCAGGATGAAGGAAGGCTACGAGAAGGCCATGAAGGAGTACCACAAGAAGCAGGTGGCCCAGCTGAACACGCTGGTGACCATGCTGCTGGGGCAGCTCTCCAAGGGCGACAGGCAGAAGATCATGACCATCTGCACCATCGACGTGCACGCGCGGGACGTGGTGGCGAAGATGATAGCGCAGAAGGTTGGTGTTGCAGGGCCGTAAGGAAAAGCGTTTGGGCTTTTCTTCTCCGAAGCTTTCTTGCTCTGGTGCGGGCCCACAGGGAATCTGGCTAATTTGGTTTTACTCTCTGGGTGCTGGGGCGGTGCCACTCCTCACCTCACCCCACTGCAGTGCCCAGCCCGGAGATGGTGACAACTCCCTCGCAGTCCCCCTTGTGCCCCCGAGCTGGGTGTGCCTGTGTCTTGGTTTGGGAAGGCAGGAGCCTCCCTTGAAATGGAAAATGTAAACTCCCTCCCTCTGAATTATCATAATTTTGAAATTAAGGGGCTCTCTGGCAAAGATATGGGAATAACAGTTCTTTGCTAGGGAAATTAAACTAAAAATGCAGGGGTATAAAAAAACCAAACCAAAACAAAACAACCCTGACAGAGTCAGAATACAACATGAAACCCTGTTGGTCAGGGTGTTGGGAGCAGTCCAGTCAAGTCCTCCTGCAGTGACAGATGTGCTTCTGTTGGAGCAGAGAAGGGTGTAGTTTCCTCTGAAGCTCCAGTGGTGGTGAGATGGGTCCGGTGTTCCTCTGGCGATCCAGTGCAAACAGGCTGTGCTGCTGTTCCCAATCCCAGGTTTTATCCAGGTAGAAATACCTGGCTTGGCTCCTCCCCTGGGTGGAGCATCTCCCAATGGATGATGGCATTGTCTCAGCCATGCAGTGAGCCTGGATGGCCCATGAACAGCAGATATCCCCTGGAATTATGAAATTACGAGGGATGGGTCCTGGGAGGAATAAAGAACACTGCCCCAGCTGGTTTAACAGCTGGTGATAGAATACACACTGCTGGGTACATCTGCATTGCAACCCAGGACAGGCTGTCCCCCGGCCCCGCCGTGGCACAGTGCTGGTGGCACTTTGCAGGTGGACAGTGCCCAGGCGTTCCTGTGGCTGTCGCAGCTGCGGCACCGCTGGTCGGACGAGGAGCGGCACTGCTGGGCCGACATCTGCGACGCCCGCTTCCTCTACTCCTACGAGTACCTGGGCAACACCCCTCGGCTCGTCATCACCCCCCTGACCGACAGGTGAGACCCTGCCTGATGCTTTCTGGGCTGCCTGAAAGCAGAGGCCAGACAGAATTAAGGGAATAAAAAGCCAGTTGTATTTATTGAAGAGCCTTCAGGTACATTTTGGGCAGATGAAACCCCCAGGGGCTGAGGCCAAAAATGACCATGGGTCATGGGTTTTCACACTTTCCCCCCCCCTTCTTTTTTTCCCCCCCCTTCTTTTTTTCCCCCCCCTTCTTTTTTTCCCCCCCCTTCTTTTTTTCCCCCCCTTCTTTTTTTCCCCCCCTTCTTTTTTTTCCCCCCCTTCTTTTTTTCCCCCCCCTTCTTTTTTTCCCCCCCTTCTTTTTTTCCCCCCCCTTCTTTTTTTCCCCCCCCTTCTTTTTTTCCCCCCCTTCTTTTTTTCCCCCCCTTCTTTTTTTCCCCCCCTTCTTTTTTTCCCCCCCTTCTTTTTTTCCCCCCCTTCTTTTTTTCCCCCCCTTCTTCTTTTCCCCCCTTCTTCTTTTCCCCCCCTTCTTCTTTTCCCCCCCTTCTTCTTTTCCCCCCCTTCTTCTTTTCCCCCCCTTCTTCTTTTCCCCCCCTTCTTCTTTTCCCCCCCTTCTTCTTTTCCCCCCCTTCTTCTTTTCCCCCCCTTCTTCTTTTCCCCCCCTTCTTCTTTTCCCCCCCTTCTTCTTTTCCCCCCCTTCTTCTTTTCCCCCCCTTCTTCTTTTCCCCCCCTTCTTCTTTTCCCCCCCTTCTTCTTTTCCCCCCCTTCTTCTTTTCCCCCCCTTCTTCTTTTCCCCCCCTTCTTCTTTTCCCCCCCTTCTTCTTTTCCCCCCCTTCTTCTTTTCCCCCCCTTCTTCTTTTCCCCCCCTTCTTCTTTTCCCCCCCTTCTTCTTTTCCCCCCCTTCTTCTTTTCCCCCCCTTCTTCTTTTCCCCCCCTTCTTCTTTTCCCCCCCTTCTTCTTTTCCCCCCCTTCTTCTTTTCCCCCCCTTCTTCTTTTCCCCCCCTTCTTCTTTTCCCCCCCTTCTTCTTTTCTCCCCCCCGTTCCCTCCCCAGGTGTTACATCACCCTGACCCAGTCCCTGCACCTGACCATGAGCGGGGCCCCCTCTGGCCCTGCTGGCACTGGCAAGACGGAGACCACCAAGGACTTGGGCCGTGCCCTGGGCATCATGGTGTACGTGTTCAACTGCTCCGAGCAGATGGACTACAAGGTACTGCTCTCCCCAAACTGCTCAGGGCCCTCAGGAGCCTGCAGGATGGGAGCTGGGCGTGCTCTGATCCATCCCCTCTCCTCGTATCCCTGCCGCCTCCCTCCCTGCTGGACAGCTCGTTCTCCTCCTTTTCGTCTCTAAGGCTGGCACAAGGTTCTTGAGGAGGAAGAGACCTGAACTGTGCTCTCTGCCCTGCTCCACCTTTCTCTTCCCCTCTGGAGCTGGGTTCCACATGGAATTCTTCACAAATTCTGGCTTGTTCAGTCGAGACCAAGGCTGTGCTGATTGATTCCCTCTCTCCAGACCCACAGGATACCTGTCCCAGGCATGGGGACAGACCTCTCCTGCTTTCCCCGGATGCTCTGCTGGGATAAGGCCAGCGCTGGGTGGTGGGGCTGGTCCCTGTGCTCTCCACGGGGCAGTGGGTTTGGTGGCCTTGGCTCGTATTTTATCCAGCTGAGGTCTCTCGTGGACGTGGAGCCATCGGTAGCTCAGCCCAGGTGACCTTTGGGTGGAACCAGAGTGCAGAGATGTTGAGAGAGTGCAATTAGCAAATCGAGTGGCAAACTGTGCAGAGCTATAAATATTATAATTGAGTTGTGCCTGCTGCTCCCGTGCACTTTTCTAAATACCCACAATAGACCGTCAATTGCTATAAATAAACAGGCAGGGAAATCAAATCCATTTTTTTGCTGGAGTTGATTCCGTTTGTGATTTCACTCTTGTAATTTTATTTTATTTTTTTTTTTCTTTTCAGTCTTGTGGGAATATTTACAAAGGCCTTTCCCAGACAGGAGCCTGGGGCTGTTTTGATGAATTTAACAGGATCTCAGTTGAGGTCCTTTCTGTGGTTGCTGTACAGGTAAGTGGAGAAAAGCTTGTGGATAAATACAAGCTCCATTTTTTCCCCTTCCCCCCCCTCCCCTTTTTTTTTTTTCCCTTTTTTTTTTCCCTTTTTTTTCCCCCTTCCCCCCCCCCCCCCACTTTTTTTCCCCCCCTTTTTTTCCCCCTTTTTTCCCCCCTTTTTTTTCCCCCCTCTTTCCTCATTTTTCCACTTTTCCCTTTTTCCCCTTTTTCCTTCCCTCCCACAGGATCAGAACAGAAGGGTTTGAAGTCTTGGGGGGATTTCAGTGCTGAAAATGGAGTTGCCAAAATATCCAAGTTCTTCTGGTCAAGTGTCAGCTGCGAGGGCAGGTTTTGGGATCCCAGTGTTTGACTGAAGTGCTGAGTTCTTCCTAGACCCACTTTGGGGCTTGGCATTGCAGACATCAAGGTCTAGAACCCAGAAATTTCTACACTTCTGTAAAAGTTTTGGTTAAAGGGATTGTTCTGAACCCCTCCACGAACTCCTCACTCTCAGCTCTCTTTCTCTCATCGTGGTACAATCCCAGGCAGGTACAGGTGTTTGTGTGTTCCCTGTCCATTGCCCTTCCGTCAGGTTCTAGTTTAAAGCTGTCATCGAAAAAACGCCTTTGAGGATCTTAAAATAAAAGGGGGGAGCTGAACAAAAGGAGCCCAGCTATGACTCAGCTGCTAACGATTCCCTGGCTCCTGGCTGGAGCGTGGTGTCTGATGGAGGCAGGGCTGTCACTCCATCATCGCTGCTGTTACAGGGTAACCATGGCGATGCTTAATTGGCTGCTTTAGTCGTGCAGCTCCTGTCGATGTGGGTCCTTCCGCAGAGAAACTCCCTTAATTGCTTTGCTTTAAGGTGGCAAACAGGGGTGAGCTTAGGGCAGCGAGCAGAGAGATCCATCCCTCCACGAGGCGGGGGTGAGCTGGCTGCCAGGAACTGCTCCCCTGGGGAGGTGGGGAACGAGAGTCTGGCTGTAACAGACTCCAGGATGGAAGGTGGGCAGTGAGGTGGTCTGGCTGTGTTTTCTGTTTAGGAGTTGTTTTGGGTTTTTTTTAAATGGAAAGAGTGATAAAGTACTGGAACGGTCTGCCCAGGGAGGTGGTGGAGTCACCATCCCTGGTTGTGTTTAAACAAAGCCTGGATGTGGCACTGGGTGCCAGGGTTTAGTTGAGGTGTTGGGGCTGGGTTGGAACCAATCTTAAAAGTTTCTTCCAACCTGGTGATTCTGTGATTCTGTGGCTCACTCCGTGGCAATGGGATGTAGGGAATAAGGTGGCCTGGTTCTATTGGACTCACTCCATGGCAGTGGAAGGTGGGCAGTGAGGTGTTCTGGCTGTACTGGACTCAATCCATCCAATGGAAGGTGGGCAGTGAGGTGTTCTGGCTGTGTTGGACTCAATCCATCCAATGGAAGGTGGGCAGTGAGGGGGTCTGGTTCTATTGGACTCACTCCATGGCAGTGGAAGGTGGGCAGTGAAGGGGTCTGGCTGTATTGGACTCACTCCATGGCAGTGGAAGGTGGGCAGTGAGGTGTTCTGGCTGTATTGGATTCACTCCATGGCCATGGAAGGTGGGCAATGAGGTGTTCTGGCTGTATTGGACTCACCTTCCTTGGAAAGTGAGGCACAAGAAGAATAAAGCTGCAATCATGCAAGTAGGAAAGACCAGCCAAGTGTCTTCTGAAGCAAACTCTTTACAGTTTGACTGTCCAGTGTCTCCAGCTCTTTGCTGCTTTGTCAGAGTGGGATTGTGATGGGAGACACAGAGATTTACCCCAAACATTGTAAAAAGCTTTATATAGTCAGTGAAACCCCAAAGCAGAGCAGTGATAAGCCCCAGTCATCATGGGCCAGGTGTAGGGAGGGCAGCTCGGGCTGTCTGGGGTTTTCATACCTGAACACCAGCACTAAGCATTGCCTTGCTTCCTAGGTGAAGAGCGTGCAGGATGCAATCCGGGAGAAGAAGAAATCCTTCAATTTTCTTGGAGAAGACATTAACTTAGTCCCCTCAGTGGGGATTTTCATCACCATGAACCCCGGTTATGCAGGACGAACCGAGCTACCCGAGAATTTAAAAGCTCTCTTCAGGTGAGTTGAGGCCAGGTTTTGTGACCTGTGTAATAAAACTGGCACAAATTGTCTTTTGGATCATCCAGGCTTCATTTTCTTGGGAAATTCACTTGCATTGGGGATTCACAGTTGGTTTCAGCCTCATGCACCAAGCCTGGATTGGGGAATGCACAGGGAGGACAAGGACATGTCCTGTGCCATGGGAAAGGGCAGTGTGGGCAGACTGGGAGAGTCTCCAGTGGCTCACTGGAGAGGACCTGGAAGATAAAACTACAAATCCACTGCCCTTGAGCTCTGTAGTCAACATTTGCTCTGCAGTCCTTCCCTGCCTGTCTCCCTAGGCCCTGTGCAATGGTTGTGCCAGACTTTGAGCTGATCTGTGAGATTATGTTGGTGGCTGAGGGATTCCTCGAGGCCCGAGCCTTAGCCAGGAAGTTCATCACGCTCTACCAACTCTGCAAGGAGCTCCTGTCCAAGCAGGTGAGCCCTCTGCTGTGCTCTGGATCCCCAAAATCAGGGATGTGACACTCTGCTCTAGATCCCCCAAAATCAGGGATGTGACACTGTTCTAGATCCCCCAAAATCAGGGGTGTGACACTGCTCTGGATCCCCCAAAACCAGGGATGTGACACTGCTCTGGATCCCCCAAATCAGGGATGTGACACTGCTCTGGATCCCCCAAAACCAGGGATGTGACACTGCTCTGGATCCCCCAAATCAGGGATGTGACACTGCTCTGGATCCCCCAAAATCAGGGGTGTGACACTGCTCTGGATCCCCCAAATCAGGGATGTGACACTGCCGTGCACCTCCACAGCGGAAGCTTCACAGCTTTTGGTTCCTGACTGCCTTTGTGGCAGCTGCTGAGGGAGGGGA
Source organism: Progne subis subis (assembly GCA_022316685.1). Taxonomy (NCBI): domain Eukaryota; kingdom Metazoa; phylum Chordata; class Aves; order Passeriformes; family Hirundinidae; genus Progne; species Progne subis. The sequence continues at coordinate 4,020,167 of JAKJHU010000100.1, forward strand.
GGGTTTGGGATCACCAGAGCAGTGACATTTTCAAGCTGCTCCCCTGGAGGATCTGCAGGGACAGCAGCACTTGACCAGCTGCATTAGTGAGAGAGGTTTTTCAAAAGCCTCAAATGCCATCATGACTGGAGCAGCATTCAGTGACCCTTTGCTTTCCAGACTCTTAGTTCTTGTTGACTCTCCTGCCTGCGAGGGGTTCAGGATGGCTGTCCCTCTCTTAGCCCAGCTAAACTCCTCTTGCATGTCGAGTGTTGACCACGTAGGGTCACCTCCAGTGCAAAACTCTGGTTAATCAGATTTTAACTTGCCATCATCTGCATAGATCAAAGCTGCGGTGAGTTGAATCAGGACTCCAGATGGAAAACCTGATCTTGGGTGTGCCAGCATGAGCCTGGGAGGGTTTCTGCCTTGTCACAGAAACTCTGTGCTGTGCAGCTGGAGACCCTGTGGGAGCTGTGACCTCCCACACGAAGCAGTCAAGCTGTTGGGCTGTGCTCTGCAGGGTCTTAATGGAGCAGAAATAGGACTTGCCTGTTTGCTTGGGAGTTCCTCTCATACCTCTTTAGGATTCCTTTCCAGCAGTGTCCTCCCTGCCCCTGCTTGGTGCACTGTCCCCAGGACCAAATGCCCCTGGTAACCTGGTGATGGAGAAATTTGGGTGTCTGAGGCCTCAGAATGGACTAACAAGCCTTCCACCTCAGCAGCTCCTGCAGATCTCCAGGCCTTGCTTAACCTGCACAAAGGCTGAGGGTTTAAGCTTTAGGGGAAAAAATTGCTTAGGTCTCCAGAGCGCAAGTCCTACTGCTGACTTAGTGCTGGCTCTGAGCCCAAGTGATGGCATAAGCAGCTGAATTATTTGACTCGTTAGCACTCTCCCTGGTGGGAAGCTCACCTTCTGAAATGGAGACCAGGCTGGTGGAGGTCTCTGACCACGACACAAATAATGAATTTGGCTGTATTTCCATTGCTGACTGCTCTGGCAGCTGGGACCGCTGGTTCTTACTCCTGCCTGGCACTGTATGGCCACAAACTCACCCCTGCTCCTGCTTCTTTCTTCCCCCTCGTGCAGGATCACTATGACTGGGGTCTGCGGGCCATCAAGTCGGTGCTGGTGGTGGCCGGCTCCCTGAAACGCGCAGACCCCGAGCGGCCCGAGGAGCAGGTCCTGATGCGCTCCCTGCGCGACTTCAACGTCCCCAAGATGGTGACAGACGACGTGCCGGTGTTCATGGGGCTCATTGGGGACCTGTTCCCCGCGCTGGATGTGCCTCGGAAGCGCCACCTGGATTTCGAGGCCGTGGTGAAGGAGGCCGTGCTGGAGCTGCGGCTGCAGCCTGAGGACAACTTTGTGCTCAAAGTAAGACCAAGGGATGTTCTGCTCTTCCTGCACCGTCAGCAGCTCAGATGGGTTTTCCTGACCATCTTTGCTTCTTCAAAGAGGGCTCTGCACAATCACAGAATCGTAGGGATGGTTTGGGTTGGAAGGGTCCTTAAAGCTCAGCTCGTTCCACCCTCTGCCGTGGGCAGGAACACTTTCCACTATCCCTGGTTGTTCCCAAGCCCTATCCACCTCATCTTGGACGCTTCCAGGGATGGGGCAGCCACAATATTCCTCTTGCAGAAAGACCTTGATTGAGAACAGTGCTGACTGCTTCTAAATCCAGCTCTGCCTCTTCCCTGGATTTACAGGGACTGACTCCTGTGGGCTCGTGCACATGCAGCCCCTGGAGTGCAGAGCCTCCTTGTCTGGTGGCTGTCACATGTCACTGGTGCTGGAGGTTTGTCTGCCCGCTCAGGACTTCACCCATCACGGTCAGAGTGGGCAGACCAAACTCGGGGCCAAATCCCTTTGTGAGTCTGGGTCACAAATTTCTATACAAGAAGCCCCAGTGAGAGCTGATTTCACGGAATGGTTTGGGTTGGAAGGGACCTTAAAGGACACCTCATTCCAACCCCCCTGCCTTGGGCAGGGACTCTTTTCCCCTAGAGCAGATTTTGCACGTTTGAGCTTCAGTTTGGTGTCTCTGTGTGAGCTCTGGGGGTGTTTCCTCAGGTGGTGCAGCTGGAGGAGCTGCTGGGTGTCCGGCACTCCGTGTTCGTGGTGGGAGCTGCAGGCACAGGCAAGTCCCAGGTGCTGAGGTCCCTGCACAAGACCTACCAGAGGATGAAGCGCCGTCCTGTCTGGACAGACCTCAACCCCAAGGCAGTCACCAACGATGAGCTTTTTGGCATCATCAACCCAGCAACGAGAGAGTGGAAAGATGGTAAATGTCTTTTCATGGCTGAACTTGGAGATAAAAGAGGATATTTTTAATGAAGCTCCTGAGTGGCAGCAGGGTGATGGGTCTCTGTGCAGGTCTCACAGCCTAGGTGCTGCTCCCAGCCGTGTGAGGGTTTGCTGTTGGAAGGACCTGTAGGGTGGCACAGCTTTTTGGGAATTTATCCTTTTGCCATAAGGGTGATTATCATGTCCATTAACACCGACACTTCCCAGTTCCTAACTGGGGCAGGTTGTTTTTTGGGGTGGGATGCTGATGGAAGAGAATTCCCTCCTGCCCTGTGCCATTGCCAGGTTTCTGTGGCTGGACTCTCCTGGCAGCCTCTGAGAGGTGTTTTTCCACTAAATATCCCTGCCTGATCTCTAGCACACGGTGTTTGCCGGGCTGTTGATCCTGATTGCTCCTGAGGAGGATGAGATTAGCATTTAAAACCTGCTGAAAGATTACAGAGATGCAGAGTGAAAAGGTTGGGTTGTGACTAATCCAGAAAGGCAGCTCTGATTCCCTGTGTGCCTGTTCTGGGAGCTGAGGGGGAGGTGAGGGAGGACGGCTCCATAAATCACCCTCGGCCAGAGGTCTCCAGGAGAGGAGCTGCCACCACCTCCCCTGCCCCTGCCACCACCCTTCCCACCCCCTGCTCTGCTCCAGTGCCAGGGTTAATTTCTTTTTAATTGTGGTTGAAGATTCTAAATCAAAGTGACAGAGAGAAGTGTGGGATGCAGCCAGCACCCTGCAGAGAGAGCTGCACACTGGGGATTGTGGGTCAGGGACTGTGGGTGGCACTGGATAGCAGGAGAGACGTTGGCAGGTGGCTGTCCACTGTTCTCAGTTCTCCTCCATGTTTCAAGAAAACTTACAGGACTTCTCTCTGGCCCAAGGCAGATATTTTCTGCATTAGCCATTCCTGAAGATGTTGTTTCTTCATGCCAAAGAGCAGCCAGGCCATTTTCAGCACAGTCTGACGAGAGAGGACGTGTCCCCTTATGGATCAGCTCCTCCTCTTCCCGAGTTCATCCTGTCACTCGCTGCACTGCCAGCAGCTGGAAAGTTTGTACATGTTAGTAGAAAAAGGTCCCACAAGGGAATCCTAAAAGTGTTTTTTTGCAGAACCGACGTCTTCTCTCAAATCCCAATGCCCCTCTGTGGTGTGGAAGCCTGAGGCTGGGAGAGGGGCACTCACTGCAGCTGCTGCCGTGTGTGTGATGCTCTCAGGCAGGAGCTGCTGCTGGCCCTGGCAGTGCTGGAGTGGTTGCCAAGCTGTGTCCAGCATGAGGAATGGAGTCCAGGCAGAGCCAGGGAGGTGTAATCTCTGACCCCAGCTTGTAGCTGTGCCAGCTGGGCAGTTCTTTGTTTTCTGTGCACAAGCTTTGTTTGGGTCATGCAATGCCACCGGCGGTTCCTGACCGGGATCACGGGGGAATAGCTGGTCCTGGAGAAACAAAAAAGCACTCCTGTCACAATTCACCAGAAGAGAGGCTGCTTTTAATGTTTGCCTGATGTTCCTTCATGCAGACCAGCCCTTCCCTAGGTATTTCCTCATGTGGAGGAGAGTGATGGTTTTGTGGAGCTCTCATTTGCCCTGCAGTACTTCTGCTCTGTTCCCAGCTTCTCGCTCTTCTTAGCATTCATTATTTACTCCCCTTGAGACTCTGTATATTTTGTCTCCTTGATTTCACTGACATTTTGTTCTGTCACTCAATGTCAGTCTGGGCTTGTTCTTCCTTCAGTCTCACCAAAGCCATGACCCAGTGTTTAAAGCATCTTGATTTTCCTGGTATATTTCAAGCCACAGGAAAAAAAACCCAACAAACGAACAAGCAAATAGAAGAATTTCCAAGGCATATTCAGATGGCTTTCTCTGCATTATGTGGTTTACGTTTTTGTGGGGTTTGTTGTTGTTGCTTTTCCCTCTGAGTATCTGCCCTTCATTTTTCCGATGCCTTACGGTTTTCAGTGGGAATGAAGCTCATGTAGGCTCAGAGTCATTCTCAGTAATAATAACTCTGATAATTTTTTTTTTTCTTCAAAGCAGATACCATCATATAGTATTATTTATGTCCAGATGCGAAGAGTTATGAATGTTTAAGGGGAAAGCATAATTTTTAGGAAGTTGCTGGAAAAATCTGTTAGAGCAGGTGACAACTTCAGTGTTCATTAACATATTTATGTCACCCTCCCAGGACTGTTTTCATCAATCATGAGAGAGCTGGCCAACATCTCACATGATGGTCCCAAGTGGATGGTACTAGATGGAGATATTGATCCGATGTGGATTGAATCTCTTAACACTGTGATGGATGATAATAAGGTAATGGATGTAAGGTAAAGAAACAGGTATTCCTTGTCAAGTGTGATTCAGCCTGGGGGAAATGCAGATTGTAATGACATCTCCTGGAATAACGCAGCTGTGTTTCTTCAGACGCACCAAACAATATTGCAGAAAGGCAATGGTGCATGAGGGAAATAACTTAGAGCTGCTTTTCACTGGAATTTCCCTTTTCTGGAGAGTCGTGCTCGTGAGTAATCGCAATTGTCCTGATCATAACTTTAGGTGCTTAATACAACTTAGCTTCAACAGGATACCAAAGTAATAAAACATAACATTACTCAGACCTAAGCATAGTGAAGTTTAACTGTGCTTAACTCTATCAACACTTAATTTGTATCAAATGAAAATAAAACCTTTTCTGACTCCATTATTACAAAAAAGGTAACTAAAATTTTGGTATATAACATAATATAGCAGCAACATGGATTTACTGTAAAGATTATATAGGTGTGACAAGTTTATTATGATTTTATGTAATTTAACTTTGGGAATAACTCATAGTAACTGCAGATTTACTAAAAAAAAAAGACAACAACTTAAGGTTTGTCAAACTGCTATTCAACTTTGCAGCATTTTGTGGATGTCTGTACAATATATTCAGCTTCTTCCACTTCCTTCTACGTTTCTTGAAAAGTTTCTGGGTTGTTGGATTGCTGTGTGAAACCATCACACTGTGGTTTTCGTTTTCCATCTCCCTGCAGAGCTGTTTCTTGGCAGCTGCTGCTTTCTTCTGCAGGTGGGCAGAAGCCTTCTCCTGCTGCTCTTGGATCTTTTCTGCTTGGGCCTGCTTGATTGGACTGCTCCCAACACCCTGACCAACAGGGTGTCAGGTCGTGTTCTGACTCTGTCAGGGTTTTCTTTTGTTTGCTTGCTTTTTTTTGTAATACTATTTTTTTTTTTTAATATTCCTAGTAAAGAAGTGTTATTCCTATTCCCATATCTTTCCCTGAAAACCCCTTAACTTCAAAATTATAATAATTCAGAGGGAGGAGGTTCACATTCTCCATTCCAAGGGAAGCTCTGGCTTTCCCTGGTAGAAACCTGTCTTTCCAAACCAAGACATCTTGTTATTTGTTTGTGAGTTTCCTGTCTGTTCTCCTCTCCTCCCCTCCTTGCAATAATAGACGCGGCCAAAGATGGCGCTGCAGTTGGAGGCCGCGTGTCTCGGTGGTCACAAAGTGGCCTTGGCAGCATCGAGCGCGCTCCTCAAGCAGCAGCGGAAGGGGCGCGGGTGCCTGAGGCCTTTGAACGGGGCAGGACTCCAACTACAGCGCCACCTTTGGCTGCTTCTGTTATTGCACCTGAGGGTGAAATACGTTCCGACCCTTAAGTTTATGTAACTGTATGTACCTTATGTAAAGCAAAGCTTTTGCAAGATTTGTGGATTGTACTCTTAATTTTCCAGTAGCCCTTGGAACTGAGCACTTCAATAATTTATGTCCTGGTATGTTGGATCGTTTTATGGAACAGGTGCTGTGATCCACGTAGGGTGAATGCATTGGATGTGTTGCTACGTATTAGGTGGCAGATGATGAGTAATATCAGGTCACAAGCTTAAAGAAAGTGGCAGACAGCATCGCCATAGCAACCCTAAGGCAAACTGAGTGAAGAGAGGTTATTAAATCACAGCATTCACCAAATTAATTTTTCCTTCCCCTGTTTAGATCTGTTGATGTTGGAGAGAGGCTGGAATTATGTCAAGGAGACTAGATATGCATGAACACACATATTCTAGGCCATAATAACATTGGCTTTACACTCTCATGCTCTGTACGCAGTAGGTCTCAAAATAGGGTTTTGATTTTTCTGGTGACTTTATTAGTTCTTGCTTTTATATTAGAGCAAGGGTTTTTCGTTAACTTTTTTAGCACGATGAATGTGAGTTCTTCTCTTCCTCCTTCCTTGCAATAATAGAAGCGGCCAAAGATGGCGCTGTAGTTGGAGGCCCCGAGTCTCTGTGGTCACAAAATGGCGTCGGCGGCATTGTGCGTGCTCCGCATAGGGAGCCGCCATTTTGTTGTACGGAAGGTCTTTGCAGGGAGCCACCGTTTTGGTGTATGGATGGCTGTGCCACACACGTAAACATATGGCCCCTATGTAAACTTACTGCAGCGCTGCGGAGGTCCTCTGCTTTTTCAGTTCCCACACTGGTTCCTTTCACCAGCTTGGTGGAGATCCCGTTCATCTTTCCTCCAAGATCTCCCACTATTCAGCTTCCTCTAGCTGCCTTTGTCTCAGTTCTTTGGGGCACCCTGAGGTGTGGCGAGAGCGGGGCGCCACTTTATCGCGATTTTAAGAGAGATGGGACCACTGGGATATGTCTTAAAACATGATTTATTGCCTCAGGCTCAAGGAGGGTGAGAGCATCTTCACTGCATACACCAGGAGTTCGTGGCCAGTGGTCACAGGTTCCAAGGTCTTTTAAAGGTTAATTAGCCAATAAACTACTGCCACACATATTGTTTTATCTTTCACACCAATGGCTAATTAAACTGTGTCACACGTCCTGCCACAATGCAGACAATTGTATCCAGTCATCTAGTGACACACAATCCTATAGAACTGCACCTTAAAACTTCTTATTACCTCAATAACGACTTCTGTATCTTAAACTTTAAATTCTAGAACTTTCCACTACTTAGCTTTATGTGTTTCTGTCTAAGCTACAAATCCACATCCTTGCTCATGGTCTCTAAAGCTGAAAGCCTTTTCCAGGGTCTCAGGTCAAACCCTGTGTTATCTGCTGTATTTGAGCCTACACGCACAAGGTTTTGAGAATTTTCTGGGCCTGCACTTCCCACAGCCAAGCTCAGCAGTGCCAAGTGCTAAATGCTCTTCATTCCTGTTCCTGGCAGAGCTTTAGGCTGTCTGTCTGCTCGTGCAGGTGCTGACTCTGGCCAGCAACGAGAGGATCCCTCTGAACCCCACGATGAGGCTGCTGTTTGAGATCAGCCACCTGCGCACGGCCACGCCGGCCACCGTGTCACGGGCAGGTGAGCCCTGCCTGAGCTGCACCTGGCACCAGGTGGCAGCTGGGGCTGTTACCAGCCTTTTGTTGGCCAGCTTGGTGCCTTGGAAAGCTGCCAGGCTGGGAGCACAGCCGCCCGTGGTGGGCAGGGTGTGTTCCTGAAGCTCACGGACATCCTGAGCCCAGCCCCACATGGGGTTTGTCATCATCTTGGGGGTCTACTCGGGGTGTTCCTACTGCTGCTGTGGGGTCGTGGCTGCAGCACTGCTGAGAGAACACCTGTGCACACCTGATGAGGAGAGAACAGTCTGTATCCCAGAGCACTCCTGATCTTCTGGGGCAGTGCATGGGAACGGGGAATGAAGGTGTCCCCTGGTGTCTGGGACCCAGAGCATTAACAGGCAACACTGTGTTCTAAAATAGGGGCAGGGTCATGAGAGGCGTCCTGGTTTCCTGAGTTACATCTCTTCACTGTTAATGTTTCTCCTCTGCAATGGGACAGGAGGGGGTAATGAGCGACCGGGTGTATTTGACAGGGTTTCAGTTGTTTGAGAGTAGCTGAAAGTTTCTGGTGTGGAAAAGGAGAGCCTCTACTGTGTCCTTACTCTTCTCCCTTCTCCTGCACCTCAAGGGATCCTGTACATCAACCCCTCGGATCTGGGCTGGAGTCCCGCCGTGAGCAGCTGGATTGACCGGCGGGAGGTGCAGTCTGAGAGGGCCAACCTGACCATTCTGTTTGACAAGTACCTGCCCGCTTGTCTGGACACCCTCAGGACCAGGTACCACTGCAGGGTGCTTGTGTCTCTCACCGCTGTCCAGACCAGGTGTGCTCCAGGGCTGGCCAGTGTCCTCCTTGTCCCCAGGAGCCCTGAGTGTCACTGGCTTCAGCTCCAGGAAACTTTGGGGTGACACTCCTGCCCATCCTTGGTTGGTCTGGTCTGGTTCTCCTTGGATATTGATTTGATGGTTCCTGTGCTTCTATCAGTTCTGTATCTCTTGGAAATTAAATCCAGGAGATCCTAAAGGGAAAATCTTTCCCGTCTCCCAATGTGTCAGGCCAGACTTGAGTTCATTGCACAAGTTTTGGGTCAGTAGAGCAGATTTCAGACCACTGCTGAAAGAAAGTGTGGCAGAGGCAGAGCAGATCCTCTTTTATCCTCTCCCCACATCTCTTCCTGCCCCTTGGGGATGAGGAGGAAGCTGGTGTTTGTGTGAGAGGGTGGGATTGCTCCAGAGGCAGTCCTCTCTTGGATTCCTTTCCTGAAGCATTTGAGCACATCCATGGCAGGGGTTTGGAATAGATGACTTTTAAAAGCTCCCTTCCAACCCAAACTAGCCTATGATTGTGTGATTCTCCATCCCCTGCTTGCTCCCCATACCTACAGTTTCATTGGGAAAAAAAAAAAAAAAAAAAAGAAAAATAAGAAATGTCAGTGAACAACCAAACCTGGGCACCATCAGCCCCAACAAGGAGGTGTCAGGAGGAACTGTTTGAGTGCAAATCTTGCTCCTTGGGACCGGGAGCTGGGAATTTTGCTGGGGAGCTGCTGTCTGGGTGCCCAAACTTTAAAGCTGTTGGCAGCAAAGCCCATCGAGCATCTCCAGCTCTCTCTGCTGAACAATTGTCAGACCATGAAATCCCCAGGATTAGCTGCACCAGCCCTGAGCTGAGTATTTTGGTAGCTTGCTTAATTCAGAAATTGTAGAACCAACCTTTCAAATAGCTCTAATTACTTTATGGAGGACTTCAGTGCTGCTACAATATTAGTTTGGGATTCTGTAAGTGTAGCTTAAACGAATGTAAAATGGCAAGATGAAAGGTTTTATTTTATTACTCCTCTGTTTGACCGCTTTTGAACTCCTGGCACTCCCAGGAAATCATTGCCTTTAGCAACTCCTCCATTTTACTTCTTTCAAGAGGATCAAAGTTTTTAAATGCCTGAAACTTCTGATGACTGTTATTATGTGTGTGTGTGCCAGTGCCAGCGGGGCCAGGCAGAGGTGTGGGGTGTTCTCCTTGTGCTTTTCCAGGGAATGAGACACCCACTGCTGACAAGGAAAATGCAGATATTCTGGCAAAGCACTCCTGCCTTGCTTTCCTGGGCTGGGAGCAACCCTGGTGCTTCACCCAGTTATATTTTCCAATCATATTTTCCATTTCCATCCTTCAGGTTCAAGAAGATTATTCCCATTCCTGAGCAGAGCATGGTTCAGATGCTGTGTTACCTGCTGGAATGCCTCCTGACGGAGGACAACACACCTCCTGACTGTCCCAAGGAGCTTTATGAACTCTACTTCGTCTTTGCTGCTGTCTGGGCCTTTGGTGGGTCCATGTTCCAGGACCAGGTAAGAAGGGGAGGTGCCACATCAGTATCTTTCAACAGACCTTTTATTGCCTTTGTTTTTGTTGTTTTTTGGTTTTTCTCCTACTTTTTTCTACTTTCCCAGACCTAAAGCTGTGTCACCTAAAGCTGTGTCAGTGATGCTGTTTGACCTGGAAACCTGAGCTAAACAATCCCTTTTGCGAAAGGCCTCATTGTCCAGGGGGTAACACTGGAGAATGGCCAAGCTCAGCGTGGTGCTCCCTTGGTGCCATCACCTCGAGGCAGTGGAGAGCGAGACCAGCTTCCGTGGTCCTTGGGGAGGATTCAGCCCTCCCTTTCCTGTGTGCCAGCTGGAAAAAACACAGCCTTGGTTCTATCAGTGCAGGGTGACGTTTAAGTCAAGCCTGGGGAGCAGCTGGCCCTTGCCCAGCAGCACAAGCTGAGCAGGGGAACCTCAGCCCCTTGCTCTGGCTGGAGTGCAGCTGGTGGCACTTGGAAATGGCATTCCCGTGCCATGGCAGTTAATCCTGGCATTCCCGTGCCATAGCAGTTAATCCTGGCATTCCCGTGCCACGGCAGTTAATCCTGGCATTCCCGTGCCATGGCAGTTAATCCTGACATTCCCGTGCCATGGCAGTTAATCCTGGCATTCCCATGCCATGGCAGTTAATCCTGGCATTCCCGTGCCATGGCAGTTAATCCTGGCATTCCCATGCCATGGCAGTTAATCCTGGCATTCCCGTGCCACGGCAGTTAATCCTGGCATTCCCGTGCCACGGCAGTTAATCCTGACATTCCCGTGCCACGGCAGTTACTCCTGGCATTCCCGTGCCACGGCAGTTACTCCTGGCATTCCCGTGCCATGGCAGTTAATCCTGGCATTCCCGTGCCACGGCAGTTACTCCTGGCATTCCCGTGCCACGGCAGTTACTCCTGGCACGGCAGGGCCCTGGCACAGCTGGCTGTGTGGCAGGAGGAGCCGGGAGCGGGCTCAGCGTCCCGCTGGGAGGATTCTGGGCGTCGCTCTGTAAATGTCAGGGAGGAGAGCGTGAGCGCTCAGCGTCCGAGCGAGGGGCAGCCTGACGAGAACTGATCCAGTGTAAAAACTGTTTATTGCTGCCTGCTGAAGGTGCCCTTCCTGGTGACCTTTTGCTGCCAAAATGTCAGGAGAAGCAGGCTGGAAGGCTTCCCACTGCTTGGTGCTGGTTGGTGGGGAGCGGGGCCCCTCTGTAAAAGCAGAGGATAGATTTGCCATTTCCAGGCTCTGAAATTAGCAGAAATCCATACGGGGTTTTTGTTAAGGAGGCAGTTTGAGCTCGACACCATTCTGGCAATGGAGCTGGGGCTGGGACTGCTTCACTTAAGGGCTCAGCCCCTCCCAGCACTGCGAGCAGGGCGAGGCACCGCTGTGAGAAAGCTTTCAGCAGCGCTGCGCTTCGCTTTGCTGCTGCCGGCCTGAGGAGTTGTGACAACAGGAGAAAGGAGATTACAGTCATTCGGCCTCCCTGCGTAGCACGAGACTGCAAAATCTCGGATGCTAATAATGTGTTTTTCAAATCCTCTGGTCTTTTGATGAGTGGTGGCTCAGGGAGCTTTGCAGAGGACACTCAGTTCAAAGCCGGGTTTCCTGAGGGAGGCTGAGCAGTCCGTGTGGTCCCACCTGGTCCCAAAAGCCCGTGGGGTGGCTGTGGGGAGAAGAGACTTAATAGAGATGCCCCAGGAACAAACTGTGCTGCTAAAACTGGCTCAGTGATGCATCTGCTCTCTCCCAGACATCTTTTTTGCAGCACTTTCCTCCCCGTTTTTCCCCAGGGCTGAGGGCTGCAGTCCCTGCGCTCTGCGTGGGAAGGGTTCAGACAGTGCCTGGCCCAGTTTCACAGAGGAGACCTGAGGCAGGGAAGGGGACTAAGCACATTTTACAGATCCTGACTCAGTGTCTAAAGCAAAAAGACTGCCACTCCAGCTCCCCCCACAAAAAAAAAAGTTCAGATGCTTGAAAATCTTCATGCATGGAGAGGTAGAAGGGAGGAAAGCAGGAGCTTGCTGGGCTCTGTGGCAGCAGTCCTCTCGCATTCTTTGCTGAGCTGGAGTCGGCAGTCCTGCTGCTCCTGCTTGAAAAGAGGCCAGAGAACAACAACAAAGTGTTTGCAGGGCGGTGTGATTTATGAGGAAGAGATTTGGTATGCATGCTCTGACTATCTATGGCCACGGATGGAGATGGATGTGGTGTCCTTGTCTGTTGGAAGAAGTAGGCACCAAAAATCAATCAAGTGTCTGTTTAGTCATAGGCACGTATTTCTCTTTTTCAAATTGATCCATCTGTCTAATCTCAGACATACTAGGAGTGATCAACACCGAGGATGAATTATTTAGGGGGATAAATAGGAGTGATGAGAAAAAAGGAAGAAAATGAAAAATTAGACTTAATAATAGGAAAAAGGATAAGATTGTTATGCTGTGGGATATATTTTTAAGGACTGATCCCACTCTGGTGGACTGGGATAAATAACATTCTCCATATTTAATGAATTTCCCCAGATTTGCTTGTTTTCTCCTCTTTTTGTCCTGTAGCTCGTGGACTACAGAGTGGAGTTCAGCAAGTGGTGGGTGTCAGAATTCAAAACGATCAAGTTTCCTTCTCAGGGCACAGTCTTCGACTTTTACGTTGATCCAGAAACAAAGAAGTTTGAGCCTTGGTCTAAACTTATTCCCCAGTTTGAATTTGATCCAGAGGTGCCACTGCAGGTAGGTGACCCCAGCAGGCTGCTGGGCTGGAGGAGTTCCTGAGTTTTAGTGGCTGAACGTGGGTGCTTCAAAGAAACCTGGTGAAAGGTCAGGCACCGAAGGAATTCTTTATGGGCTACAACTAAATTGCCCATCTCTTTTTACTGTGCTTTGACCGTAACAGCATCCATCCATCCATCTTCCAAACATGAGTGATGTACAGCAGGGAGCTGCTGTGCCCAGGGCGCAGAGAGAAGCGGTGGGACAGAGCAGGGACAAAGCCTCGGAGACACCGTGGCATGTTGTCATTCTCCTTGGCTGCAAATAGAGATGGGTTTGTGTTCGGGCCAAGAAAAGAGTTCCTCGGGTAGTGAGTTGTGGTTGCCAGTTGCAATTCTCTGGTTTTTTTTAGAAGTGCCACGGTGAGCAGATGACTTGTAAATGTCATCACTGTTTCAGCGAGGTGTGATTTTATTGGGGGATCCAGATGCTGCTGCCAGGAATTCACCTGGAAAGATGGATTTTAATGGCTGGCACATCAGATCCTTCCTCCCCTGGTGCAGCCTGGAATCTGGGCTCGCCTGACTCGTTCCTGGCTCTCCCAGGAGGTGGCTGTGGGGTGGTGGTGATGCTTTTCCTTGGTCCTAGAATTAAGAATCAGACACAGTTAAGGGATATGAAAGGGTTTTTACCTTGGTATTTTATAAGGATGTTTACGGATGTTATTTGTCAAGGTGGAATATGTTGAAATGCACACACCACGTCTACAATGTCATAGACCTTGCAGATTAGCCTAACAAAGATTTCCAATGAATGGCATGAATAAATCTCCTTATTTTAAAGTATTCTCCCTAGACGGGTTTAATCCTAGTTTGTTCTGGAGAGAACCTTGGTTTCTCAAGACAGCATAAAACTTTCCAGCCTCCAACTGTGAGGCCTTTGGGATGTTTGGTCTTCTTGCCTAGCAGAATACCAGGACTGTGCAAAGATACCAGGCTTAAAGAATTACAAAAATACCGAGAACACAGAAAAGGTACATAAAAAGAAAAGGCAAAAAAATCATCATGGCATTGGTGCCTTGCAGTGGCTACCTAGAAGAGAGGCTAGAAAGAGTTAAAGTGGGTATTTATTAAAAGCCTTCAATTGATGCACCTTGGGCAGTCAAAAGCCTCCCAGAGGCTGCACCCAAGATAGATGGTCACAAGTTTTTGAGACAGAAATAAGTTTGGTTTATTTGCATATCGGTGTTTAATTGTCTGATTACAGCTTCAGTTAATGAAGTCATTTACCCCCAGTTTTCTCCCCTCCAATTCACTTCTGTTCATGCTTTTTGAAGCCTGAGGCAGAGCATGTCATTGCTTCTCAGGCCTGGAAGGATTGTTTTTGTCTGACCAAAACGAGAAGAAATCTTTCCGACACCCTATATGGAGTCCAGATCTCTACACTAACACAATGCAGCACCTGAAAAAACAGAAAAGCTAAAACCTTAACGCCCCGGTGGCAGGGCCGGGCACGCTGAGGTGGTTGCTGTCCCCCCAGGGCTGCCTGGTGCCCACGGCAGAGACGGTTCGCCTGCGGTTCCTGGTGGCCAGGCTGGTGCGGCGCCGGCGCCCCGTGCTGCTGGTGGGCGCTGCGGGCACGGGCAAGTCCGTGCTGCTGGGGGACACGCTCCGCTCGCTGGACACCGACGTGTTCCTGGTGAAGAAGGTCCCCTTCAACTACTACACCACCTCTGCCGTGCTGCAAGGTAAGCCCTCAAGTTACTCCGGGGAGGTTGGGGTTGGACATCAGGAAGGGTTTCTTGGCTGAAACAGTGGTTGGGCGTTGGAATGGGCTCCCCAGGGAAGTACTGGAGTCACCGTCCCTGGAGGGGTTTGAGGAGAGCCTGGATGTGGCACTCAGCGCCGTGGTTTAGTTGACAAGGTGGTGTTAGGTCACGGATTGGACTGGATGGTCTCAAAGGTCTTTTCCAACAGGGTTAATTCCGTGGTTCTGTGACATTCCTGGGCCATCCGTTGGGGTTTGGAGCAGGGTGTGCACCGGGAAGCTCAAGGGAAGACCCGTGGGTGAATTGCCCGTGTTGTTGTGGGCACATTTACAATCCCACTGTGAAATTCCTTGCTCAGCAGAGCACTGTTTTTTGTGGAGATGATGTTTTCCAAGCTGAGAATTTGCATTCTTAACCCCGGCACTCTGGTTCAGGGCTGTGCCAAAGCCCAGGCTTCAATCTGCTGTGGTTTTCATGGCTTGTGTCTGACTTGAAGTGTGCCTTTAACATGCTGGAATTGAAGAATAAGATGGGTTTCCTGGAGAGGATCCAGACTGTCCTCGGGAATGATGGGAATTGCATCCCAATGAGCAGGGAGGGTGGTGCTCATGGATACGTGCAGGCTGGAAGCCAGGGCTGGTTCCTGGGGCTGTGCTCCTCTCCTGCCACAGCCCAACATGTCCCATGGAGCAGATCCCAACCCCTCCCCAGGGGCACAGAGCTTGCTGACCTGGGGGGCTCAGACCCCCAGGGAATTTCTGGCTCCAGGGAAGCCCATAAGAAAATTACTGATGAGGATTTTGAAACATCAGTGAAAAAATTTGAGACTGAGCTAGAGTCAGTTTTGCTGTGTAGTCTCTTCAGAGGTGAAGGAAAAGCAGGAAATTCTTGAAAGGTATCTCATTTTGGAATGGAGTCCAACGAGAGATAAAATAATTTGACATATATTTATCAACCAGTGACAAAGCAACGTAGTTCGAGCTGAATTAAAACCGTGAGTCACTGTAAACCACACTGCTTCATTTATGCAGCTGGGTTTAACCTGAATGTCCTGAAATCACATAAAATTCTGAAATCACAAAAAAACCTTGGCTCTGGGGGCTCTGGGTCCAGCCCATGCTCTGGGGCCACATCTGCTCTCTGAGGCAGGCTTGGGGGGTTTCTGGGCTCACTGGTGCCTCTGCACACAGCAAGTTATTTGGGCTACTTGTCCTTCCAAAAAAAAAAAAAAAATGGGCAAAACCTCCTCTTCTGGCCAGTCTCACCAGAGTGATGGCTGCACTCTTCCTTTTTCCTGTTCCTCCTGGAGTGGGAAGTGCCCTGGGTTGGGGAGGGGCTGAGCTGAGAATGCCTGGAGGGACCCTGGTGTTCCCCACCTGCCCAGGTGAGTGTGTGCAGGTGTGGGGCAGGTACAGGGTGTCCCTGTCGCTCTGAGCTCGGGGCTTTTCCCCTCTGCAGAGCTCAGCACGTCTTCATCACAGGCAAGTGTGATTTATGCTGCTTGGCATCCTTCCCCACTGCTCATTTTTTTTAGTTAATTTGTCCCTTTTTGTGGAGTTTGTCAGTTGGCTGCTCTTTTCCCTTCCCCAGCAGGTGCCTCTTTAGATTTGCAAAATGTGGATCCAAAAAGCAGCTTGGGATTTTAGTTTTTATTTCCTCTAGAAAGAGCCAACCTGAAAGCCAGGAATTCTTAGCCGAGGTGCCTGTTGGGACAGAGGTTTTTAAGGTTCAGAGCTGCACCCTTCAGGGGAAGCCCAAGGATGTGGTTCAGACAATCTCTGTGGGCCTGTAGCTTACAGATTTTCACGTGCATGGGGGTTAAAAGGAGCCAGACTCCCTCTGTGCCCAAACCTGAGCACAGTTTGGGGATTTTCTTCGGTGTGTTGTGACCAAATCCCACTCCTGTGGAGCCTGAACCTCTGGTGTGCTGCTCCATGTCCTCTTGGAGCTCTGCTCCTCCATCAGCTGCATCCCTGCCCTCATTCCCCCCTTCCCACTCCAGCTCTGCCTTGAGAAAATGACAATAAATGTTGTCTTTTGGGCTTTGGTATTTTTTTTCCCCTTGGCCATCAGGGTGAGGGGAGCCACACTTGCCAAGTCTGAGTGTTGGAGGGGCTGTTGGGGAAGTGTCAGCAGCCCAGAGCAGGGACGCTTCAGGATTATTGTGGGATAGGCTTTGAATTAAAATGCAACTTCCACAAACGTGTCACTTCATCCCCAGTAATTGCATTTCACTACGATGAATCTCCTGCATCCTTGTTTAACCTCGAAAAGGGCTGATTTTATATGTTAATTAAGGCCTAATTAAATTTAAATTAAATGCTTATTTGAAACACTTAATTTGACTTGCTACCAGAAATTTCAAATATCGTGGTTTTATTGAAGGGGGAGAGAGGCTCCACTGAGGAAAAATCTATCATCTTTCGAAGCACAACTCATGGCTTTGTGCAGAAGTGTCTGTGACAAGAAAACAGCTGAATTCTTAGTGGGTAACCAGGCTGTCTGCAGGGCACCCAAGCAGGAAACAAATGGGGTTTTAAAAGATTTGTGGTCTGAAAAAAAAAACCCAGAATGTAAATTTTCCCTAATAACTTTTGCCCTTGATAAGGAATGGCTGAAGTGTGCATTTGCACAATTTATTTTTTTTTATCAGAACTCCCAGTTGTCCCTAATTACAGAGGAGTGCTCCTTGCCATGCTGCTGCTTACAGCGCTGGTGATAACCCCAAAATGTGGCAGTGAAACAAATTCTGCCTCCACCTCCAGGAGAGCTGGGAGCACCTGGGAGTGAGGATGGGCTCCAAGAAAACCCCTGGCAGGAAAATCATCCCAGGAGCCAGAAAAGCTGCTGCTGTTTGCTTTGCCCCTTCCTGAGGCAGTAAAGGTTGCTCAGGCCGCAGTGAAAGAAATCAATAACCTATAAAAAAACATTTTGTGGGGTGATTTGCATTAAACATCACTCCAGCATTGTAAATATTCCCAGTATGCCGCAGTCTAGAGCAGCACATAACCTCAGCCTTCTGCTAAAACAAATGGGATTTTTTTCCAGGGTTTCCAAATGAGAAGTTTTCTCTCCATGCTCTCCCTTATTCTGCTTAAAACTGAGTGGGGATGGGACAGCTCGTGTTGGGATTGAGTCTTGTTGGGTTTTCTGGGGATTTGGGTGATGCTGGGGAAGGGGATCAGGGAACTTGGAGGTGTGTGGGGCTGTTCACTCTGGTGAAGAGAGTCAGAGCATCCCTGAGGCTGGAAAAGATCTCCAGGATCACCCAGAACCAGCTGTGCTCCATCCCCACCTCGTCCCCAGCCCAGAGCACCGAGTGCCACCTCCAGGGATGGGCACTCCAAACCTCCCTGGGCATTTCCAATCCCTGAGCTCCCTTTCCATGGGGAAATTCCTGCTGCTGTCCACCCTGAGCCTCTCCTGGCCCAGCCTGAGGCCGTTCCCTCTGCTCCTGTCCCTGTTCCCTGGGAGCACAGCCCGACCCCCCGGCTGTCCCCTCCTGTCAGGAGCTGTGCAGAGCCACAAGTTCCCCCTGAGCCTCCTTTTCTCCAGGCTCAGCCCCTTCCCAGCTCCCTCAGGTGCTCCTTGCTCAGTTTCATTGCTCTTCTCTGGACTCAGAGGCTCCAGGGAGAGCTCAGAGACTGAAGGGGCTCCAGGAGAGCTGGAGAGGGGCTTTGGACAAGGGATGGGGAGACAGGACACAGGGAATGGTTCCCACTGCCAGAGGGCAGGGCTGGCTGGATGGATGGGATGGGATTTTGGGCAGGAATTGTTCCCTGGGAGGGTGGGGAGGGGCTGGGATGGAATTCCCAGAGCAGCTGTGGCTGCCCCTGGATCCCTGGCAGTGCCCAAGGCCAGGCTGGATGGGGCTTGGAGCAGCCTGGGACAGTGGGAGGTGTCCCTGCCATGGCAGGGGGGTGGAATTGATGGTCTTTAAGGTCCCTCCCAACCCAACCCATCCCATGATTCTGTGATTCTCTTGGGTTCATTCGACTACGTAATGTTATTTTGATTGTTTGAAAATTGTCCAGGCCCTAAAACCATCCTTTTATTTTATCTAAATGATGTAAAAAAAAAAAAATCATTTTCTTTCACAAAATCAGCTCATGGGCTTTGTGCTCCAGCACCTCCTTGGCTCCATCCCAGAGCCAAGCCACCGCTGTCTGTGCTTGCAGACACAGGCAGTGAGTCCTGTGCTGTGCTGGGATCGGGGTAACCTCAGCCAGGAGGGCTGAGTGAAAACAAACATGCAGGAGGGATGCAAAAGGCTTTCTCTTGCATGACAAAGCTCGTCTTTGCTCTGGAGCAGACCTGGCTTGAACCAGACACAGTTTGTTTGCGAGCAGGCATTGAAAGCTTTGTGTTTTGGGTGGAGTCGGAGCAAAAAATCTGCCCAAGGTGCCCTGCAGGGCTCCCAGCCACAGCCTGGGGACAGCCCCAGGCAGGAGCCCAGCGCTGGGAACAGCCGCTGTCCTGCTGGGAGCAGTGTCCTGTGCCAAGAGCAGCTCTTCCACAAACATCTCAGCTGCAGCTGGGAGTGCTGGGGCTCCCTGGAGCTGCTCCCAGCAGGCAGAGAGCCGGGCTGAGCAATCATTCCCTGTCACTCCTGCCCTTACAGGTGTGCTGGAGAAGCCTCTGGACAAAAAGGCCGGCAGGAACTACAGGCCCTCCGGGCACCAAGAGGCTGGTGTACTTCATGGATGACCTCAACATGCCCCAGGTGGATCCCTACGGGACCGTGCAGCCCCACACCCTGCTCAGGCAGCACCTGGACTATGGCCACTGGTACGGGGCTGTGGGGCCGGGCTCAGAGCTCTTGCTCCAGTCTGGTTGTAGCAAGGTGGGGTTTGGGTGGTGGCTGCTGCTGCCATTCCCAATGAAGATCTCTTCTGGGGGAGCTGCTTGGGGAGGCACTGGGGCAAAGCAGACAGGTCAAGGCGCCGCACACACCACGGCTAGCTCAGCACGAGAGGCAAGGAGGTGTCCTTCGAGGACACGAAGGGAAAATGGTACTTACATGTGGTGGCGACATGCAAAGCAACCACACAGAGACCAGAGATTTGCAGGGCAGAGGGTTCCTCTGAGAGAGCCCAAGGCTGGGAGCCCCTCTGCCTGTTTATTTCTTACTTTTTATACATTTGTGGGTCTGGCTGTGGATTGGCTTCTGGGGTTATCATGTCCCAGACCAGCTGTCAGTTACAATTGTTTTCAGGTTAGAAATATGCAAACAAAGGACAGGGAATGAAAAACAAAAGGTTTGTTTATGTTACCATGTGTTAGAAAAGCAAAAACTGCTCCTAATATTGTACAGAAGCTAAAAAGACTGACTCCATCTTATCAATCAAAACAATCAAAAGGCTTTAAAAAACTCAGAAGAACCAGGGTGACACTTACACACTCTCTGACTTTAACAAGAAGGCTGAAGAACTTTTATTATTTACAAAGACCACAGTAAAAATGAGGCAGAGACATTCCCAATTTTCTCAGCTGTGTGTGTGTGTGCTCAGACTCCAACAAAACCTTCCCACCCTCGGGGACAGTGGGGTGGAAGCAGAAACTCAGGGCTGTGGGTGTTGGGGAGGATGTGCAGAAAGAGGCATGTGTGAGGTGTGTGGGAGCAGTGCCCACCTGGGGACACACCCCATGTGCCACCTGTCCCCTCCAGGCGGGTCCAGGCTCCCTGCCCTGCTCTCAGCAGCACCTCTGGGGTGTACGCACCCTCAGGTGCTCCTGCTCAGCCCGGGGTGCTGAGGAGGGTCAGGGGCACAGCTCCTGGTACCTTGGGCTCTTCTGGCGTGACCCAGGGGCACTGCTGTGCCCCAGCTCTGCCAGCAGCCCCCCATCCTTTCCTGCAGCCTGCCTGCCCCCACGCCAGGCTGGCCCACAGCAGGGGCACTGCTGTGATTTCCCAGCTCCCGTGCCAGTGCTGGGTCTGACCCGGGAGCTTTGCCCAGCACTTGTTACCAGCTGATGGGAAATGTCAGCGACAGGATTTGCCCCAAGAGCAGGGCCTGTGTGCTGGGCCAGGCTCTGCCCCCTGGAGAGGGCACAGCGTGACCCCCTGAAGCCACCACAGACTGCACCCAAGGGACAGCAGCGGTGGCTGTGGTCCCCACCTGTGGCTTTTGCTGTGCCCCAAGGTATGACAGGAGCAGGCTGTCCCTGAAGGAGATCAGCAACGTGCAGTACGTGTCCTGCATGAACCCCACTGCAGGGAGCTTCACCATCAACCCCCGGCTCCAGGTAAAGCCCCGCTCCATGCCCTTGCTTTTTGGGTGGATTGTTCAGGCTCAAGGCTTCAGGAGAACCTGGAAACAGCATGGGTCTGTGAAGTCACTGTGATTCCTGATGGATAGACAGCAGATTCGCTGCCCTTCTCCCTTCTTTGTGTTTCCTCTTATTCTGCTGCTCAGCAGGAGGAAGAAGTCACAAGTTCCCAGCCAGCTGGACACCCACCCTCAGGAAAACTGGTTCAGACAGGCAGATTTTACCTTCCTCTAGCTGATATTTACTGCTGGGCCAGAGCTCTTGAAAGTCTTTGGTGATCGGGCATTGGAACTTGCAGCCCAGGGGAGTGGTGGAGTCACCAGCTCTGGATGTGTTCAAAAACGAGTGTGGTTTGGGATTTTGTTCAAAGGTTGGGCTTGATGATCTCAGAGGTTTTTTTTAACCTTAACCATTCAGTGTTCTTGTTCTCTTCCTATGCAAGTTCCTAATCAACAAAGAGTCTCTGGGAGGTGACACCTTCCAGGGGCTGCTCCCACCAGAGACAGGCCTGAGCTTCACCAGGGGTCAGTGAGACCTTCACTCTCCAATGGATTGAGCTTCCCTTGTGAAATGCCATGGAAAAATCCCTTGTTCAGCCAGCAGAAGGTGTCACCTGCCAGCTGTCCTCTGCTGGGAAATTGGAAAGGGGACATTGTTCTGGTGGCCTTTAAGTCATGGGGTCATAGAGCATCCCAGGTTGGAGGGATCACCTGGGCCAGCCTTTCCTGGGAAGTGGAGCCCAGAGGAGATTTTTTAGTGCTGGGTCCAGCCACAGAAGGGGCACTGAGAGGTGGTTTCTCATCTCTCTGACCTTTCTACGTCTCACTTTCTCTTCCTCAGCGCCACTTCTGTGTCTTCGCTCTCTCCAACCCTGATCAGGACGCCTTGGCCAGGATCTACAGCACCATCCTAGTGCAGCACCTGGCCAGTGGGAATTTCTCAGAGGCCGTGCAAAAATCAGCCCAGCAGCTCATTGCCCTGGCCCTGGGGCTGCATCGGAAGGTGGCTGCCACTTTCCTGCCAACAGCCGTCAAGTTCCACTACGTTTTCAACCTCAGAGACTTCTCCAATATCTTCCAAGTAAGTGCAGCCCCACTCCTGTGGCAGGAGCAGGAGCTTGTCCCAGTTTGGAGTTTGGGGATTTGGAGTTTGTCCCGATGTCACCGGCAGCTGAGGTGCCTCTGGTCCTTGGTGAGCCAAGCACGGTGTCCCACTGGGTAATGGCACAGCGTGGGTGTCCCCTGGGCTAAAGGGGTGACCTTGGGCCATTCCCTGACTCCTGACTGGTTTGGAATGGATTCCAGAGCCATCAGCCATGACTGTGGGGAAGGTCAGTCAAAAGCTTATTTACTTTCCAGCCTCCTCTGCCCGACAGGGAGGGATGCACAGTTCCAGAAGGAGGAGTAGATTGAAAGGGGTTTGAAGGGTGCTCTGGCTGGAGGAAGGACAAACTGCAGAGAGCTTTGGGCTCCTGACCTCAGTCAGCCCTTCTCTTGTGTGTCTGGTGCCTTGGGCAGGCTGAGCTGGAACAGAGGCGGGACAGAGCTGGAGAATAAAGGAGATATTTATTGAAAGGCCTTTAGGATACACCTGGACAGGACAAGAGCCTGGCCAGGGCTGCACCCAGAATGGGCAGAAAATGGCTGAGCGGTCACAAGGCATTACATTTTTATAAGTTTTGTTCCATTTGCACTTTGGGGTTGAATTGTCCAATTGCAGCTCCAGGCTGTGAGGTCCCACCCTTCTTGTTCCTCCCTCCAGCCACCGCTGTTTGTGCTTTTGGGCTGAAAACTTGTCCCAGTTGTCCTTGGTGTGCAGCAGGAACAGGATTTGTTTTGTGTGGCTGCTGTGTGCAGAGAGCTGAGTGACCCTGAGTGTGAGCTCAGAGCTGCACCCTGGGCAGCACAGAACATGGAATACAGGAAAGATAAAACTTGAGGCATCAAGTGTGATGGAGCTGGGCTTGTCTTGGTGAGCCCCACCCCACTGGTGTGGCTGTGGGGGTCCATGGCACCACCCCACCACACAGAGAAGCTCTCCCTGCGTGGGGCAGGTGCTGGGTACTCTGAGGGCTGCTGGCCCTGAGGAGAGGACAGCAGTGGCTGGTTCAGCTGCTCTGCCAGAGCCAGGACAGCTTGGTGGCTGTGCCAGCTTGTCCTCTCAGGTGCTCAGCGTGGCACATGCAGGATGGCATTTAAAGAGCTGATAAATCAACCCAAACCAGCTTTGATTTTACCACTGAAACTGAGCTGCCAGCCACTGGGTACCAAAGCAAAATTGTTCAGCTTTGTCTTCCATCCTTGGTGAGATTCTGTTTTTGTGTTTTCCCCAGCTTTGAAGCAGCTGGTGTTAATGCTCAAAGAGCCTTTCAGAGTTTCAGGCTGATTAATAAAATTTGATAAATTCCTCAGCAGGCAAAGCAAGGGTCAGCACCATAACCTGTTCTAAACCCCCAGCTGGTAATTTGTCACCGTCCTTGTTAGCATCTGTTTCACAAAGTGGGTGCGTGGAGGTTCAGTGCCTTGTGCCTACCCATCAGACAGGAGCTGAAGGAGTGACAGACAGGGAAATCTGGGACCAGGACCTTGAACAACTCCGCTGTGTCAGGAAGGAGTCAGGCCTGTCACTGTGCTCAGCTGAACATCAGCAGCTCTGACATGAGATGTGGGCCAGGTTAAATCCTGTCTTCTATTTAATCTGGGCTTTGAGAGGCGCAGGGAGGGAGCAGACACGTGTCAGTGGGAGGCTTTCATTTCATCTGCCCAGTGTGCCAGCCTTGGGGGGTAACAGAAAACATCCTGCCAGACCCCAGCTCTGGGCCAGAGGGTGGTGACAGGAATGCTCCTCATTCTCCTTTCAAGGGATTCTCCGTCCTCTTTTTTTTGCTTTTTTCTTTTTCATGTTGGCCCCACCTCCATCCCAGCTGCAGTGACCCACAGCCATGTGTCCCTCATGCTTTTGGGGTGCGGGGTCCTTAGATTCAGTCCCTTTAGATGGATTTTGAATTCTATTTTAATCAGTTTACAATCTGATGTGCTTCTCCTTCCTCCCTTTGAGCTGTCAGCTTTTCTCACCAATTTTTTTTTTTTTTTTCTGGAATAAATAAAATAATTTGACAGCTGTAATGACAGATGTGAAACCCAAACAATCTGAGCCATGGACCAGTGAGCTGAGAGGCCCTGCTTTACATTGCTTCCAATGCATTTAATATTTAATGTATAAATAATTAGATGTTAGGAATAAAAGCTGTCTGTTTAATTCATACCATTGAAAACCCTGTGTGCTGTTAATAGGCTCAGTATAGGCGACACCTCTTTGAAATATAATTCTTTTATGCATTTTAATAGAGTTCATGGTAAACATACTGTGCTAAGCAGACAGCAACTGATATTTCCTGCAGGCAGAATGCACCTAATTAGAATTAACTGATTAAGAGAAAAGATAGCCACCAGTAACGTTTCCAAACCGTTTTTCCTTCTTGACAAAGCACCCGTGGCATGGGGTTGGGATGGGAGAACCTGGGTTGGCTCTGCAGGGTCTCACCTGGGGAGAGCAGGACCCCAGCCCGGCCAGGGGAGGCTGGGTGGGGGCTCAAAATGGGTGTGATGAACATAAACCTTCAAAAGAATGTGTGAAACAGCCATTCCCAGGGCAGCAGGCTGAGGGAGGTGGTTTTATCCCTCTGTGCTGCTTTGTCAGACCTCACCTGAAGCACTTGGAGATCCCAGCACCAGGGGACCTCCCAGGAAGGACCTGGAGCTGCTGGAGAGAGTCCAGAGGGGCACCAGGATGATCAGAGGGATGGGGCAGCTCTGCTGGGACAAAAGGCTGGGAGAGCTGGGGTTGTGCAGCCTGAGGATTGCTCTGAAGTGATCTCACTGTGGCCTTCCAGGGCCTGAAGGGGCTCTGAGAGCGCTGGAGAGGGGCTTTGGACAAGAGATGGAGGCACAGGACAAGGAGAAATGGCTCCCCACTGAGCTGTGGCTGCCCCTGGATCCCTGGCAGTGCCCAAGGCCAGGCTGGACAGGGCTTGGAGCAGCCTGGGACAGTGGGAGGTGTTCCTGCCATGGCAGGGGGTGCATGGGATGAGCTTCAAGGTCCCTTCCAGCTCAAACCCTTCTGGGCTGAGAAGCAGCTTTGGGAGTTTTGGATGAACAAAGGGCACCTTCCCTGGGCTCCTTGGTGTGGTGCAGGTTGCTGTAAGGGGACTCAGCGCTGTGGCTGATGGGGTTGGAGTCCCTCAGGGTCAAGCCTGGGTTTCCTGACTGTCTTTGCTCTCCACAGGGCATTCTGTTCTCTACCCCTGACTGTCTGAAGCAGCCCCAAGACCTGGTGAAGCTCTACCTGCATGAGTCCAGCCGGGTGTACCGGGATAGGATGGCTGAAGAGCTGGATTGTGATACTTTTGATAAAATCCAGCAGGAGGTGGTGAAGAAATGCTACGATGTAAGTGTTGAGGTCTAATCCTGATGACAACGGAACAAAGCAGGTTTATTGGAAGGGAAATCGGTGCTGGGGATTTTCCTTTCCCACTCTTTCACTCCTGTGCCTCTTTCCCCTTTTCCAACGTGCAGGTGCAACTGTGTGGACATAAAAAGGCTGGGACCCCGTAGTTCCCTTGGAAGGTGGCTCAGAGCTGCCGTGGGTTTTCCTGTATTTGTTCTGTACTATTTTCTTCTCTGTTACAGGACGCTGAGGACACTTTAGAGCAGGCCAAACGCATGAATATTTATTGCCATTTTGCCAAAGGCCTCGGGGAACCTGGCTATAGGCCAGTTCCGAGCTGGGAGGAGCTGAACCAGATCCTCGTGGAAGCCTTGGACAGCTACAACGAAGTCAACGCTGCCATGAACCTGGTACTCTTTGAGGATGCCATGTGCCACGTGTAAGGGCCTTTTCTGCCTTTATGCCCCCATCATTTATCTGTGCAGATGGTTTGGTTGGAGTCTCCTGGAGGATGTAGGAATGTGGGTCCGTGGGCTGAGGCAAATAATTTGGAGGTCTGCAGGGCCAAGTGCCAGGTCCTGCACTTGGGGCACAACCCCATGGAATGCTCCAGGCTGGGGCAGAGAGGGATGGAAAGCTGCTTGGGAAAAGGCCCTTGGTGTCACTGGTGACAGTGACTGGACATGAGCCTGGGTGTGACCAGTAAGAGGCCAAGGCCACCTGGGCTGTCCCAGCTCTGGGGTGGCACCAGGGCGCGGGACAGTTCCTGTCCCCTGTGCTGCACTGATTGCTGCCACATCTCTGGGGCTGACATTCCTCATCCCGCTCAGAGCACAGTTTCTCAGTGAATAAAACACGTGTTGAGAAGCAGTGGGCTGAGAAATAGGAATTCGCTCTTATTAATGAGAGGTTTCGTGTGCTCCAACTCAGCTGCCGCATCAGCCGCATCCTGGAGGCGCCGCGGGGGAACGCGCTCCTGGTCGGCGTGGGAGGCAGCGGGAAGCAGAGCCTGACCCGCCTGGCAGCCTTCCTCAGCTCCCTCGAGGTCTTCCAGATCACCCTGAGGAAAGGTTACGGCGTCCCTGACCTCAAGGTGGGGGGTTTGAAAGGCTGATGTGGAGGGGAAGGGAGTAAAGAGCAGAGCTTGCCCTGAGGGTTTGTTGTGTGTTGAGAAGCGGAACGGAGGAGGATGATGCTGAGCCCAGGTGTGACCACATGGGCAAGAGGACAAGGCCACCTGGGCTGTCCCTGATCTGGGGTGGCAGCAGGGCCAGGGCAGTGCCTGTCCCCTGTGCTGGCACTGTTGGGGCACCTCCTGGTGCTGGGGACAGCTCCGGGACACTCAGGACAAGAAGGACATTGAGGGGCTGGAGAGTGTCCAGGGAAGGGATCTGGGGATCCTTCCTGGATCGTTCCTGGAGCCCCAGGAATGGCTGAGGGAGCTGGGAAAGGGGCTCAGCCTGGAGAAAACTTCGGGAGGAACTTGTGGCTCTGCACAACTCCCTGACAGGAGGGGACAGCCAGGGAACAGGGACAGGAGAGGGAATTTCTTTGCGCTGGGCCAGGGTAGGCTCAGGCTGGATATTTGTGACTATTTCTTCACTGAAAGGGCTGTCCAGGCCCTGGCACAGCTGCCCAGGGAAGTGGTGAAATTCCCACCGCTGGAGGGATTTAAAATGTGCCATGTGGATGTGGCACCTGGGGACATGGGTCGGGGAACATTTGGATATGATGTCCTTGGAGGGCTCTTCTAACCTCAATGGTTCTGTGATCCTGAGATACTGAAACACCCCAGACTCGACGTGGTGCTGTGCAGAGGAGCAAACGCCATGCTGGAGTGTGTCTGCACAGGGCTGCAGCCACACCTGGGCTCTCCCGGCACTGATCTGAGCTGGCCAGGCCTGAGAAGGTCCCAGCCCAGCCCTGAGCACCAGCCCTCGCTGTGCTGATGTTCTCAGTGACTGGGAAGGTTCTCGTTTCTGGGAATTATCTCATTTCTGTGTCTGGGCCGTGCTTTGCAGCATGTAGGTGCAAGCCCTCCTGGTTTCCCATACTGGAAAAACTCAGCTCTCAGTGTTTACAATACCTTATAAATGTTTTTAATTTCTATCGATGCTGCTAATACTCCTAACACCAATCACCGATTATTTTACCCCACATGGTCTCGTTACAATGCATCTCTCACAGTTCTAATTCTCCAAAATATCTGCTCTGTTTGCAAGACCATCATTTGGAACTTGTTTCCAGCTCCGCTTCTCTCTCAACAATGTCTTCTCTATCCCGTGGCCTCTTCAAGCCAGCACACCTCATCTCAGAGCTTGCACACAGATGGACAAGACTCTGTGAGCTTTCAGCCAGGCTTTGGGAATCCTCTACAGATCCATTCCTCGCCTTCCCACCTGCAGGCAGACCTGGCAAACCTGTACCTGAAGGCCGGGCTGAAGGGCGTGGGCTCCGTGTTGCTGCTGAGCGACGTGCAGGTGGCGG
Source organism: Progne subis subis (assembly GCA_022316685.1). Taxonomy (NCBI): domain Eukaryota; kingdom Metazoa; phylum Chordata; class Aves; order Passeriformes; family Hirundinidae; genus Progne; species Progne subis. Next base: position 4,047,762 of record JAKJHU010000100.1, read on the forward strand.
ACGAGCAGTTCCTGGTGCTGGTGAACGACTTCCTGGCCTCAGGTACAGCCCTCGTGCTCTGCTTTCCCCTCTCCCCCCTCTCCAGGGGAGTTTTGCTCCTGGTAGCACCTGGAATTCTGGAATAGACAAAGGGGCAAGCTTGTGCTTTCTGAAGGTCATGATGGAATGAGCTGGGAGTGGCAGGGGTTGAGCTCTGGAGTAAAAGCCGTGCCGAGGCCTCCCTGGGGAGCTGATGCCTAAAGAGGCTCCCTGGCACAGAGGCTAGACAGAGTTAAAGGGATAAAGTAGGGATTTATTAAAAACCCTTCAAAGGATACACCTTGGGCAGTACAAGAGCCCGGCTGAGGAGTGATGGAGAGATGACTGAAGGTGAAACTCAGGAGAGAAATGAGATTCTTCAGCCTGGGGAGACCTTAGAGACTCTTCCAGTGCCTAAAGAGGCTCCAAGAGAGCTGGAGAGGGTCAGGGCAAGAGACAATCATTCCCTGGAAGGGTGGGGAGGCCCTGGCACAGAGAAGCTGTGGCTCTTCTGGATCCCTGGAAGTTTCCCAGGCCGGGTTGGACGGGGCTTGGAGCAGCCTGGGACAGTGAAAGGTGTCTGTCTTGTTTTGCTTGTTGTCATCATCTAGAACAAAATACACCTTTTGATATTTTTGATGAATGAGCAGATTTCTGATTAGTGTATTTCCCTAATGATTAGTGCCCGTATTGAAAGTATCTGACTCAATAAAGATGGTTTTAATCAAATCAGAAACCAGAAAGGAAGCGAATATGTAATAAATTAAGGAAGCACTAAAAAAAATGTATTTGGTTGGATGCATTTTTGGCAACCAGCTGCTTAACTATTAAGTTTTACGAGTTTTTACAGTATTTTTAGCTTCTAAAATGTTTGGATGGTCTGGGAGTTATTTGGCCACTGCTGGAAATGGCCCTGAACAGCTGCAAAAATTTTACGTGTAATTAATGCATCTGCAAAACTACAATGATTTTATAACATGCATGGCATATTAGGGATTTGACTAGTTCTTTTGCAATCTAATTAGACTGCAGAGCTAAAAAAAAAAAAAAAAAAAAGGGGGGGTGGGATTTTCTGTACTTTATTCTATATTTCTTTCCCTTGTGTTTCGTTAAGGTTTGCTCTCGCAGGTGTTTATTTTTCAGCAGAACGACCTTCCGTGCCCCTTTGCTGCTTTTGGGGCCCAGGGGCACCGGGTGCAGGGGTTTTACCTGAGGAGGGGACTTCCCTGAGCCTCTGAAGAGGGAGGCAGCAGCTTCCCTTCGCTCTAAGGCTACAACAACATCCAGACCTGCAAAGCCAAAGGTGCCCTCTTCTCCTAGGGGAAATCCCGGATCTCTTCCCTGATGATGAGGTGGAAAACATCATCAGCAGTGTGAGGAACGAAGTCAGAGGCCGGGGGCTGGTGGATTCCAGGGAGAATTGCTGGAGGTTTTTCATCGAGCGAGTTCGACGGCAGCTGAAGGTGAGATGGGGCAAGGAGGGGTTGGTGCTGAATGATTTTTTTTTTGCCTTTTTCCTTTTATATATTCTCTGTGTTTTTTACACACATATTTGTATTAGTAGCTAGTTCCTATACTTTTCCCTACATTTTCCCAGGGCAGAAGGACAAAATTCCAGATCTCCAAGCCCCAGGGGGTGCAAGGCCTCTATCCTTTCTTGGTTCTTCCTGGGACCCAAGGCCAAAAAAACAAGACACATTTTCATAAACCAAATATAGTTTCCATTTGTGGGAGGAGGATTTGGAGAGGGTGGAGCTGGGGGAAATTACCTCACCTCTCCTGTCTCAAACTGGTAATTTTTGTCAGATATGCTAATTTGCTAAACTCCTGGGTGGAGCATCTCCCAATGGATGCTGGAATTGTCTCAGCCCTGCAGTGAGCCTGGATGGCCCATGAACAGCAGATATCCCCTGCAGGGAGGATGGGTCCTGGAAGGGATAAAGAACAGTGACACACCTGGTTTGAAGAGCTGGTGATAGAATACAGACTGCTGAGTGTCACCGAGACACACAAAGCAGTCACATGCAGCACAAGAGATTTTTCACAGAGGTCCTTCCGATCCCAGCTCACTGCTGAGAGAGCAGGAGAGAAGAGAGCCCCTTTGTTTATTTTTACTTTTTATACATTTGTGGGTCTGGCAGAAGATTGGCTTTTTGGGGTTTCCACCCCTCAGCCTCAGTGGCCAGACCAATTGTCAGTTACAGTTGTTTTCAGGTTAGAAATATGCAAACAAAGGACAGAGAATGAAAAACAAAGGATTTGTTTATGTTACATCTGTGGGAAAAGGTAGAAAACTGCTCTAATATTGTACAGTAACTAAAAGATCTGACTCCATTTATGAATTCAAAAGGCTAATAAAGAAACTCAGAAAAAAACAGGGTAATAGCTGTGTACATCTGCATTGCAACCCAAAGCACCTACTTTACTCCTTTAACACTATCCAGCCTCTGCTCTAGGGAGCCTCTCCAGGCATCAGGCAGGGTGGGATCCTCCCTGGGAAGGTGCTGCAGGGGCAGGTCCTGCTCTCCCTGCTCCTCAGTGCCCTCCGTGCCCCTCAGGTCGCGCTGTGCCTGTCGCCCGTGGGCCCCAGGCTGCGGCTCCGCAGCCGCCGCTTCCCGGCGCTGGTCAGCTGCACCACCATCGACTGCTTCCAGCCGTGGCCCCGGGAGGCCCTGGAGTCCGTCAGCCTCAGCTTCCTGCGGGACATGGACGCCCTGCAGGTGAGCAGCCAGCCCAGCTCCTGGGGGGGACCCTGGGGACACGGCTGGCCACGGGCAGGAGGCTTGGGTTGCCCTGCAGCACAGCCAGGGCAGGCGCTGGCAGTCCAGAGGGGCATCACCTGCAGCACTGAAGTGCGTTAAACTCAACCAAACCAGCACTGAGGCACGTTCCAGGGGTTTTTTTTGGAGAGCCGTGGACCTTGGCAGCAGAGCCACGGGCACCACGCTCCTGTGTGCCGGGAGCTGGGGAGGCGTCACCGGGAGCTGGGGAGGTGTCACTGGGAGCTGGTGAGGTGTCACTCGGAGCTGGTGAGGTGTCACTCGGAGCTGGTGAGGTGTCACTGGGAGTTGGTGAAGTGTCACTGGGAGCTGGTGAAGCGTCACTGGGAGTTCCTGAGGTGTCACTGGGAGCTGGTGAGGTGTCACTGGGAGCTGGGGAGATGTCACTGGGAGTTGGTGAGATGTCACTGGGAGCTGGGGAGGTGTCACTGGGAGCTGGGGAGGTGTCACTGGGAGCTGGGGAGGTGTCACTGGGAGCTGGGGAGGTGTCACTGGGCGCTGGGGAGGTGTCACTGGGCGCTGGGGAGATGTCACTGGGCGCTGGGGAGGTGTCACTGGGAGCTGGGGAGGTGTCACTGGCAGCTCCTGAGGTGTCACTGGCAGCTCCTGAGGTGTCACTGGGAGTTGGGGAGGTGTCACTGGGAGCTCCTGAGGTGTCACTGGGAGCTCCTGAGGTGTCACTGGGAGTTGGTGAGGTGTCACTGGGAGCTCCTGAGGTGTCACTGGGAGTTGGTGAAGTGTCACTGGGAGCTCCTGAGGTGTCACTGGGAGTTGGTGAAGTGTCACTGGGAGCTTGATGGCACTGCCAGGGAAAGGACAGCTCTGCCAGCACAAGGGCAGCCCCAAACCTGCACAGAAAATAACCTGCTGCTCTCCCCGCTTCTGTCTGAGGCTCTGGAATTCTCAAGGGCAAAAATAGGTCAAGTTCTCAGCGATGACAATCTGCTGCTAGAACAGAGATTAGTTTCTGTTTATTTAGCTTTTTACAGGCAGGGTTTAGGAAGAATAAAGCCTACAATGTTTCCTTTTAGGAGTGTGCACTTTTCCCATTTGTACAGGAGGAAAGCCCAAATTTATACTTAAAAGAGCTGTTATTTTGTAGAGAAATTGCTTGAAATTAGATAATGCGGGAGATAAAAAGAGGTATAAAGTACATGAGCAGCAAAGTTATTTTGGAGATAACAGTGAAAAGGGATCAGCTTAGGTGTCACACCGTGGATTGTGCTGCAGCAGAATGAAAAGTTACCAAATTCCTTTATATTCAGCACAGATCCCATGTTAAATATAGTTTTCTATTTAAAACTGTTTCTCCTCATCCTCCCATCTTACCTTTAGGATTCAGTCAAGGATTCAATAAGCAAATTCATGGCCCACGTCCACATCAGTGTCAACGAGATGTCCCGGCTGTACCTGAGCAACGAGCGCCGCTACAACTACACCACCCCCAAGTCCTTCCTGGAGCAAATCAAACTCTTCCAAACTCTGCTGCTGAAAAAGGACAACGATTTAAAGGCAAAAATGCAGCGCCTGGAGAACGGCCTGGAGAAGCTCAAGAGCACCTCTGCACAGGTGAGGACTCCTTGGGGTTGGTTCTCCTTGTTGTTCATGTCTGGTTTGAGGGAGACCTTTACAGGGAAGAAATTTGTGCTGGATCCTGGCTCTAGTCTGGCTTGAGCTGGGTTTCTGGAGGAGCACAAGCGGCGCTCTGCACTGGAGAGGAGAATGGAGAGGTGTGTGTCCACTCTCTGCTGTTCGGGAGGTAACTGAAAGATTTTGGTAAATAAAATGGGACTGGGGTCCAGCTGACTCTGCCATCCTCTTTTAATGGTTACATTTCAGCTGCAGTGAAAAAACAGCTTAGAAAACATAGGACAGTCAGGGATTTTTGGAGTTGCATCCAGGAAATCTACAATAACTCCAGCTAGACTCTTTCAAACTAAATAGTGCACGCTGTTAAAATGAGGCTGGTGTTCATTTTTCCTTCCATGATGCTATCCATCTTTGAGGAAAGCTAATACATGTCTGAAATGCACATCAGTCATCCCCAAATCCCCCTGCTAAAGACTCACACTGGCACTCTCCTCTGGCAGTGACTAGAGATTGTTCTGGGTGTTCCCCAAACCTCTCAGCACCTCCGCTCCCGTTTTGCTCTCCATTTCGTATTCTATTAACTCTCACAAATGTTTGCTTACAAAGCTTCCACAGTGGCAAATGAGGCTCTCCTGCAGCTGCTCCGGAGGATTACAGGGGGTTGATGAGGAGGAAGGGCTGGCAGCTCCATCCCCTCGCACGCACTGGGGGCATCAATCACCTTTGTCACGCTGCAGGGGACACACGCCTGCCTGGAGGTGATGGATGGGCTGGGCTGGTGCCTCTCAGCTCTGATATCTCCATCTCCCTTCCAACAGCCTCTGCTCAGGGAGCAGGACACAGCAGGGGCGGGCACTGCCACGTTCCCTGTGCAGGTTTCAGCATCTCCTTTGTGGGGATGGGGTGGCAGAGAGCGCTGGTGGCACCCAGCAGAGCCCTCACTGCCCAGCTCAGCTCAGCTTGTCACCAAAGCTGTGGGGAAAACAAAAACCCTCCAACAACGTTGTTAGTGTGAGAGACTCAAGGCAGCATCATTATTATTATTATTATTATTATTTTATTACAGAAATCATTTCACCTGCACATAGCCTGGGTGTGCAGAGAAAATCGTTCCGTGACACGTGAATTTTAAAAGATTTTTCACCAACTTTGTACAGTCAAAACCCAGAGTTTTGTTAGCTCAGTGTTCGTTGGTTCCAAGTCAGGGAGGTCTCAGTATTTGGCTTCCTGTTGGTCACAGATCTCTTCCTCTCTGATGTTGATTAGGTTCTTGTTCTCTCTCTCTTTTCCCAGACCAGGTGTCTCTGACCATGGTCGTTAATGGTCCTTGATGATCGTTATCTTTCGTGTATCTTCTGTGCCATGCCCAGTCTGTTGAGATGCTAAATTCATCAGGCCTTCCCTGGTGGAACGATGCCCTGGAAAGAAACTTGAATTCCCTTCCCCGGGGACAAAGGCGAACAAACCTGACTGAAGTTATAAAATTAAAAATTTTCAACTTGGTGTATTTTCCAACAACCTCACCTCACCCATGCAGGCAGTAGTTCTGGTGGACCTGGGGGGTGCTGCTGTCTTTTTCAGGATTCTCCCAGTGGTGGATAAGATGAATTAGGTTTAATTTTTAATTTAATATGAAACGAATCATTTGAGAACGCATCTCTGGGTCTGTTGTGACCCTTCTGTATTTCTCTTCAGTGGGTGCTGTGTGGGCAGAGCTCTCTGATGAGCCACAGAGCAGTGGTGGGGGACTCGGAGGCAATGGGAAGGATGGGAAAATCAAATGTCGGTGTCTGGTTGCAGTGAGACTGGGCTGAGAAGTGCTTCCTTGTGCAGGTAATTAAGATGCAGAGCAGTGAGGACAAATATGTCAAATTCAAGTCTAAAATTAGCACTGGGGGGGCCTAAAATTAAACACCTAAATTAGCAGACGTGCGCAATAGTCAAAACTGCTGTTGATTTGAGACCAGAATGTGGATATTTATCAGCACTGGAAATCATAGCAGCATGTCCAATCTTGAACAGGGGGTTACAAGGCTGAACTTTACATTCACCTGTGAAAGCACTTGACCTTGGGGCTGAGGAAGTGAAGAGTCCTCCCTCCCACTCAGGTGTGTCATCTGCAGGACGTGCTGGGGGGATTTTCCAAGTGAGGGTGGAGGATTTTGCTCCCTGGGTGTCACCAGGCTGTGCCTTGGCTCTGGTGCTCATCCCCGGCATCCTCCGGGGTCCAGGACAAGGTCCTGAAGAGGTTTGTGTGTTTCTCTAGGCTCAGAGTGGCCTCAGCTGTTGTATCAGTGTCAGGAAAATTAATCCACGAACACCAGAGGTTGGTCCAAAAAGGAGACAGAGGAGTCCTTTTACTTTATTCCAACAAAGGGAGAGGCCATGGGGCATTTCCCCTGGGGTCTCTCAGATTTTCAGAGGACGCAGCCTCCTTTTATCCCAATTTCCCGGCCGCATTTCCCTCTCTCTTTCCCCATTGGCTGAGATACTTGAGAGGTGCAGACTTCCCAAAATGCCTAAGATTCCCCTTTTACTGTATAACCCTCTGCTATTTTTTAATTTTTATGGGATTTATGGGTTTTCCCCATTGTTGCTTTGATCTTTCAATATTCAATTTCATTTACAAACAAACTTATGGTTAGTTTGTAAAGGCAAGTATCTTCTTTTCCATTCATCAATCAGTAGAATCCTTCCCATTGTTTCTCCTATCTCTCAGTGCTGGTTTTATCTACCAGCAGACTCGGAGCTTGTTTGTAAAGACAAATCTCATTCGTCTCATCAGGAGCTGCAGGTATTTTTTACCTTGCTGTTCCCATTTCAAAATAACCTCTCTGTCTCCCTTTTCTGTGACCCCCCTCTACCTCTACCTGGGTTTTTTTTTTCCTTTCCTTTGGGGATTTGGACACCTTGATGCTGTTGCCCAATTTTCCCCCTCCAGCAATGTTTTACAACCATCTCTCCCTTCGGGCAGCGGCATCCTCAGCACTCAGGGAAGCTGAAGCCTCCTTCCTATTAGGAGATAATGGATTGGGAAGATGTGTGGGATGAGTCATTTGTTTTTCAGAGTGCTGTGTGCCGCCGAGAGGTCAGCGCCCATTGCTGAGTAATTCTGAGCATGGCTGTGGTTAACATTGCATCACTGGGTTCCACATTCGAGCCTGGCTGGCGCTATCAATTAATCGCTGACCTTTTGATGCATTTTGTGTTCTTGAAACAAGGCAGGGACAATCAGATAAAATGAGTCTTCTGGGAGGCTGCCCTCCAGGTTTTCTTCTCTTTAATAATTTTTCTCATGCTGTTCTGGTGGAAGGCAAGGGCTTCTCCCTTCCTTTCCCTGATGAAGTCACAGCACATTACCCTTGAATTTCTCATTTGCTTTGCTCTTTCCCTTTCCACCTCACATTGCTAATTGCTTATCAGTTTGTTCTGCGCTCAGGAAGCCGCTCACAGGTTTCTCACAGAATCACAGGATTCTTGGGGTTGGAATGGATCTTAGAGATCATCCATTTCCACCCCTGCCATGGCAGGGACACCTTCCACCATCCCAGGCTGCTCCAAGCCCCATCCAACCTGGCCTTGGGCACTTCCAGGGATCCAGGGGCAGCCACAGCTGCTCTGGGCACCCTGTGCCAGGGTCTCCTCACCCTCACAGGGAAGAATTTCTTCCTGACAGCCAACCTAACCCTGCTCCCCTTCAGTCTGAAGTCATTCCTCTTTATCCCATCACTGCAGGCCCTTGCAAACAGCCTTTCTCCAGCTTTCTTGCTTTTTTAAAATCCTGACAAAGCCATTTCCCCTTCCATTGCTTGGCAGGGCATTGTCTGTTCCCCGGGGCTGAGCTTACACCTGCTCTTTGTGCTGCTGTTGAGTGCCCGTGGATTTTAATCCCCTGCTTGTTTTGTCCTGGATGTGTAAAGCCCCGGAGCTCAGTGTGTGTATCCAGCACACAAAGGCTGATTTTTGGGCAGGAGGTCACAGCCATATCAGCCACTTCCACTTCCTGCAGCCCCCAGAGACTTGGAGCAGAACAAGGAGGTGCTGCTGGGTTTGTCGCACGAAGGGATTTCGAACAAGGAGGTGCTGCTGGGTTTGTCACAAGAAGGCATTTCATGTGAGCCTGGATTTACAGCCGTGCCTTTGTGCTGGGGAGAGCAATCCCACCAGGCAGCAGGGGATGGTGATGGATGGAGGGCGTGTGGAGAGTCCTGAAAAACTGCTCTCCACGTGAGGCCGATGGCAAATGGCAACAGTTTCAGTTCGTGGATTGAAGGTTGTGCTCTCCCTTCCATACCAAAATGGGTATTGCCAAAAGCAGCATCTGCCTTTCCTTCCTGCCAGTGTTTTTGTGGGGGTAAAGATGCGCCCCAGGAGCTCGAAGTGAACCTTTATGAGCCTGAGATAGGGCAGTGAAAGCCTCCATGGTCTGCCCAGAGTCTGAGTAAATTCCCTGAAATGGGGATTTTAGCAGGAGCTTTTCTTTCTGAAGTGAGAGCCTGTGTGAGCCTCCCCCTGCTAATGCTGCTGAGGGCTCCTGTGTGTGAGCAGTTGCCACCACGGCCGTGCTGGTGGCCACCAGCTCAAGATGTCCCCTCCCAGGCTCATCTGACGTGGCATTTGAAGCCCCTTGTCCCTGGGAGCGCTGGCGAGGGCTGGAGCTGTCGGCAGATCCCGGCTGCCACCTCCAGCCCCGCTCCCACGGAGCTCTGCCCCGCAGGTGGACGAGCTGAAGGCCAAGCTGGCAGCCCAGGAGGTGGAGCTGAAGCAGAAGAACGAGGATGCTGACAGGCTGATCCAGGTGGTGGGGGTGGAGACGGAGAAGGTGAGCAGGAAGAAGGCGGTGGCTGACGAGGAGGAGAGGAAGGTGGCCCTCATCACCCAGGAGGTGGAGCAGAAGCAGAAGGACTGTGAGGAGGACCTGGCCAAGGCTGAGCCTGCCCTGGCAGCTGCACAGGCTGCTCTCAACACCCTCAACAAGGTAGGGTGAGGATTCCCAGTGTTTCTCCTCCGGCTGTTTCAACTGATGGCCCAAGTTCTGGGCATTGTATTCTCCAGCTTCCTCCCTGCTGGTGCTTAAGTGTTTAAAAAAAAAGATTGGACGTGGCACTCAGCACCGTGGTTTAGTTGACAAGGTGGTGTTAGGTCACAGGTTGGACTCGATGATCTCAAAGGTCTTTTCCAGCCAGGTAAATTCTGTGATTCTGGGGTTGCTGGTGGAACTTGGAGCACACACAAGGCTGCACCATGTTCCCCTTCACTCATTGCCATGGAGAGGAGCAGCAAAGCTGGTCCAAAGGAAGATGCCCCTGGGAAAACGTGTGATCAGGAGATAAACACTGCTCTAGTTGCAGGTTTTGGGAGGACTTTTTGTGCCTTGGAAGGTTTGTCCTTCCAGGGTGCTCCAGGGGTTCCCGTTTGTGGCACACAGTGCCGTGGTTTAATCGATGAGGAGGTGTTGGGTCATGGGTTGGACTTGATGATCAAAAAGGTCTTTTCCAGCCTGGTCCATTCTGTGGGTCTGTGATGTGCCTGAGAGATGGACCTATGATTTGTTTTGGTCTGCAGTTCATGCAGTGTCCTGGGGCAGCATCCTCGCACAGCTGGAAAACCACAGCTGGAAAACCACAGCTGCAAAAACCCCAATCACAGACAGGACTCAAACATGGCTCAATCCTGGCCCTGCTGGGGGACAGGAGAGCGCCTTGGAGCCATCCAGAATGGGGATTCTGTTGGATTGGCTTTTGGGGAGGAGGTAGCTTTGCTGCAGACACCTGTGCTCTGGATTTCTTTCATGGGAGGGAAAGGACGGTGCCAAAGGAAAATGCTTGTCTCTCCATTAGTTCAGGCTCGTGCTGGAGCTGTAGAATCTCTCATTAGGCAAAGATGGGGGAAATGCTGGGATTTTGTCCAGGGAGCTATAAAGCAGCAGTAGCAGAGCAGTGGAAGCCCTGGTCTCCTTTACCTGCTGACTGGAGATGTATCAGAGAGCCCAACCTGCTCGCTGGCATGAATAATCAACAATGTTCCTGTGTGTTTGCACAGTTTCTGTCCAATTATCTCAGGCATCTTCCTTGGACTGCAGGGCTGTGTGCAGCACTAACAAGGGACACAGTGAGAAAAGCTGTTGAGTAGAATCCAATAATAAATCCATATAGTCAGTGAGGATGTGGATACCTGGACATTTCTCTGATGGTGCCGGTGCAAAAGAAGAGCAGCCATGGCCACTGGGACACGTCCAGGCTGTTTCTTCCTCATCGCCTGCACTCTGAACCCACCTTGATGTCTGTGTTTGTGCTGGGAGGATTACGCTTCTGATGCTTTAAATAAAACCTCCTGGTGCCTCCAGAGCCCTCCGTAGCCACGCTGCTCTCAGGAGAGCCTGCTCAGCCTTGCCAGGGTTAATTCTCTGTGTGTTCCTGACAGTTTGAACTTTCCTTTTCCTTTTTTTTTTTTTTTTTTTTTTTTTCCATGTGAGCCAAGAAGTGACGGTGGGCTGGCTCAGGCTGGCTTTGGCCAAGAAGTGACGGTGGGCTGGCTCAGGCTGGCTTTGGCTGTGTGGGTGGGACCTGCTGCAGCCCCTCTGTCCTCTGCTAGAATGCCTTTTGCAGGGGGCTGGTGGCAGTGAGAGTGGCTGAGACCAACTGAGAAGCTACTTGAAGTGTCGTGGAGAGAAAAGTCTATACAAAAATGAGATAGTTACATGTATGTGGATGATAATTAAGTTAATTGTTATATGGGCCATGATGAATGGCATGTGGGTTGTGGTAGACCCAGTGCAGAGCACCTGCAAAATAAAAATCTGCAAAGCCAGCTGTGATAAAGAGTTTGAGAACTTGAGAAATCAGGAGTTAGAGACAAAAATGCCCTTTTGGCTGCTCCAGTGCACTTTGGCTGCTTGCCCTGTGAGGGTGCCTGGCCTTTCTCAGCAGCTGCATTCCCTGAACCCTGAGGGCTGCAGGATGTGGGAATCACGGGGTGGCTTTGGCACTGCCATCTCCGCTCGGGTAGGAGGGAGCATGAAGGGAAGCTCTGAAGGTTGTTATAGAGAGCCTGAGTTTTTTTTCTATAGGTTTCATTCTTATTTACCCCAATCCTCTGAGAGGACATAAAAACTGCTGCTCCCCCAGGAGCCTGGGGAGGAGCAGTGCTCTGTGCTGGCCCCAGGTGGGACGTGAGGAGCAGGGAATGGAGCAGGTGTGCTGCAGACGTGCAGAGCATCTAAGGGCAGCGCTGCTGGGGCCGAGAGGAGCCCAATTTATCAGATTGATAGCCTGGGAGCCTGACTCTGTTAGCAGCAGGGTGAAAAGAGAGCCCATTCATTTTTATCTAACAACCTTGTTTTCCACTTTTCAGACCAATCTGACGGAGCTGAGGTCCTTTGGGTCACCTCCTTCGGCCGTCAGCAACGTCACCGCGGCCGTGATGGTGCTGACGGCCCCGGGGGGGAGGATCCCCAAGGACAGGAGCTGGAAAGCGGCCAAAGTGGCCATGGCGAGGGTGGACGGCTTCCTGGACTCCTTGATCAAGTTCAACAAGGAGAACATCCACGAGAACTGCCTCAAAGCCCTCCAGCCCTATTTGCAAGACCCCGAGTTCAAGCCCGAGTTTGTGGCCACCAAGTCGGCGGCGGCGGCCGGGCTGTGCTCGTGGGTGCTCAACATCGCGCGCTTCCACCGCGTCTTCTGCGAGGTGCAGCCCAAGAGGCAGGCTCTGGACAGGGCCAACGCTGAGCTGGCGGCAGCCCAGGACAAGCTGGCCACCGTCAAGGCCAAAATCGCCGTGAGTGTCCTCGGAGGAACCCGTCCCGCTCGTCCCTGCCTCGGGGGAACCCTCTCCTTTGGGCAGAGCTGCTGCTCAGTGCTCCTCTTCCGAAGCAGGGGGTGGAGAGCCAAAGGTTTTGGGGGTTGCAGGGTTTTTTTCTCCTTCCTGTTGCGCTGGCAGCCCCAAAATCCAGCCCTGGGCTGGGCTGGGCTGAGTGTGGGCAGCAGGGAGGGGAGGGGGATTCTGCCCCTCTGCCCTGTGCTCAGGTCAGAGCCCACTGCAGAGCTGCCCCAAAGCAGCACAGCATGGAGCTGGAGCTGCTGCAGAGCCCAGAGGAGACCTTGGAGATGCTCTGAGGGCTGGAGCCAGGCTGGGAGAGCTGGGGGTGCTCACCTGGAGAAGGCTCCAGGGAGAGCTCAGAGCCCCTGCCAGGGCCTAAAGGGGCTCCAGGAGAGCTGGAGAGGGACTGGGGACAAGGGATGGAGGGACAGGACACAGGGAATGGCTCCCAGTGAAAGAGATTAAATTTAAGTTAGTTAAAGGGAAGGAATTGTTCCCTGGCAGGGTGGGCAGGCCTTGGCACAGGGTGCCCAGAGCAGCTGTGGCTGCCCCTGGATCCCTGGCAGTGCCCAAGACCAGGCTGGATGGGGCTTGGAGCAGCCTGGGACAGTGGGAGGTGTCCCTAATCCCTTCCAACCCAAACCATCCTGTGGTTCTGTGACAGAATATTGCTGCTTTCTGAATTTCCTCTGTTCTACTCCAGCCTGGTTTGCACCCAAAGGCAGCTAAATATTAATCCTTGTTATTCCCATCTAATTTTTTAGGTGTAATTCACCTCTTCTCCTGGGTCCTCAGAAAAGTCATTATCTCAAAGCAGTGTGTTCCCAGTGTGCTGCACAGGGCAGGGGATGGGAGCTGGGGGCTGGTTCAGTGCTGGGAGCGCAGAGCTGGGCTGGCTGCACACCCAGTCCCTGCTTTTTGCAGGATGACAACTTGCTCTTGCAGGAGCCTCATTTGTCACAGCACAGCTCCCTGGCAGCACATCTTGGGTGTTATTTGGGTTTTTGCTACTTAAAAAAAAAAAAAAAAAAAAAAGAAAGAAATTAAAAAAATCCCTGAATAGAAGAAATTGCAGCGTGATTAAAAGTGCATTTCCACAGAGTGCAGAGTGAGGCCTTTATCGCTTTCCTTCAGAAAATTATCTCTATGTAAAAACACATCCTGCTTTATCCTGCTCTTCTCCCTGCTCCCTCCCAGCACGATACCTGCTGAGAGCAGGGTGTGGGGAGCAGCTGCTCCAGAACCTGCCTGGTTTTCGGGTGTTTTGGGATCTCTCTTTGGGAGTGGGATCCCTTCCAAGGCCAGGCTGGACAGGGTCCCAGTGAGTGCTCCTCTCATCCCTTCCACCAGCACCTCACCCTGTTGGAAAGCACATCACTCTTTTGATGTTTCCAAGGGTTTCTCATTCTTAAAACACTTACTACACTTTTTAACTAAAAATACAAGAAAATTGTGCTGAACTTTCCGGTCGTTCCTTCCTGCTGCAGATGAAAGGAGGCACCTGAAGCAGGGCTGGATTTAGAGGGCTTTGGTGTCTAATTCTCCCACCTCAGATGTGCTATGCAGTGCTGGGGGAACTTTTTTTTCATCCCTTTACGCTGCTCTTTTCCAAAGCTTTTTACGCTTGGGCTTTTTTTTTTTTTTTTTTTTTTCCCAAAGAGTGGGATTTTGTTAAAGAAAATTGCAATCTTTGGGGAGATTACTGGCACTCCTCTGGAGTGCTCTTACAAAACTGCCTGGTTTAGGGGCCTTCTCCTCCCTGCAGATGGAGAATGATGCAGGGCAGCGTGGGATGGATGTGGAGGTATATCCTTACTTATCTGGGATATCTTCGCTGCTGTGTGCTGATTCATACCTGCTCACAGCTGGGCCCCAAGCTGTCTCATGCTCATTTTTGTTAATAAATGAGAAAATTCCCGTTGTCCAAAGCATTAAGGATTTTCTGCCTTCTTTGCCTGCCTGGGAATTGGGTGCTCTGCCCCTGGGGCTGGTGGGGGTAGGAGTGAGGGGCGTGTCCACAGCTGCACACAGCTGTATTTGTGGGGCCCTGCAGACCAGAGAAATGCATGTATTCTGTAGAAACTCAATTATCAGATTGTGCTTTTATACTGGGATGTGATAAACATGAGCCGTTGTAGGCTGATAGATCCACAGGCAGGCAGGGACAGAAACTTTTTGTGTCACTGTTCCAAGGCGGGTCAAGGAGAGGCTGCTTTGTGTGATGCCAGCATCCAGGAGAGCTGCAGAGATCTCTCATATAATCCTTTTTCATTTTCAGGTTTGTTTCTAGTGCGTGGCTCAATGTTAAAGTGATTTACAAGCAGTTTAGCCTTAAGCAGTCTGCATTGGGTGCAGATAAAATCAATTATTACTCCTCTTATCAGAAGTGAAATGCTCCAAGTGCTTGTGGGAGCTGTTGGTTTGGTTTAGATCCGCGTGAGAACAGCTCTGTCCAAGCACAGGGCTCTCCAGGTTCTTTTTCTGCAGCTGCTTTGGCCTCTCCCTGCCCCTCCCAGCCCTGTGACCTGCAGGGATGTGGCCCCACCTCCCTGGGGCCCCTGGCACGCTCTTGAGCAGCTCCCAGAGCAGAGCCATTCAATTCACTTGCTGGATTCCTCGCTGGAAGCATGGAGGGCATGGTTTGGAGATGGCTCAGGCAGAGCTCCAGGAGCCGCTTGGGGATTTGAGCAGGACTTGGGGAATCAGCAGAGCCTCCAGGGCTGGTTGGAGACAAGGGGCTGTAGCACCAGGAAATATCAGATTTGGGCTCCTCAGCCACAGCACTCATCAGCAGGGCTCAGCCAGAAGCCCCAGATAAATTCATTGGCTGTGTCCTTTGCCTCTGCCTGTGCTGAGGGTGTGAGCTCCGAGCAGGGGCACAGCCCAGCCCTGCTCTGTGCTGGCTCCTGCAGCCAGCCCTGGGAGGATCAGCTGGGCTGGAGCTTGGCCAGCTCTGGACAAGGCTTTGCCTCAGGGTCACGGGATCTCAGAATGGTTTGGGATGGAAGGGATCACAACGCCCATCCAGTGCCACCCTGCCATGGCTGGGACGCTTTCCACTGTCCCAGGCTGCTCCAAGTCCTGTGCAACCTGGCCTTGGGCACTGCCAGGGATCCAGGGGCAGCCACAGCTGCTCTGGGCACCCTGTGCCAGGGCCTCCCAATAATTCCTTCCCAAAATCCCATCCAGCCCTGCCCTGTGTCAATCTGAAGCCATTCCCTGTGTCCTGTCCCCCCATCCCTTGTCCCCAGCCCCTCTCCAGCTCTCCTGAGGCCCCTTTAGGCTCTGGAAAGGGCTCTGAGCTCTCCCTGGAGCCTTCTCTTCTCCAGGCTGGACACCTCCAGCTCTCTGAGTCTCCAGACCAGAGGGGTCCAGCCCTCAGAGTTTCTTCATGCCCTTTTGGACTCCTCCAACAGCTCCAGCTCCTTCCTGAGTTGTTAAAACCCTGCTGATCCTGACTTCCTCCTGTTTTTCACCTGCAGCGCCTCAACGAGAACCTGAGCAAGCTCACGGCCAGGTTTGAGAAGGCCACGTCAGACAAACTCAAGTGTCAGCAGGAAGCTGAAGCCACAGCGTGCACCATCGCCCTCGCCAACCGCCTGGTGAGTGCCAGCAAGGGCACCAGAGGGAGGGACCGGGGCTGGGCTGGACCCTGTGCACACAGCACCTCCCATCTCTCGTGCTTTGGGAAGACAGGTGTCTGCTAAGGAAAGCAGGAGCCTCCCTTAAAATGGAAAATATAAATTTTCCAGCTCTGGCTGCCCCTGGATCCCTGGCAGTGCCCCAGGCCAGGTTGGACATTGGGGTTTGGAGCAGCCTGGGACAGTGGGAGGTGTCCCTGCCATGGCAGGGGTGGCACAGGATGGGATTTAAGGTCCCTTCCAGCCCATCCATTCCATGGTTCTGTGATTCTGTGGCACCACAGCCCAGGCCATGCTGGTTACATCTCTTCCCCACCCCATGACGTGGGAACAGCTCCCAGCCTCAACAATTCTGTGATTTTATACTGTCAAGAATTGATCATTTCTGCAGTGTAGGCAAGGAACCCTTTGCATCCCAACTTCCAGCTGTGCCCTGCACAGCATCCCCTGTGTCATCCTGGCTTTGATCTGGGGAGAGCACCTGCCAGCCCTCTCTGATGTGCAGCTCATTGGACATTCAAGGTGTGTCACTGGCGTGGCTCTGGGTAGAAACAAGTTCCCAGAGTTTGAAACAAACTGGTCTGAGGTTGTATAAAGAATGGAACTGAGCGTGGAGAGCGGTGCTTTGGACTGACAAATGAACCTGGGGATTGAGGCAAGCCTGGCTCTCACAGTGCCAGGCTGGCATCTCATGAACTTCAGGAGGCCCAAGGAAGATGCTCCAGGGTCCAGGAGACAGGATCTGTGCACCTGAAAGGGAGGCTGGCTGATGAGTGGTGTTTGTGAGGGGGCGTGTGCTAATGCAGAGGAGGGAATTTAGTGATGACAAATGCTAAATAACGTGTGCAGGGAAAACAAACCGTAATCATGCAGTTACATGGATAGGGCCTAATTGCACTATTATCACTCACAGAAGAGCTCTTGGAGTTGTTGCAGAGAGTTCTCAGGAACAGCAGCGTGGCACTTGACAGGAGGAAAGAAAGACAAATTGAATATTACTAATTGGTAGAAAAAAACCCCTCAGGAAACAGAAGTTAAGCGTCATTGTATTGGGTCTGTCAGTGCCCACATCCCTCCTGTGGTCACCCTGTCTAAGCAGGCTGTGGGCAGCCTGGAAAAGCTGCAACAAAGTATTTAACCATTTCCACATCAGAGGAGAGGGAATGGATTAGTGCTCTTCTTTTTGGAAAAGGTACAGAGGGGATGGATGTGACAGAAACCTCGAAAATCACGACTGGTGTGCAGAAGGTGGATGAGGAAGGGTTGTTCACTCTCTGTCATTATCAAGGAGCCAAGGGTAATCCAAGGAGTAGCTTTTAATTTGCCTCTTGCTAAATAAAAAAGTATTCCAATATCTTCTATGATCTGAGGTGAGAGATACCTGGGATGTCTTCAATGTATTAAAAGTGGCAGTAGCATGTGATCCAAGCAAAGGAGAAGAAAAGGCCTCCAGGACTTAAGGAGATAAAAAGTAACTTGAAAAAATTAATTAGGAGAATGGAAGCACCTCCGAGTACCAGGAAAATCAGCTCAGTAAAGACTTCTTGGTCTTAGAGGGGCTGTGGGATTAATATGGGAGTTGAACTCAAGGAGATTGGGGGGAAGATGGATGCTTCATCTCTAAAAACTACAGAGGAAAGATGGAAGAACTGGACTCTGCCCTGCAACTGGAGTTGAGATTAAGGACAATTTATGTATGTATCCTTAAAAGTGACCAATGATTTAACAGCAGTGCTCTTCTTCCTTTTCAAGAAGTGGGATAAGATGAGATATGTGGGCTGAGACCGGGGCCTGTCCAGCTGCAGCTGCACTCCAGCAAATGTCCAGAGCAGAGGAGGAGCAGGGCAGATAGAGCCTGTGCTGCCTGATCCTTGATGATTTCCAGCCTTCATTCCACTGTAAGGAATGTGACTTTCCATGGAAAGACAAACTCCCACGACTGAGAACATCAAACTGGGAATTCCCCCACATGAAGAGGCAGCTTTGCTGTAGATAAAACAGCAGCAGGGTGTGGAGATGGGAACCACAGGACCGGGATGAAGTGCAGTGCTGCAGGATGCAGAGCTGTGCCTATGGGTTGAGAGCAGGTTGTTCACCTCCAAACCAGGAGCCCAATGCAGCAGCCAGGGAGGCTTGGATGTGTTGGATCAGGCTTTGCCCTTGTGCAGCCCTAGGAAAGGCAGCTGTGGTCCTAATCCTATCAGGAGTATTTTTCTAGCAATGCTGAAGGGACACCAGCACAGTCTGAGGCCAGCAGAAGGCGCTGGGGGAGCTCTGTGAGGAGGGTGGTGGCTGATGTTTGTGGGGGCAGATTCAGGGACAGCTCTGAGGTCAGGTGGACTAAAAAATACCTGAGGCTCCTCTTTGCTCCTGGGAGGGGTCAATCTTCCCATAGACAGTTTTCCCAGACATAATGGGGCAGTTTTTTCAGGGCAGGAAGGCCATCAAAAGTATTTTTGCAGTGTCTGATACTCTTTGTGCTCATCAGAATAAACTGCCCAGAGCAGCTGTGGCTGCCCCTGGATCCCTGGCAGTGCCCAAGGCCAGGCTGGACAGGGCTTGGAGCAGCCTGGGACAGTGGGAGCTGTCCCTGCCCAAGGCAGGAAGTGGCGCTGGGTGACCTTTGAGGTCTCTTCCCACCCAAAGCAGCGTGTGATTCTGTGATTCCGTGAATCAGAAACGAGCCGGTGTGATGGAGGTCGCAGGGCTCCGCAGCGGTGATGTCAGCTGTCTGTACAGAATTGTGACAACGATCCCGAGGGATGGAGGGATGAAACACCAGGCAGATAAAGGTAATGTAAAGCACACTGGAGAAATGAGGTTTCACTTCACATGCCCTGTAAGTGACGCTGAGCTGATTGTTATCGCTCAGGAATGAAAGGACGGAGTTAAGAGCGCTGTGAGCTCTGTGCTCCCAGAAGCAAAAAGCCCTCACCAAACCCAAAGCCCATCTGAAACCGGATATTAGGGTTTATTAGGGAAAGTAGGGAGAACAAAACAGAAAAATCCCCATCCTGCTCTGTGAATACCTTCTAAATAAATCTTGAATGTGCAGCATTACCGCCTCCCCCTCTGCTGCACCTCAAAGGCTGGAGGAGAATGGGAAATGGTGCAGAGACAGCAACAATAAAGGAAACGGGATCATAAAGATTGCATCGCCCGGCGCAGATAAAGATTGCAAGGAAAATCAAAAGGCTGCTTCTGTGTGAGGAATTATTGAAGAGGCTAAAGCTCTTCAACCTGAAAAGAAGTCAGCAGAGGGGTACGGAGGGCTTGGAATGCTGAGTGGTGCAGAGAAGCTGATGCCAGCAGGATTGTTCCCTGGCTTTGCACTGGACGAATGTTTCAGCAGTTAGAAAGTTCAGGCAGCACATCAAAGGATGTACTTTTATTCAGAAAGCTCAGCTGAACTGTGGATCTCCTGCCCGTGGGTGCCAAAAGTTGGGTTGATACCCACAGCAGCTTAGGCTCGGTCACGAAGTCAAAACCCCTCAGTGGCTGTTGAGCTCAGGGATGGAAGCTCTGGGTCAGAAGGTCCTGGAGTCTGCAGCTGTGGGGAGCTGGAAGCTGTGTGCAGAGCTGTGCTCGTGTGTGCAGCGTGCCCAGGACCAGGGCTGCTGTGTGCTGCAGGAGGTGGCGCGAGGTGAACGAGCAGGAGGATGAGCTCTCGGGTGCCCTGCAGAGCTGGGGCTGTGCTGGGGGCTCAGAGGGGAGCCCAGCGAGGTCCTGGCTTAGGAGGTCCTGGCTGTTCATCAGGGGATGTGGAGGGACACGAGGGTGGGAGCAGAGCTGTTTGATCTGGAGTGGCTGCAGGAGAGCCAACGCCGTGGAATCAGCAGCGAGTTCAGGTTGGGGATGTCAGGGTGGCTCTGACCCTCAGGGGGCAGCTGGAATTCTGCTGGAAACAGGACTTGGTCATGCTGGGAGGGGTGACAGTGAAATTCAGTGAGGGCCTGAAGGTGTTGCCTTCCCATCCTTGGGGAACTGTGTCAGCAGAGCAGTTTAAGATGGCAAAATCTCTCAGTTTGGGGGAATGAGCTATTAGAGGTGTTCCCAAGGCTTGTCACAGGGATTTGTGTCAGAGCTGGGTCTGTTTAACATTGGCCCTTTACCCAGGCTCCTCTTCAATGTCATGTCAGCATTCCATAGTTGGAATTGCAGAAGAGAAGGATACAGAGGTGTTTTTAGCGAAAAAGAGAAATATGAAGAAGTAGCAACCAAAAGTTCATGTGGACAGTGGAGTGAGGAGGAAAAAGAGAGGGTGCTGGTGGCAGAACCTGCGAGCAGAGGGGAGCTGTGCCTGCTGTGGGCGCGCCCAGAGCTGGACATCAAGAGAGGTTTCTCTTTTGGCAGCGGGAGACTGCAACTGTGAATTTCATGGTAAGGTCTGGCATTCT
This sequence comes from Progne subis subis, assembly GCA_022316685.1. Classification (NCBI taxonomy): domain Eukaryota; kingdom Metazoa; phylum Chordata; class Aves; order Passeriformes; family Hirundinidae; genus Progne; species Progne subis. Next base: position 4,068,009 of record JAKJHU010000100.1, read on the forward strand.
CCATCTCAGATCCATGAGGTCAACCCAAAACTGGGATGGGTTTCTCTGGCCTGTAAGCTGAAGGCTGCATTCCATTCCTATTTCCAATGGTACCCCAAAAAGTACTGATGGTCAAATAAGTGGTCTTTGTGTGTGTAAAGGTAATTTATTTTATAAGGAGACACCGGACCCTCTTCAAACCCCCACTGCACTGTCTGGACATGGGATGCTGATGAAAAATAGGTAGGAGGAAACATTTTTTTGACAGAATCTGAAGGGAATTGTGATCAAAATCCCACATACCTGGTGTGATAATAAATTGTGTGAAATACTGAAGGCTGTGGAGAGAAGTGCTCTGTGTGGGAGACGGTGTAAGGAGGTGGGAATCTGTGGTGTTAAGGCAATTAACAGCTGATGGGCTTAAATACCTCTGTAATCATTCCCTGGCAGGGTGTTGAGGCCCTGGCACAGGGTGCCCAGAGCAGCTGTGGCTGCCCCTGGATCCCTGGCAGTGCCCAAGGTTGGGTTGGACAGGGCTTGGAGCAGCCTGGGACAGTGGGAGGTGTCCCTGCCACGGCAGGGGTGGAATGAGATGAACTTGAAGGTCCCTTCCAACCCAAACCATCCCACGATTGTAGGAGTGATCGATTTGACTTGGGAATTTGCAGGTCGGGGGACTCGCCTCTGAAAACGTGAGATGGGCTGAGGCCGTGAAGGACTTCAAGCAGCAGCAGAGCACCTTGTGTGGAGACGTCCTGCTGGTCACAGCCTTCGTCTCCTACCTGGGCTACTTCACCAGGAAATACCGCCAGGACCTGCTGGATGGCAGCTGGAGGCCCTATTTGCACCAGCTCAAAGTGAGTCCTGCTCCCTCCGAGGAGCCGTTGCTCCTGGGATTAACGTGGCCATAAATCCTGGTGCTCACCGGGGATCCCTCGGGTGAGGGACGTCACTGTGTCCTCACCCAGCTGCAGTGAGGGTCAGGACACAGCCTTTTCCTCCTCCCTGGGGAAGATGGGGTGTCCTTGCTCCATGAAGTTCTTCCGTGCACACAGGACAATCCCAAACACGGGTCCCAGCCACGAAGGAGAGGGGAATACGGAGGAGGAATTGGAGCAGGCAGAGCTCACTGCCAGCTCTCCAGTAGGCTTGGAAAAACTCCAGGTGTTTTTTCATTCTGGACACAAGTTCTGGCTGTGCCTCTGAGCTGGTTTTACCCGTGTCTTGCTGTTAGGACCAGATGGAGATCATTGTGCTTGAAACTTGTTTAATATTTCACTAATTTTAACAGGTTCCTCACACAAATCGTGCCAAGAAGCTTTTAAATAAACCCCCAGAGATGCCCAAATCAAATTGCTGACCAAAGCAGGCAGTTCTTCAGGCTGAGAGAGGAAAACTTCATTCTGCATTTCTTAACACTAAGCCAGAAACTTAGTTTGAGGGGTCTCAAAAATGACCTGAATGTCCTTAGAAATGTCAAGGAAGTGCCCGTAATTCCCATGGAAATGAAAGGCCCATTCTGCTCAGACGCCTGGCACAGGTAACTCTGGTTGTCACACCCAGAAATGGCCTCCCCTGCCCGAGGAGTGTTCAGGAGCTGCTGGTGCTGGTTTGTAACACAACAGCAGCCTTAGGAGGGGATTAATTCTGTTCTGAGGTGTTCCAGGGAGCTGAGCAGGGCAGGGACTGACCCCAGCCAGCGGGACAAAACCCCTGGCATTGTTTGTACATGTTGAGTTTGTTCACAGCAGGACTGGGAAATGAAACCAGGCTGGAATTAACCCGTAGAACAGGAAACCACTGATAAATCATGAAATCACGGAATGCTTTGTGCCAGAGGGCACCTTAAAATCATCTCGTTCCAACCCCCTTGCCATGGGCAGGGACACCTTCCACCAGACCCCGTCCAACCTGGCCTTGAACACTCTGAGCACCCTTTATGATCCCTGAATGTCCCCTCCCAGGGATCCAGGGGCAGCCACAGCTGCTCTGGGCACCCTGTGCCGGGGGCTCACACCCTCACAGGGAACAATTCCTGCCCAGTATCCCATCTAACCCTGCCCTCTGGCAGTGGGAGCCATTCCCTGTGTCCTGTCCCTCCATCCCTTGTCCCCAGTCCCTCTCCAGCTCTCCTGCAGCCCGTTCAGGCCCTGGCAGTGGCTCTGAGCTCTCCCTGGATCCTTCTCCAGGTGAGCACCCCCAGCTCTCCCAGCCTGGCTCCAGAGCAGAGGGGCTCCAGCCCTCAGAGCATCTCCATGACCTCCTCTTCACTTGCTCCAGCAGCTCCACACCCTCCTGACACTGAGCACCGGGGCTGGAGGCATCTCTGCAGGTTCTCCGCTCTCACCCGAGCGGAGCAGCGCGGCAAAACCCCGCCGCCACAACCTCCTGATGGCACTGCTGCTGCCTCAGGCGAGCCCAGCTCGCCCCTTTCTAAGGAAGCCAGCTTTCCTTGGAATCACCAGGGAATCACCTTTCCGTCCGCCCGCCAGGTGCCCATCCCCGTGACGCCGCGCCTGGAGCCGCTGCGGGTGCTGGCGGACGCCGCGGCCGTGGCGGCGTGGCAGAACCGCGGGCTGCCGGCCGACCGCACGTCCGCCGAGAACGCCGCCATCCTGAGCAGCTGCCAGCGCTGGCCCCTCGTGGTGGACCCCCAGCTGCAGGGCAGCAAATGGATCAAAGCCAGCCACGGCCCAGGGCTCCGCGTGATCCGAGCGGGGCAGAAGGGGTAAGGTCGTCCTTCTGAGGGTTTGGGGAAAATCGATAGGATATGGGGCACAGGACTCTCTGAGGAGGTAAAGTTAAAAGTGGCGTGTTTTATTCGGTGTTGGGTTGATGCCTTGGGAGGGCTGAGCTGGAACAGAGGCGGGACAGAGCTGGAGGATAAAGAAGATGTTTATTAAAAGGCCTTTAGGACACACCTTGGGCAGGACAAGAGGCTGGCCAGGGCTGCACCCAAGGTGGGCTAAGAATGGTCACAAAATGGACCCAAAATGGGCACAAAATGGACAAAGGGTCACGAGGTCTCACACTTGGATCAGTTTTGGTCCATTTGCACTTTTGGGTTGAATTGTCCAATTCCAGCTCCAGGCTGTGAGGTCCCATCCTTCTTGTTCCTCCCTCCAGCCACCGCTGTTTGTGCTTTTGGGGCTGAAAACTTGTCCCAGTTGTCCTTGGTGTGCAGGAGGAACAGGATTTGTTTTGTGTCACATTCAGTGAGTGGCACTGAGTGTGAGCTCAGAGCTGCACCCTGGGCAGCACAGAACCTGAAATACATGGAAGATAAAACTTCAGGCATCACGGTGGCATGGGCGTCACCTCCTAAAGGTGTGCACACAAGTCACAAAGCTCTAGCCCTCTATTTATTTACAAAAGTCTTACAGACTCAAAAATGCTTACACCTATGCACCGCCTATCCCCGCTTCACAATAAAATGAGCCCAGAGTCCTTCACACCTGCGCAATTCTGCTCTCAAACTGGGTTGGTGGTCTTTGAAATGGGTCAGTGGTCCTGGAGGGTGAAGTCAGAGATGTCTTCCTCACAGTGACCTTTTCCCTTCATTTTGTTGGCAGGCTATGTGACCTCTTGGGCATAGTCCAAGCTCTCCTGCCTGATTCCTGTTAGTTTCTGTGTCCAGGTGCCGTCACAGTTTCTTCCATTGTCACAATGGTCTGTCTATATTAATTCCTTCTACAAACACAACCAAAACAAGAAAGTAATATATTACCTGTGCTCTAGCTTAAGCATCTAATAATTATTAACTCTTCCACTTCATTTCTACTCTTCTAACTTAAACTCTAATCAGTATAAATTGCTTCTATCCCTTAGTTAGAATGTTAACTCTTTAAACTCTTGGCTGGCTCACGTGGTGGCCATGGGATGTGCCTGCCCGGGGTGGTGGGTGAGCAGTGGGCACTCAGCTGCAGACATCTGAGCCGGTCACACTAAAGGAAACCTGCTCACATTATCTGCTGGTTCATTACCAAAGTGACAGAGATTTCTCATTAATCGAGGGTCTGTGCAGTGCTTGGCTCAGTTACCATAGAAACTCCTCTGAAGCTGGTGATGGAGTGAGCAGTGAGCTGAGGCTGAGTTGGAGTATTGCAGAAGTCCAGACTGACTTGGGTTGGAAAGGACCTTGAAGCTCATCCCTGCCATGGCAGGGACACTTCCCACAGTCCCAGGCTGCTCCAAGCCCCATCCAACCTGGCCTTGGACACTTCCAGGGATGTGAAGCTTCTTCTGGAAGTTTCTCTGGACAACAGGCCTGTGTAGAGCTGTGGCATCCTCCATGGGGCACGTTGTAGGAGTCACGTCCTGGTTTAGTTTCATCCAGGAGGATCACCAGGGCTCCAGACCTCTTGGAGAAGGAGAGACCTTGGGCATGGAGAGGTCACCGTGTCCTGCAGACCAGCTGGGCTGAGGCTGCTCCCACCAGCTGGACTGCATGGACCTGGATCAACCCTTCATGGGAAAGCCTTTCCACCCCTGGCTCTCACCTCCAGTCAGTCAGACTGGTTTCTGCTGTGTCACAGACTGGTTTCTGCTGTGTCACAGACTGGTTTTCTGCTGTGTCACATGTTGGTTTTCTGCTGTGTCACGGGTTGGTTTCTGCTTTGTTATGGATTGGTTTTCTGCTGTGTCACAGACTGGTTTCTGCTGTGTCACAGGTTGGTTTTCTGCTGTGTCACGGATTGGTTTTTTGCTGTGTCACAGGTTGGTTTTCTGCTGTGTCACGGATTGGTTTCTGCTGTGCCACCTTGCACCCATCCCTGCCCCTTTGTGAGGAGCCCAGCGAGGGTGGAGCAGCCTGAGTGGGATCCCTATGGAGATATGGGAGCACTGGGGTTGTTCCCCAAATACAGAGCAACAGGCAAGAGTGACCCAGGCCCGGTGCTTCCAAATTCCTGTAGATTTGGAGATGCCTTGGGGCTGCCCGGGTTGTTTTGCTGGTGCCTCCTCTGCTCTCCTCAGAGAAAACAACCGGGAGATACTGGATCTGATCTCATGTGGGATCAAAATAAGGCTCATTTTTCACGACAGCAAATCCCTGTTTCTCAGCCACCATGGTTAGTCAGAGCTCTCTGTGGAGCAGCAAAGATCCCAGGAGAGGCACCTAAATCTGAACCTGCAGGATGGAACCGGAGGAGCAGCCCCTGTCACATCCCTGCTGTGCCAATACAACGTCCCTTTTTCCCCACCTCAGCCACACTTTGGGCTGGCAGGGGCTTTAAAGAGGAGAATTTAGTGTTTTGCTGTGATGTCTCAGAGCTGAGGACTAAAAGCATCATCATTGCTCCATTACAGTAATTCAGGGAATGTTTCATCCTCTGGGAGATGGAGCTTTTGCCTTTCAACTGCTGGAAGAGGTCTAAACCCAGAGAGAGGGCTCACCTTCAGGCAGGGCTGTGTGAGCAGCTCTGGGGGCAGCTCTGCCATTCCCTTGGACTTTCTTTGTGTGCAACAGCCCTGGACCGAGAAAAAACTGCTCATCAGGGGTGAGGGTCAGCACATTCCTCTAAAGATCAGGCCTAAAAGCCACTCTGAACTTTTGCTTCAGATCCTTCTGTCACCTCTCGAGCTCCCGAGCTGTGTGGGTTAAATGAGGAATTTTGAACAGTGGAGCTAGTGGAGGTGGTTCAGTGTAATTGTGGTGGTGGTGAAGTGCCTGCAGCATCCTCCCCTCCTGGCACAGGGGTTGGGTGAAGTGAGGGCAGCCCTGGAGGACCCAGCCCAGGCACTTGACCCAGCTCTTCCTGGTACAAGCCATCCCAAAGCTGAGCATCCCCGCTCCTCAGTTTAACTGTTTCTCAGTTAGGCACTGGGCACAGGGTTCCATTTCCTTGTGAGGAAAGAAGTTGTCCTAAGCATGACCCTAAACCCTGGGCAAAACAGAGCTGAAGGCTGCTCTTCATCCTTGCTTTAAGAGTGGGCTCTGGAGGAAACAAAAGACATGCTCAAAATAACTCCAGGCTGTGCCAGCTTTGCTCACAACTGCCCAGGCCCTTCCTGGGACAGGCTCAAGCTTGTCCTTGGAAGGTCTGGGGCCTCATTCTCTCTGTTGGACAGCCAGGACTCTCTCTGTCAGTGCCACTTTCTGCACCACCTTACCCCTCCTTCTCTCTCCAAATGCTGCCCCTGCAGTCAGGGTCCCCTGTGTCCCCTCCTCACGGGCAGGGTCACGTCCTGCTCTGCTGCAGGAGGCACCAGCGCTGTTTCCCACAGGTATCTGGACACACTGGAACAAGCCCTGGCTGCTGGGGACCTGGTTTTGATTGAGAACCTGGAGGAATCCGTGGATCCGGTGCTGGGGCCGTTGCTGGGGCGAGAAACAATCAAGCGAGGCAGGTGAGGCTGGGGGCTTTGGGGACACCTGTGGATGGGGGCTGGTGTGCTCTCTGTTCGTGCCCTCAGAACGTGGGTGTGACACCCAGCAGCATCAGCACCCTGCCTTCAGCAGGGAGGGCGTTTTAAATCAGGGTAATTCAGCCACAGGGCGGCCTGGAAACCAACCTGAGTTTCTCATTCCATTTCACAGCATCGTCCAAACCCCGTGTGAAAGAGAGACCTGTAATTCTCCCATTGTGCGCCGACCTTGGGGTCTGTAATTGGCTGTTCTGACACTGAATTATTACCAAAATAGCTGCTGCTGTTGTGAAGTGAGAGTAGCCTTGAATTTTAGCAAACACCGCACCGCGTTTAAAAGTGCAGCTGCAGGCTTCAGCATCAAGGATATCAAGTGTTTCTTAATGAGGTCAAGTTCTCATGGCAACTGCTGGTCACCTCCAGCAAGAGAGGCAGCCAGGGAGCTCTTTTCCCTTAAGTTCTCTGAGGATTATTTCCCTGCTCGTCTAAAACCTCCCAGGGTGTTGTAAACCGCTGGGCAAGGCAAGCTGTCTGCAAAATGTAACGGGAAAACGTGCTGGGAAGGGTGTCTGGGCATGGGTTTGGCTGCAGCATTGGTCCCAGTGCAGGACTGAAATGTTTGGGGGATGTTGAGAGGGGGGTGCAGCAGGGAGAGTGGCAAATCTGAGCCCCCCTCCAGTGGGGCTTCTCCTTTTGTGCACCTCTGCTACCAAGACTCCCTGTGGAATCGTCTTTGCTAACAAAGGGAAAATAAGTCATCAGCCTCAAAGAAGTTCGTGGGTTTTGTGTTTCCAGGCCCTAAGCCAGGACTCCAGGCAGGTGCTGGCAGACCCAGAGCAGGGATGGTTTTGCTGTGGGGTCTGGCAGGATCTGTGCTGTGAGCTACCTGTACTGGGGATTTGCAGGTCCAGAAGCAATTGAGGGGGCCAAGAGGGCACCCAGTGAGTGATGTTGGACTGGGAAGTGAATTCAAACTCCCTTGAGGGCATCACCCTTCCCACAGCAGTCCCAGTGCAGCCCTGAAAACATTTCCAGTTTCTCTTTGACTCTGGTTCCCGTGGGCTTTGTTAAGAAAGCTCGAGGCTGGGATGATTTTCCTCCCTGCAGCTCCAGTTTTAGGCAGAATTCAGGCTCTGCCCAAAGCCAGGAGGGTTCACGGTTGGACTGGTTGTGCCGCTGCAGGAAAATTGGAGCCCCCTTAAAGAGGACCCAAAATTCAGGAGAGACTTTCTGGGTTTTTTACCCTAAATCAGAAGCGATTTAAGTGTGTCCAGAGCGAAACACTTTGTTTGAACAATGATTTCTGTGAGTGAGACCACCACATGCTGACAGCTCCTGCCTGACGCTCCTTGTGCCGAAATTCCAGGTACATCAAGATTGGGGACAAGGAGTGTGCCTTGCACCCTGCCTTCCGTCTGATCCTGCACACCAAGCTGGCAAACCCCCACTTCCAGCCCGAGCTGCAGGCACAGTGCACCCTCATCAACTTCTCTGTCACCCGCCAGGGCCTCGAGGAGCAGCTGCTGGCGGCCGTGGTGCGCATGGAGCGGCCAGACCTGGAGGAGCTTAAGGTCAGCCCCTGGGAATCGGCACTGCCAGCAGGCAGAAATCATCAGCAGCATCGTTATTATACGAATAATTGACTCATAATTATTATATTTATTGTTGTTAATATTGTTGTTAATATTGTTGTTAATATTGTTGTTAATATTGGTGGTCTGTGCTGAGAGGCATCCCAGTCAGAGCTTTCCCACAGAGCATTTTCTGGGAGAGCTCTAAAAACAGCTGCTCACAGCAGGGACGTAGCGAGGAATGCCACAGGAAAGCGAGAGCCGGGAGTTTTCCCGGAGCAAACACGCAGGATAGGGCAATCCCACCTCGGGGGAGAGAGCCTGGCCTGGAGGAGCAGGAGGCAACCAGAGGAGAGCCTTTGTTCCACCATGAGCAGCGTTAGTGGCTGGTGTTTCTGCAGGGGACACGGAGGTGGGACCAGCGCCTGCGGAGGATGGAGAGGGCTCAGAGACAGGGAAGGATTCGTTCAGGGATCTGCCCGTGGTGCAGCAGAGGGCTCAGAGACAGGGAAGGATTCGTTCAGGGATCTGCCCGTGGTGCAGGAGAGGGCTCAGAGACAGGGAAGGATTCGTTCAGGGATCTGCCTGTGGTGCAGGAGAGGGCTCAGAGACAGGGAAGGATTCGTTCAGGGATCTGCCTGTGGTGCAGGAGAGGGCTCAGAGACAGGGAAGGATTCGTTCAGGGATCTGCCCGTGGTGCAGGAGAGGGCTCAGAGACAGGGAAGGATTCGTTCAGGGATCTGCCCGTGGTGCAGGAGACTTGTGCCCAGCTTTGTCAGGTCCAGCTTTAGCCCAGGAAGCCCCTGATGCTGGGGGAGCCTCAGGAGGACGCAAATGGGGCAGGACAGGAGAGGCCATGGCTTTGCCCTTAGTTTTGAGCCTGAGATCTCCCCGCACTCACACTGGCACCCAGAGGGCTTGGCTGCTGGTTTTCCATCAGGCTCTGACGCCGTGCTCCCCACTGCTGGGGTGGTGAGAGCAGAGGTGCAGCAGGAGGGGTGAGGAGCAGCAGGGACCCTCCAGGCTGACTTGACCCCAAGAAACGAGGCACAGAGACACAGGGTATGTGTTTGTGATGGGGATGAAGGGCTTTTCTTCCTGATGAATTTCCAGTCTTTTCCTACATTTCCTCCCTTCTCCTGGCGCTTTCTGTGCTGTCCAGGTGTGTTGGATAAGGAGTGATCCCAGATCCCAGAACTCTGTCCGTTCCCAGGAGTTGCAGAGAGCAGGAATAGGCACTTCTGGACTATCAGTGGGAAGCCTGTTCCCACGGGAAGGTGATTCATCCTTACTTCACCGCATCCTTCATGGCTAAAACTTCCTGAATTTATGGTTTGCAGTCAGATCTCACAAAGCAACAGAATGGATTCAAGATCACCTTGAAAACGTTGGAGGACGACTTGCTCTCTCGGCTGTCCTCAGCATCTGGGGATTTCCTGGGGGACACAGCGTTGGTGGAGAACCTGGAGACCACGAAAAGGACAGCTGCAGAGATTGTGGAGAAGGTACAAAGACACTGATAGCCTGGAGGAAAGCATGTCTGTGGTCCTTAAAGGATTTCTGGGTGGAATGTAACCTCTGCTCTGCCCATCTCTGCTCCATCTGCTGAGCAGGGAGTAGAAATTGGTATAAATTGTAAATGCTCTCCATTCTGCAGAGCTCCAGGCCATTTAGTTCTTTGGAGCTTTCTCTTTTTTCTTTCTTTTTTTTTTTTTTGTGTTAAATGACCTATTTAAGACCAAGAGAAAACATTGGTGCCTGATGCAAAGACAATAAAATTTACACACTGTATCAAGGCAGCTTTAAACTGTCCCAGCATAATCCTGGGTACATCACACTGCCTCAGTTAGGCTGGGTTTTAGTGCTGACCAGGGACTGGAGTCTGGGGAGTTTGTGATCTTGAGTAAATCTGAAAGAACTCAGGTATTTCATAGCCTTCCATTCCTCAGAATATAAATCAGCATTTGTGTGAGCTGTGTGAGCACTGCTGCCCTTGCTGGCTCCGTGGGCTTAGGTAAATTCCCAGAGGTTTTTCCTTGCCACTGAGGGAACTTGGGAATTGTGGTTCCCGTGCCAGGATTGTCCCAGGACTCTGCTGGGGATGTTCTGCTGCTTCCCTCTGCAGTCCCCCACCCCCAGAGCCTGCACTTGCCCTCCCACAGCCCCTGGCCCAGGTTCTGCCTGGCCAGGGCTGGAACTGCTTCTCTCTTCCCAACCAGTGATCCTCCCTCCATGCTAAAAATCAGAATTGTTTTCTATCTGTGGTGCACCAGGTACATTCACTGGGCTGAACCCCCAAAGGGGGTGCTGAAGGGATTTTTTTGCATGGAAAGTTTGGTGTCTCCCCCTCAAACAGGGGTTCTGGAAGTGCTTCACCTTCTAAGCCAGCTGTGCTCACTGCCAGCTGTGCCAGCAAGGCGTGACTTTGAGAGTTTGCCCCTGGATTTTATGAGTTTGCACCTAGATTTTATGAGTTTGTGCCCACCTGGGACACTGTGGAAGAGCCCTGTCAGAGGTTCAAGCCAAGCCTCACTCTCCCTTTGGTCTCTCTGTCCAAAGAAAGGCGTTCAGCCAACATTTCCCTTGCTTGTGGACTGCTCTAGAGATGGAGAGCACCTGTCTGCCCCAGCTCTGGCTCTCAGTTTGCCAGAGCTGCTCCTGAGCCCAGCACTGCTCATTCCACAGATCCCAGAGCAGGTCTGGGCTCATCCTGGGCTTCCTTGGGGTGCCCTGGCCAGGTGTGCTCCCAGCAGCTCAGGTGGCAGCACAGGGGGCTGCGTGACGCTGTGCTGGCTTGTTCTGCACAGGAAGCCCAGGAAGGGCTGGAGAGGGGCTTCCTGCAGTCATAGGACAGGGGAGAAGGGCTTCAAGCTGAAAATAGGCAGATTTAGATCAGATGTTAGGAGGAAATTCTCATCTGTGAGGGTTGTGAGGCCCTGCTTGTCCAGGTAATCTGTAGCTTCCCCATCCCTGGAAGTCTCCAAGGCCAGGTTGGACGGGGCTTGGAGCAGCCTGGGGCAGTTGGAAGGTGCCCCTGGGTGGAATGAGAAGAGCTTCCAGCCCAAGCCATTCTGGGGTTCTATGATCCCACTGCATGCTTTGCTGGGCTGGCTGGGTCAGCACCGTCCCAGCAGCTCCTGGCCGTGGTGTCAGACACGTCTGTCCTCAGCCAGGACTAAAAGGAACGCCAGGAGGCTCAGGGATGTCACTGATGTGCTGAGGTGGAATGAAAGAACGAACAGGACCATGGTGGTGATTGTGCCAAGAAGATTTTCACACGTCCCTCAGAGCAGCTGCAGAACCCTGCCCAGCGAGGTTTGGGGCTGCTGAGGAAAGGCAGCAAAGAGCTGCTCCAAATTAGCAGCTCTCAGCCCTGGGGAAGCTGCCTGAGAGCAGCACTGGGGCTGCTCAGCCCAGGTTTGCTAATGACCTGCACGGGAGGGGGGCAATTAGCACCAGAGACTAATTGATGAGGAAATCGATTCCGGTTAGCAAAGAGCAGGGAGGCTAGGGAGAGATCTGGAGGGGACTCAGGAGAACGGGGGACTGGGTGGGAAATGCAGTTAAAAGGAATGTTCCAGAGGGGGAGGATGCTGGGGAGGGCAGCTCCAGCCTGGCAGGGGCCGGTCCCACGGTGGTCACCTGGGGATTGCCCTGGTGACTTCGTGACCAGCGTCCACCCTCCCGGGGCTGTTGTGACTGAGCTGTGCTGTGTGTTTCCCTGCAGGTGCAGGAGTTTAAGGTGACAGAAGCCAGGATTAACGAGGCCAGGGAGCACTACAGGCCCGCGGCCGCCCGCGCCGCGCTGCTCTACTTCACCGTGAGCCAGCTGCGTGCCATCCACCCCATGTACCAGTTCTCCCTGAAGGTACCTGTCCCTGAGGATCCCCACCCCATGTACCAGTTCTCCCTGAAGGTACCTGTCCCTCTGGATCCACCCCATGTACCAGTTCTCCCTGAAGGTACCTGTCCCCAGGATCCCCACCCCATGTACCAGTTCTCCCTGAAGGTACCTGTCCCCAGGATCCCCACCCCATGTACCAGTTCTCCCTGAAGGTACCTGTCCCCAGGATCCCCACCCCATGTACCAGTTCTCCCTGAAGGTACCTGTCCCCAGGATCCCCACCCCATGTACCAGTTCTCCCTGAAGGTACCTGTCCCCAGGATCCCCACCCCATGTACCAGTTCTCCCTGAAGGTCCCTGTCCCCTGGGAATTCATCTCTGAGCTGATGCTCCGTGGTGCTTTGAACCCTGTGTGAAGCCCAGGTGTGATCACAGCACGCAAAGCAATCACATGGAGACGAGAGATTTGCAGGGCAGAGATGTTCCTCTGAGAGAGCCCAAGGCTGAGCCAAGCCCAGAGCCCCTCTGCCTGTTTATTTCTTTTTTATACCTCTGTGGGTCTGGCTGTGGATTGGCTCCTGGAGTTATCACCTCCCAGCCCAGTGGCCAGACCAGCTGTCAGTTACAATTGTTTTCAGGTTAGAAACATGCAAACGAAGGACAGGAAATGAAAAACAAAAGGTTTGTTTATGTTACCATGTGTTAGAAAAGCGAAAACTGCTCCTGATATTTTACAGAAGCTAAAGAGACTGACTCCATCCTATAAACAATCAGAAGGCTTTAAAAAGCTCAGAGAAGCCAGGGTGACACCCAGGCTGCCCTGTTGAGCCTTGGTTGTCCCCAGGGCAAGGACAGGCAGCTCCTGTCGTGGCTCTTCTCTGAGCATGAAATTGAAATGATCTCATTTGGTTTTAGGGTTGCTTGGTCTTTCAGACTGTGTCCAGACTAACCAGAAATTCCTGCTGGTGTCCAGCCTGACCCTTCCCTGCCCTCTCTTTGTGGGGCTCATGGAATCAGAATTGCAGGGTCACAGTGTCGCAGAATCACACGAGGTTTGATTTAAACCCATCCAGTCCCACCCCTGCCACGGGCACCTCCCACTGTGCTAGGTTGCTCCAAACCCTGGCTAGAAAAAGTTACAGCTTCAATATTCCATGAAATGGAAAACTTCTCTTTTTGTCGTACAAGAAAGGGATTTTGGGGGGTGGAGGGTTAAATGAGCATCCTGGTCTTCAGCTTCTTCCAAACGATCTCTTACCTTGGCCAGTGACCTGGAAAAAGGAATTGAGGAGAGCCTACGAAACGTTGAGCCTCATCCACAAAGAAGCTTTTCCTTTTGATATCCACGACTCGTTTGTTGAAGTAATTTTGTCAGGGGAAAAATAAAAAAAAAAATGCACATGATATCTTTTGTGCCTTTTGAAAGGTTCATCCCTCGCACGTCCGTAATAGATCCAGATTTTCACCTTTTTCCCGAGGTTTCACCTTTAATCTGTGTTTCCCATCGTTTGTTTGTTTTATGTTTTCCAGTGAACATTAGCAGCTTGTATAGATGCACCGAAAATTATTGGGTGAAATGTTTTTTGGGGTTTTTTTTTTTTCAATCTAATAAATTTTGATGACAGCCCATAAAACATTGTGTAAAGATGCACAGGGATGATTTTAGAATACTTGCCACACAGCTGGGAGCCCATTACAAATTAGAGCACAAAGATTTATGTGCCGCTCCGCAGCATCTTTTAACACAATTTAAAGAAACGTTAAGCAGGAAAATGCCTTCTGCAATTATTTAATAATGCATTCAGTATCAACGTTGCTTTAATTTGTTGAGATGTCATTTTTTACTTTCTAGAACCCTGAAAATAAGGCTGCCAACACGGTCATGCCTTGTCCAGCTGGTGCCATCAGTGTGTATCGTGCTGGTTATTCCCACCACTTGGAGCCTTTGCATTGCTGAGCAAGGCTTGGGCTTTACGCTCTTGTTAGTTTTCTTTTTCCAGTTGCATTTGATAATTTGCTCGCGCTTTTAATTGGGAAGATTCTGAAAGTTTGTTGTCTTTTCTCATTTAGGTCAGAAATGTTGTTGCAGTAATCCTTAATCTCTTATATGGGGGGTTGTTCTTGATGCAGACACCCACCCTTGAGGGGACCTCAGTGTCTGCTTCAGCTCCCTGCCCCCCTCAGCCAGTCCTCTTCTGGATCCACAAAGAAAAACATTCATGGGACTTAAATTTTTTTTTTAAAAAAAAAATCTTATTTTTTTATTATTTTATATTTTTTATTTTATATATTTTTAAATTTTTATTTCTATTTTAATTTTTGTTTTTAATTTATTTTTTACTTTTTTTTTTCTTTTTTTTAATTTTACTTTTTTTTTTTTTTTTCCTTTTTAATTTGGAGGAATTGCTCTTCTCTGGGTTGAAATGTGCTTTGTGCAATGTGCTTTCCTCCTCTGCTCTGCTCTGGTAAGACCCCAGCTGGAGCAGCGCCCAGGTTTGGGGTCCTCAGCACAGGAAAGGTGTGGGCATGATTGAGCAGGTCCAGAAGAGGCCATGGATGTGATCCAAGAGCTGGAGCCCCTCTGTGGAGCCAGGCTGGGAGAGCTGGGGAAGGGAAAATTCCATGGTGACCTCAGAGCCTAAAGGGGCTCCAGGAGAGCTGGAGAGGGGCTGGGGACAAGGGATGGGGGGACAGGACACAGGGAATGGCTTCAGACTGACACAGGGCAGGGCTGGGTGGGATTTTGGGCAGGAATTGTTCCCTGGGAGGGTGGGGAGGGGCTGGGATGGAATTCCCAGAGCAGTTGTGGCTGCCCCTGGATCCCTGGCAGTGCCCAAGGCCAGGCTGGACACTGGGCTTGGAGCAGCCTGGGACAGTGGGAGGTGTCCCTGCCATGGCAGGGGTGGCACTGGATGGGCTTGTGCTGGAGATTTTTCCATGGAAACCATCCTGGGGTCTGTGTCCTCTGGGAGCTCCACTCTCCTGGGTGCTCCACATCTGCGGAGACAGCGGCTGTGTCACGCCAGGGGAGCACACCGGGCACAGAAACACCTCCTGGACCTTGTGCCAGAGCTCCCTGTGCTCCCTGTGTCCGTGTCCCTGGGGGTGGCTGCTCTCTGTGTGTCCCCTGCCATGCAGGACCTGGGCTGGCATCACTGGGGCACCCCAGGGACGTGCAGAGGGCGTCTCCCACTCCCCATTCCCTCTGTGTCTCCCCTCCCAGGCGTTCCACACGGTGTTCCAGAGGGCCATGGAGCGGGCAGCTCCTGCTGAGAGCCTGGCAGGGCGGGTGCTGAGCCTCATGGACGGCATCACCTTCTCCGTGTTCCAGTACACGGCCCGGGGGCTCTTCGAGAGGGACAAGCTGACCTTCAGTGCCCAGCTCACCTTCCAGGTAAGGGCACCACCCCAGGCACCTTGTGTGCCAGGGCCAGAGCAGCCCATGCAGGGGCTGGGGGCTTGATTGTCATCTCTTGGAATCACAGAATCGTCCAGGCTGGAAAAGCATCCCCAGAATCCCTGAGTCCAACGTGATCCCCACCTCGTCCCCAGCCCAGAGCACTGAGTGCCACCTCCAGCCCTTGGACATCTCCAGGGATGGGGATCCAAACCTCCCTGGGTATTCCCAAGGCCTGAGCTCCCTTTCCATGGGGAAATTCCTGCTGCTGTCCACCCTGAGCCTCCCCTGGCCCAGCCTGAGGCCGTTCCCTCTGCTCCTGTCCCCGTTCCCTGGGAGCACAGCCCGACCCCCCGGCTGTCCCCTCCTGTCAGGAGCTGTGCAGAGCCACAAGTTCCCCCTGAGCCTCCTTTTCTCCAGGCTCAGCCCTTTCCCAGCTCCCTCACAGGATTTATTCCTGCCAATAACAGGCACAGATTCTGTGTTGGGTTTGAATTACGCTGACAAAGGTTATTTGAGAGAGTAATTCCTGCTTGCAGGACCTGCAGAAAATGGCAGAGCACACTGGCCTGGAAGGACTCTTGCATTGAACCTAAAGAAGTGCTTGCTGCAGAGCTGCTGTGCCATGTCCATTGGTGCTTGTACAATTTTTGATGTCCAACCTGGCTCTGCAGCACCTCAGGGTGCTCTCCACCCACCTGGAACTCTTTACCACAGGATTTTCCCGACTTTTTTCTTCCACACTCCTTCCTGGTCCCCTTTTGGGACACTCAGAGCACCTACCTGGTGTGTCCATCACACCCCTCCAACACAGGGCACTCTACATTTTAGCCACACATTTATCAAGCACGTCCCTTGAATTATTAATCTGCTGGAGTTTGTAGCTGCTCTGGATCCTGCCTGCTCTAGGATAACTGGTTTGTTTGGACTTGCAGATCCTTCTGATGGATAAGGAAATTGACCCAGCAGAGCTGGATTTCCTGCTCAGATACCCAGCAGAGCCCGGAGTCACGAGCCCTGTGGAGTTCCTGTCTGACCATTCCTGGGGAGGGATCAAGGTACCTGGTCCATGGGAAATGTCCCCTCATCTCCCCTAAAACCCCTTCAGAGGGTCCTTCTGGTGACCAGAGCCCTGCCTCTGAGGGGCAGCACAGACATGGAGAGTTCTGCAGGTCCAACACTGATTTTTGAGGGCTCCTCCTGTGGCCTTGCATGTGTCCCCAAGAAGATGGTTCTTCCCTCTGAGAGTTAGGCTTCTCCCTGTTAGACCAGACTGAGAATGCCCTCGGGGGTCTGTGGTTTGTAAAGGACACGGGGATGTCCCTGTATTTGGAAGGATTTCTGCAGGGATGTGCTGAGGTTGGAGCTGTGACAGCTGCCAGACCTGCAGGGAAATCATGGAAATGGCACACCTGACACCTGCCACATGTTTGGAGTGAGAGGGCAGGAAAAGCATCCCAAAAAAGAGGAGAATTATCCCATACTTGCTCCTACTTATCAACAAATGTGCTCTGTGTTGGGTTTGGACCTGATTCAGCAGGGTGGGGTTTATTTTCTGAAAAGGATTCAAATATTCTCCACCTTGGTCCTGTCCGTTCCCACCTTGCTGGAGCTGGGGTTGTGTCTCCTGCCTGGCTGTGGTGCTGGTCAGTCTCTGGCACCTGTGGGGACGTAAGAATGCATTTTACTTACAGCACGTTCTCTCTGTGGGGTTTGAGGACACGGGTTCGTGCCGCTGGGTTGAGGTTGGACGTGGTGACCTTGGAGGTCTTTTCCACCCCTCGTGATGCTGCGAGTCTCCGTTACTCCTGTGGTGCCCAAGGATGCTTTTGCCACCCTCCTGCAGGTGGAACACCCTCCAAACCAACAGCTGCTGGGCTTGCAGTGAGTTCTCTTTGTGAGCTCGCCGCTGCCGTGCTGCCAGGCGCGCTCCAGGGGCTGCAATGACCTCTCCTGTCCCCTGTGTGCTTCCCACTCAGCTTCCTCCTCCCCACCGTGCTTTTGGGGTCCCTTTGTGGGTTTGTGGTTGGGGTTGGGACTGTGATGCCCATAAGTGCTGCTTTCCAGGAGGGCTGCACACCTCAGCCTGCCCCCATGGCCCCAGGAGCTGCACATCCCCAGGAGTCACTGCCCAGTAATCTCCACTAATTTTAGGAATTTTCAGGACTTGGTACCGAACTCTGCCTTCTCAGACACCGAATACCCTTCGGGTTGTCTTTTGTGATGGCCGTAGTATTGATTTTACTGTGAGTAATATGGTTGGTGTCAACTTTTATTAGTGTTTGTGTTGATGTCTGTTGGTTTATTAGCCTTTGAGGTTTTGGCAATTCTAGTTACTTGAGGCACGGGTTTAGTAAAATCATATTTTGTCACAGGCTGCTATAATTAGGTTAATTAGTCATGGCTTCCACACAGCTTATTAGCAGGCTAAAATCTCCTTTTCTTATATCAAGAAGATTAAAACGCTATAATAAATTGTTTCTTCAACAAAGCTTGAGCAAAGTACACTTCAGATTCATATTTCAAATTCCAAGCAAAGTTTAGCATTCTGCTGATTTTTTTTTTGTTTGTTTTTTGCATATGCTCCAGCCCAAAGGACTCCTTTTGCCAGGGAGGGTTTGGCCAAGATCTTGCCAAAAGAAATCAATATTGATATTTGTGGCCCATTCTGAGCCTCCCACTTTGGGCACATTAACTTCCAAGGAAACCTCATTAAATGCTGAGGGCTCTGGGCGTGCAACTGGCCTTGTGTGCCTTGACTTATTATTTATTGTTGGGGGTTGTTTAATAATATATAGGGGCCAATAATCCTTTGCAGCTGTGTGGCTGCTTGTAGCTCATGTTGGAGCACCTCATTTAGGAAATTCATTTATGATTTAGTTTCCCAGCTTCTTTGGAGTCGTGCACAAAGTTTCACAGAGCCTTTTGCTGTAACCCGTGTGCCAGGGGAGGTTGGAATTGACCCCTGCATGGAGAAACCCACAGCCCTGGCCAGAACGATGTTGTTTGTAGGGAAAGGTAATAGCTTTTATTATATCTGCTGATAGATGTGGGGAAATTGGCACATTTCAGGCTCTTTGGTGCTTCTGAAAGGCTGAGAGAGGGATTGAATTCAAGCTAAAGGCTGAGGAAAGCTGCTCTGAGCTTGCCTTGGTTCTGTTCTTCAGTCAGACGTGTGGGAGGGAGCGGTGCCTGTGGAGGAGCTGTGCTTGGCTCTGGAGCAGGGGAGGTGTTAGCAAAGGGCACAGTCACTGCCTGGTGCCAATCCTGCCTCTGGGTTACTGAGGGTTAGCTGACAGCAGGAAGGGGAGAGAATTTTGTCATCTAATTAAAGCAGTGCCTTTGCTGAGTGCCTGGCTTTGGTGCTCAGTGGAGTTGGTCATTTCAGTCCTAAGGCCTCTCATTTGCAGGGGCTTAGCAGTGATCCCTCGAGAAGGCAGAAGTGTTCTTTTGCTCCTGTAATGAGCTTTTCGGTCTCTTTCCAATTTCCTTTATTGCAGCCCGTTGTACTGTTCTCCCCCTCCCTGTTCCCAGTGTCTGCCTTGAAAGTTTTTATTTCTGTTGGTACTTCTGGAAACGTTTTCTGCGTCCGTGCACAGCTGGCACATTTCTCCTGGCTTGGCTGGTGCTTTCCTCACCAGTGAATGTGTGGACACACCTCAGCCAGGTGCAAATACCATTTGGGAATTCTCGTTGTGTGATCGAATTAACGCAGAATCCACGCGGAGATTGTCCTCTGGAGGGGGAGCATTCTCTGGATTCATCTCTGAGCTGATGCTCCGTGGTGCTTTGAGCCCTGTGTGAAGCCCAGGCTGCCCTGTTGAGCCGTTCTTGATTGTCCCCAGGGCAAGGACAGGCAGCTCCTGTCGTGGCTCTTCTCTGAGCATGAAATTGAAATGATCTCATTTGGTTTTAGGGTTGCTTGGTCTTTCAGACTGTGTCCAGATTAACCAGTGAGCTGAACCTGGCTGCTCACAGTGAAACTCCCCTGACTTCCCAAACCAGAGCCACCTCAGCTCCACTGCTCCTGCAGGCTCCTGCCCTGGGTCATGCCCAGCCATTTCCTGAGAGCAGGAGAGTTCCCTAAAGCCAAAGCTGGGCCAGCAGGATGCTGACAAATGGCGTGGCTCACCCTGAGCTGTGCCTGGCCACCTTCTGGAGGCACAGACTGAGGAGCAGAGCAGCAGGGAGGGAGCAGCACCTTCCCCTCGCTGCGCTGGGCTCTGAGACCCACGGGCAAAAACTCCTCCTGGCCGTGGTCTGACCCAGCCTCCGTCCACTCGGTGGGTTTAGGCCCGAGTTTAGACCCTGTACCCATCAGTGGCTGGGTCTTCACAGGTGGCAGGGTCACAGCTTCTGCCCACAGCAGGCTGGTGCAGCAGAGCGCTGGGTGTGTGCCTGGCAAAGACCACCTGAGAGAGCCGGGCTCTTCTCCAGCTTCCCCACTGCTGCTGGAGCCAGTGGCTGTGCCCTCCTGGGCTGCGCTGCCAGGCTGGCCTTGGCCAAAACCCCACCCAGGAGCAGGTGAGGGCTGTTCTGGAGGGGTCACTGCGACCCCAGCCATCCCCGAGCTGTCCCAGCTCCTCCGCGGTACACGAGGCTGTGCCTCTGTCTGGCTGTGCCCGTGTCTGTCTGTCCCTGTGTCCAGCTGTCCCTGGGAGCTGGGATGTCCCTGTGTCCGGCTGTCCCTGTGTCCGGCTGTCCCCGTGTCTGTCTGTCCCCGTGTCCAGCTGTCCCCAGGAGCTGGGATGTCCCTGTGTCCGTCTGTCCCTGTGTCCGTCTGTCCCTGTGTCCATCTGTCCCCGTGTCCGGCTGTCCCCAGGAGCTGGGATGTCCCTGTGTCTGTCTGTCCCCGTGTCCGTCTGTCCCTGTGTCCGTCTGTCCCCGTGTCCGGCTGTCCCCAGGAGCTGGGATGTGCGTTTCCCCAGCCTGATTTCCTTTGTGATGTTTCCTGCGACGTCAGTGCTGGATGCAGATGTGTCCCAGGGGTAAGTGCAGCCAGTTGATGCACGGCAGGAGCACACCTGGCCAGCTTGGATTGCTTCTTGTCCCAATCACTTCCCTCGTCTTTTTCTGAAGAGGAAGAATTTTCATTATGGAGATATGAAAACGCCACTGAAAGGGCATTGTTTAATAAATGCGATGTGGAATAATGAGCTCTAAATACTGAATTCAGCTTTCGAGGAGGAGAACAGCCCTAGACAAAGTCGTATATTAACTCCATATTTATAATTTTGCAGAATGCAGATGATAAGATTGCGTATGTGGCTTAGGAGATAAAATACCAAATCATACATTTTGCATTTAAGAAAACTGGATTTTTTTGGTGGTTTTTCTGGGGTTTTTTGTTTGTTTTTTTTTTTGGTTTTTTGTTGGGGTTTTTTTTGACAAAAGAACAAAAATTTCTCTTCCAACTTTTACTTCTCGCACTTTTTAGATGAGGAAACTTTTCATTCTTCTCCAAGATTCATTGTGACACAATCTGCTGCATACATTGTGCTCTCCGAGCATATGCAATGTCCTTTGATCAGCCTGGTCAGACAGGAGAGGCTCACAGCTTCCCTCCTACATCCAGAATTATTATTATGCCAGAAAATCCCGGTCTTAATTAAATATTTTCCATTAACTCAGTTCTTCAGATGTACAGCCTTTTAAAGCATCTTTGATAGAAAACATTGATTGTGACACTTCAATGGGCCATTTATCTGCTCTCATCTCGAAGTTTCCTAAGGACATTCTTCCGTCCTCTGTATCAAGTCTCAGAGAAATATTCCCAATGTCTCACAGAAATGCTGCTTGAGAAGGTTTTTACCTTTTTTTCCCCCCCTTTTCTTTGCTAACCTGCTGGCTAACGATCTGATGCTTATCTGAAATACGGCAGAGATTGCCATCGCATCAAATATTTAAGGACGCACTTTGTCGGTTTGATTGCAGAGTGGAAATTGAGTTTTTCTGGATGCTCCACAGCCTCTGTCTGTCCCTCTCAGTCCTCCCTGACACAAAGCCTGCTGGCAGCTGAGCATTTGGAGTGTGAAAGCCTCTTCACCCCCTCCATGGAAGGAGAGGGAGGTAATGGCTTCCTGCTGCCCTTGGGTCACACCAACCCCAGGCTGGGGCAGAGGGGCTGGAAAACTGGGAAAGGCTGGAGGCAGAGGCTGCACATGGATCCAGGTGTTCCCAGGTGGGCAAGAGGCCAGTGGCAGCAGGGCCAGGGCAGTGCTGGCACTGCTGGGGCACCTCCAGTGCTGGGGACAGCTCCGGGACACTCGGGACAGGAAGGACATTGAGGGGCTGGAGTGTGTCCGGAGAAAGGGACGGAGCTGGGGATGAGTGTGGAGTTCCAGGAGCAGCTGAGGGAGCTGGAAAGAGGCTGAGCCTGGAGAAAAGGAGGCTCAGGGGGAACCTGTGGCTCTGCACAGCTCCTGACAGGAGGGGACAGCCGGGGGGTCGGGCTGTGCTCCCAGGGAATGGGGACAGGAGCAGAGGGAACGGCCGTGTGGATGTGGCATTTGAGGACCCGGGGATTTTAGAGGTCCTTTCTAGCCTGAACAATTCTGTGATTCAGTGATAAAGGCCCTGTTGGAGCTCCTCACTGTGACAGAGCCCTCTCCCTGCGTCCTTTCCCTGGCTGTGGTGGCTCACGTGAGGAGCTGTGGAGATTGCAGACCCCGTGCTCAGCTCGGCTTGGACTGGCAGTGACCTCTGGAGCCCTGGGGGTAAAAACAGAACTTTTCCTGGGTTGGAGAACATGAGATGGCCTTTTTGGAGGCTTGTGTTTCATTCCCACCACGTGAGCACAGAGCATCATTGGTCCCCAAGAGGAGCCCTGGGGTCACGCTCTGCCCTTCACTCAGAGCTGGCCAAGCTTCAGCTGCACTCCGGGCTGATCTTTGAGATCTTTGATCTCTTGTGGGGACAGGGCAGAGTAGGAAGTGTCAGACACCTGAAAGCACAACTGTGAGAAGAGATTGATGAGAGGAAAAGGGGAAAAGTTAGCCTGGGGACTGAGAGGCCAGGAGGGTCTGATCTCCAAGAGTGTCCTCTGGAAGGGAAAAAGCAGTTGGCTCCCAGTGTCAGTAAAGAGAAGAAAAATGCAGGAAATTGTCCCAGCAGGCAGTGGGAGGTCTCTGTGGCACAGGGCAGGGCTGGCCCCGAGTGCTGCAGCTTCCACTCCGAGGTTCTTGGAGCAAGGCTGTGACCAGGGCTGGGGAGGAGCTTGGGGCTGGGTGCCCCAGCTCTGCCAGGAGCAGCTCTGCAGCTCATTCCCTCTCTTGCCTCTTCTTGAGGCCAGTCCTGTTCTGGTGCCACCACGAAACCTCAGGTGAAGCCGTCGCGCTGAAGAGCTGGGAGAAATCTCATCAGGGACGAGTCTGTACATCTGTGTCCATCTGTCAGGACAGAACCATGGACCTCGAGAGCTTTCCTGGGACAGCTGCTCCAGCTGAATCCTTGCAGACAATGGGACATATCTTCTCTTTCGGTTTTGCTGTGCCTCGGCCCATCTGGGATTTATAACAAGCAAACCCAGGGAAGTTTCTGGAAATGCAGAAGCACCACCTTTCAGCTGCCCTCGGGGACCCGTGCCCAGCTTCTGGCTGTGTGTCCCTGATCTGCTGGGAGGCATCACAGAGTGAAGAGGAAAGATGAAAGGATGGCTTGGGAGAGCAGCCTGACTCTGCGAGGCCCGTTCTCAAACCCGCTTGAAGAACCTTTTGAGAAAATGCAGAGAGAATGTCAACATGAACCCATCTGGGAAACGTCTCAGGCAAAACGAGGAAAACACGGTGGGTGGTTGGAAGCAACGAGAATACAACGATTGTGACTAAGTCTCATTTCTGTTACTGACCTTTCCCATCAAGTGGAGCTGGCTCTAAGAACCATCTAAGGAAGGAGATGAGTGCTGCAGCCATTGTGGCCTAATTTATGATATTTCTCTGGAAATTTTCTGAGGAAAGCGGGTGAGATCCGACCCATCACTCATCAGACTGCTCGTGGTGTCCACCCTGCATGTTGTGCTGCCCTGGGACCCTGCAGATAAACGGGGGGGTTTGCACAGTGATGTGTTGAGGCTCTGCACACCTTCTGTCCCCATTAAAATGTAGAAGCAGCAAGGAGGAGTTTGAAGGGAGCATCCAGTGCCTTGAGCTTGTCAGTCAGCTTTTGTGATAGAAATAAGGAGAGTTAAAATAACATTTCTTGTGTTGAAGGGTGATTGAAGCGTGGCAAATCCCATCAAATCTTTATTTTCACCTTTGGTAGAGGTTTTTTTCTTATGAGTTAAATTATTCAGGTAGGGCGGCTAAACAGAAAATAACACCTTCAGTGTATGAATAATACAGCCCAAACCCTAGGATGGGAGAGATTGTAAATAATCCATCATCTGCTACATTAATTCCTCTAGTTAACAGTAGTATTTAAATGCAGCAATTCATCTGCCTGTACGTCTATTTCCTGAACGATCCAATCTATCAATTGAAGCCAGGTGCGGGTCTGGCTTTGCCATTCTTCCAGGAGCTGTCATTTTCCAGCTGTGGGGATGCTGGTTTTCCTAAAGACTCCTGGGCCAGCTGCAGGAAATGAAAGAAAGGAATTATGAATGTTTGCTGAAAGTTATGTAAGCGTTGTAAGTGTGAGACCTTGACAGAAGTGTTTGGGGGATCACAGAATCGTAGAGTCGTTACATTTGGAAAAGATCTTCAGGATCCTCGAGTCCAACCTTCTCCTGAATCCCACCTTGGTCACCCAACCCTGCCACAGAATTCACTTGAAGCCCAGCGAGGACCTCTGTGGATCTCTGCCTAAAAACTGTGTAACTCAATTCATAAATCCCACAGCTCCTTAATCCTGCGAGTGAAGTCGTGGCTATTCGCCAGGATTTAATCATCTCACAGATCATTGCAACGGGGAGAATATTAGATATCATTTCTTTCCAGTGTTGTCAGGTGGTGTGATTCTTATAGAGAGATGTTTGGTGTTCAGTGTGTTCCCTACAGAATGTAATTTTTAATAGCAGGGGCACGCTTTTCTTTAAAGAAAAGCGAGATATATAAGTAAAATCTGGAAGTAAAATCCAGCCATAACCTGAAGCCTCAAAAGGTAATGGTAGCTTTGACAAAAGCCTTCAAATTCCTTTATTTTGATTTCCTTCTGTCTTTTAAAACGCAGTCCCATGCTGCTGGGGGTGGTAGGAGTGTTCTGGCAGCTCTGCCTTTACTGGCTCTGTTTCATTTTCACTCTGTCGTGTCAGTACAGGGCACAGCAATGAGGTGACTTTAGCCAGGTGACTCTGAGGAGGGGTGTTTGAAATTATGGAAATATTTTAAAATGCAAAACAATCTCCATTTTTTTTTTTTTTTTTTTTTTTTTTTTTTTTAAGGATAATTCCTTTTGAAACTGAAGGATAATTGCCTTTTGAAAGGAAAAAAAGCATGGTGTTGATATACATGTTTGGGGTTTTTTAAAGGTTTTATAACATCTCGTGAAGCAGCACCTAAACTTGAGGCCAGTTTGAGTGGGTGGTTTCCTTAGAATGGTTGCCTTTAGTGATCAGAGCAAGTGTTGCCTCTAATAAATGTCCAGAGCTTGTAGTGCCGTGGAGATAGCACCAGGAGATAGCAGTGACAGCAGCCCTTTGGAGCCGCTCTCTTTTCCAAAGGCTCCTCTGGATCCTGAGGGTTTCCTCTCCTCCCTGGGTGTCCCCCTGTCGCCACAGAGCTTCCCTCAGATCCCTGGCCGTGTGTGGAGAGCACTCCCAGCTCCGTGGTGCCATCCAGGACTGCTGTCCCACGAAGCAGAGCCTGACCCTGCCGCGTCCCCTGCGGCCGTGGGGAACGGGGAGCTCAGCGCCTGGGGATGTGTGAATGTCACCGAGACACAGAGCAGTCACACGCACACAAGAGATATTCGCAGAGGTCCTTCCGATCCAGCTCACAGCCGAGAGAGCGGAGAGAAGAGACCCCTTTGTTTATTCTTTACTTTTTATACGTTTCTGGGTCTAGCAGAAGATTGGCTTTTTGGGGTTTCCACCCCTCAGCCTCAGTGGCCAGACCAACTGTCAGTTACAATTGTTTTCAGGTTAGAAATATGCAAACGAAGGACAGAGAATGAAAAACAAAGGATTTGTTTATGTTACATCTGTGGGAAAGGTAGAAAACTGCTCTAATATTGTACAGTAACTAAAAGATCTGACTCCATTATGAAATTCAAAAGGCTAAATAAAAAAACCTCAGAAAAACCAGGGTAACACGTGAACCCCAGGAAGCTGCTGCCGCTCCGGCTCCTCAGGAGCGCTGCCTCTGCTGCGACCAGGAGCTGCCAGAGAAACCCCAACGGATGAAGCGACTTGGCCGTGACTCAGTGAGTGGAAAACCAGTTTCTGTGAGGAGATGGTGGATCCTCTCCGTGGCATGGCATGAAGAGCCCCGTGTGCCTGGAAAAGTCTCGTTCTGAGCTATAAACTCAATCCCCTGCTGTTTCCAGCCACCAGAGGTGATCGCAGCGGGGGCTGCGAAGAGAAGAGCTCGAGTCCTGCAGCCCTTTGGATCACTTTCTATTTTAACCAATGTTTTTTGTCTCTCTCAATTTCCATGACAACTCCAAGTGACAAAAGTACTTTTCATTGTGTGGGCAAAAATAGATCCCCTGCCCAGGTTGGTGTGCAGTTCCCATCTGCTGCCCCGGTGTACCACTCCTGCCTGGGAACAGGGGTCTGTTAGTGCTGGACTAAGTTTCTTGGAAAAATTCACCACGGGGGTCTTGAGAAAAAATTAATATTCACAAAAAGATTACTGATTGAGAGAGCTTTCACTCTGCTGGCTTTTAAATAGAAGCATCTCCCATTAATAACATCACTCCTAATAAATGCTGTTAATGTTGTTGACTAATGAAAATTTTAGTGTTAGTTTATATAATACCAAGTTTTTATTCGAAATTAGAGCTCTCATGATTCTGCAATACGTTGTTCGGGGAGAGAGGGAAACCATAATTCCTGATTACTTGTCTGTCATTCAGTCAGAAAAAAGCAATTTTTCAGAGTCTCCCTTGTTAACATCAGCCAAGAGACTTCTCGAAGCGGCAGCAGCCGAAGTTCTGAAGTGATGTTTTAAGTAAATCACATCAAAAGCCAGCAGTGAGATGTTTTATGTAAGCACTTGCACTGAGGATTCCCCGAATTCAGCATTAGCCATTGTGTCACAGTCGTTGCTGCAAGGACCAGGGCTTGGCAGGTCAGGATTTGGGGCAGCATTCCTGGGAATTTCAGTTTCTCGTGTTCGGCGCTCTGGTTTCTCACGGAAACCTGGAGCGAGTCCTTCCGTGGCTGACGTTTCTCCTTGTTGCTGCAGATCCACACATGCAAACGACAGCTGCTCAATCACTCCTCTGCTCAGAGTCTCCGTGGAATTCTCTGGTTCCCTGGGGATTTGGCGTGGGCACGGTCAGTGGATGGCTGAGCCCTTCCTGCTGTGGCACTGCGGACGCTCTCCTGGTGGAACTCTGCCTTTGGGCAAGGCTGGGGCTGCTGCAGAACAATTTACGGTGGTATCTGCGAGTTCTGCTCTGCCCAGAGCTCTGCTTCTGGCCCTCGAGCTCACAGCCTGTGAGGGAAGGAGGGGATTTGTCCAGCCAGGAGAGGACAGAGCTGTGCTTTCCATCTTGGCAGTGTGTAATAAGTTCTCCACCGTGACAAACTGCAGCTTGGGAGGTTCTGCTTGAACGCATTCTTTACAAAAATCACCTCCTCCAGTGTAAGGACGGCACAGCCCAGCAGCAGGGCACCCAGAGGGGCTGAGAGCTCGCCTTGGACGGCAGGTTGTGGTGGACAGAGCCGTGGTCAGAGCCAGCCTGAGCAGGAGCTCGGCTTGGGCCCTTCCAGAGGGTTTTTCCAAGCCTTGCTGCAGTGAAGCTGTGAGGAGATACCCAGCAAAGGTCCTGGGTCATGGCACACTCTGGGAACAGCTCCACAACCTCCTCCCCTGTGCCATCCACAGGCATTCCTCCTGGGAACAGGCTGCCCAGAGCAGCTGTGCCTGCCCCTGGATCCCTGGAAGTGTCCAAAATCAGGCTGGATGGGGCTTGGAGCAACCTGGGGCAGTGGAAGGTGTCTCTGTCCGTGGCAGGGATTTGAAATGAGATGATCTTTGAGCTCCCTTGCAATCCAAACCTTTTTGCAAGTCCCTCTGCTAAAAACATGAAGGCATTTGTTATCAGAAACCCCCTTTTCTGACATCTCCCTCCCCTCTCTTTGCTCTCTGGGACTGAATTTGGTCAGGAAAAGGTTTTTTACAAAGTTTTACACTGCTCTTGTCTTCTCACCGGGAAGCCTTCCAGAGGGAAAGTGGGGTTTTTAAAACAGTTTCATCCTCTAAGCCTCTGCCTTGTTTGCAACAGCAGAGTACCCCAGGCAATCCCTCACACCTCTGCCAGGGCCCTTCTGTGCCTTTCCAAGCCCTTGTGTGAGGGAGGAGCTCCCCAGTCCACCTGGACAAGGTGTGACAGCAGCATTTCCCTGGGGGGCTTCCACAGTGAGGCTGGGTGGGAAATGGATCTGCAGAGGATTCCCAAAGCCTGGCAGAAGGCTCACATAGTTGGCATCCTACACCATGTTCTGCTACAACACATCGTTCACAGCTCTGTTTCTCCAAAATACCTGCTCTGTTTGCAAGGCCATCATTTGAGTCTTGTTCCTAGTTCCATTTCTTTCTCAACATTTCTCTCTCTCTCTCCATTTCTCTCTCAGCAGTGTCTGTCCTACCCCATGGCCTTTCTAAGTCAGTGTGTTTTATCTCAGTTTGCACACAGATGCCCAGGACTGTGTGAGCCTTCTGCCAGGCTTGGGGAATCCTCTGCAGATCCATGTCCCACCCCACCTCACTTTGGGAATCCTCTACAAATCCATTTCCCACAGGGTGGGAGCAGGAGCACCTCTGCTCACCAAGAAGCTCCTGCCTGGCTCTGTTGCCCTTCTCTTTCTGTAGAAAGCAGCTCATTGACTGGCTGGAATCCTTCACTTGTCTTTTCCATTTCATGTTCAGCCGCCCACAGCTCCAGATTATGCAAAATGAAGATGTTTGTTTCAGTGAGAGTTTTACTGGGATCCAGAGGAACCTGGCGAGCTCTGCAATGTGTTCTGCCTCCGCTTGTCTGAAAGAGAGTTTGGATTCTTCACTTGTCTGCATAACATTTAGAGTTGCCACTTTCTAGCTACAAGATCCAACTACATTTTCATTGTAATTTTAATTTATTTAATGTCTTACTGGGCTGGTTTTTTGGGCATTCTTCAGCTGTTCCTGCTACAGACTTATGGCACCAAGAAGTTCATCCCTGTGTGCATTTGGCAAGTAGAAACCAAATTACTTGATTTTTATCATGATTCTGGATGGGCTGAACACTTGAATGGAGACAGCACCACATCTTTACATGTGTCCTGTGCTTGTGGAGGCTCCTGGCTCTGTGGTCACCATGAAATGAGTGGGAAGGCTCAGTGTTGTGGTGTCACAGAGGGATGTGAACGGGGGAACAGGGGCATCTGAGACATCTGAGCTGGAACAGAGACTGCACAGAGCTGGAGAATAAAGGAGAGATTTATTCAAAGGCCTTTAGGACACACCTTGGGCAGGACAAGAGCCTGGCCAGGGCTGCACCCAAGGTGGACCCAAAATGGGCACAAAATGGACAAAGGGGCACGAGGTCTCACACTTGGATCAGTTTTGGTCCATTTGCACTTTGGGGTTGAATTGTCCAGTTGCAGCTCCAGGCTGTGAGGTCCCATCCTTCTTGTTCCTCCCTCCAGCCACCGCTGTTTGTGCTTTTGGGCTGAAAACTTGTCCCAGTTGTCCTTGGTGTGCAGCAGGAACAGGATTTGTTTTGTGTGGCTGCTGTGTGCAGAGAGCTGAGTGACCCTGAGTGTGAGCTCAGAGCTGCACCTGGGCAGCACAGAACATGGAACACAGGGAACATAAAACTTAAGGCATCACATTGAATTTTTCCAGGCTCTCTCCTCCATGGAGGAATTCAGAAACCTGGACCGGGATATTGAGGGGTCTGCAAAGCGGTGGAAGAAGTTTGTGGAGTCCGAGTGTCCCGAGAAGGAGAGGTTCCCCCAGGACTGGAAGAACAAGTCAGCCCTGCAGCGCCTGTGCATGCTGAGAGCCCTGCGGCCCGACCGCGTCCCCTGCGCCGTCAGGTGGGGCCTGGGGCTCTCTGGGGCTGGGCTGTGTGCGGGGCACGAGGAGTTCGGGGATGTGCTGGGGTTTGTGAGTGTCACTGCGTTTTGAGGATGTCAGTTCTGCAGGGTGGTTTCCTGTCAAGGGGTCTTGAATGAATGGCCCTGGCACAGGGTGCCCAGAGCAGCTGTGGCTGCCCCTGGGTCGCTGGCAGTGCCCAAAGCCAGGCTGGACAGGGTTTGGAGCACCCTGGGGCAGTGGAAGTAGTCCTGCCGTGGCAAGGATAGGATGGGATGGTCTTTAAGATCCCTTCCAGCCCAAACCGTGGTGTGGTTCATTGATCTCTGAACTCTGCGTGCAATCAGCACATTGGATTTAAGTGGAATTTCTGGCTTGGTGGGATCCAAGCTCACTGTCACCACCGGGGATGGAGCAGCACCACCAGCACTGGGTGAGGGGCAGAAATGAGCATCCCCATACAGGTGTTTCACATCTGCTGCAGTACGAGTTCAGCAACATGCATTTTAGTTACTGGATCAGTTTGGGCTTCTAGAAGTAAAAGAAAGTCTTACAGAGGCTTTCTCCTTTTTTTCTCTCTTTTTTCTCTTTTTTTTCTCTTGTTTTCCTTTTTTTTTTTTTTTTTTTTTTTTTGGTTGGGTTTGTTTGTTTTTTTTCCCCTGTAAAATGCAAAATTAATGTGCTGCTGGTTCTGCAGGATGTTGCTGTAAATTATGTAGTGAAGGTAACTGGGCGAGGCTCAACTTCCTGAAGTTTTGCAAAAGCAGCCTCCTTGTTCCAGGACAGGCTAAAGGTCTTTCACTCCGTGAGGATTTGGTTTTCCCTCTGTGGCTGATGTTTGGACATTTCTGTGGTGTCTCTCACGCTCCTGTTTCTCCGGTGGTTCATGCTCCTGCGCCACCCAATGTGCACACAGCTGGGCATTTTACTCAGCGTATGAACTGCATCTGTTTGTGCTTCAAGGCTCACAGAAAAACACAGACAAGACTGAGTGAAGTCTCCCCATGCTCACTGTTACTATTTTTTATTAGAATAAATACTACAGTTTATGATATTATTGATACTAATCCATCTTTTTTCATTTCTTGTTCTTATGGCTTCATTCTCCATGTGCCTCCCAGCTGAAAATATTTCCTGTTGTTGTTTAGCTTGAGTAAAATAAGCTCTTGAAATTTTAGGTGCATATTTCATTTATGCAGCTGTAATTCATTTCTTTCTTACCCACACAGCTCAGAAATAACAGGAATATCAAATCTCCCTTTCCTGTCTCTCTTTCATGGAAAGAGAATCCAAGTTCAAAAGCTTGGCTGGATATTTTTAGGGTGTGGGCAGGTCCAGCTTTTCTGTTTGCACAGGAGTATTTAAATGGGCTTTTGCGCTGTCTTGTTTCTTATCTCGAAGTGCAGACACTAACAGCTCACTGAGCCTTCCCCAGGACTTGGGGGGACTCCTCCTGAAATACGACGAGTTTTCAACGCTGCTGTTCAGAAAGCCGTGTCCCACCTCACGGGTGCCTGCTCCACGATGATGGCGTGGGATTTCTTTGGGATTTAAGATGATCCAAGCCTGTACAGGGAAGTTGGGTGTTCCAGCCACTCTTCCTAGCAGATCCCTGGGGATGTTTGCCCAGTCTGGATCATTCCCTAAGCCCGAGGGGGAGCCCCTCTTACCCTGACTCACCCCTCAGAGCTTCAGGGCCAGCAGGGCACCAGCAACTGTGATTTCCCAAAGAAGGATTTTCCCCTGATCCATTTCATCCTTCAATCTTATGGAAGAACATCAGCAAAAAAGCTTCTTGCAGCACCTTGTGTTTCTGAGTCCCCAGGGCACTGTTTGAAAGAGCTGAGGTGGGAGGTAAAACAGGAGTGTTGTGACCTCAAATCTGATGGACTCGGTTAAATTTTGTGACCTGCACCTTTCCAGCAGCAATTTAGCCAATCTTAACCCTGAACAGAAAAAATCTACTCAGAAGAGATACCAAAAACATGGATGATTTTTTTTTTTCTGCAATCCCTTAGGCATTTCTATTCCAACTGCCTTTCACCAGTCCTTGAAGGAGGTTCTCAGCTCTCTTCGAATGAATTTGGCTGCCTTCAAAAGGCCTGGGTAATCCATCTGAGCTCCAGCAGCGTTCCTGCCGTTTGATTAGAACATTCCTGCCTTTGAGTCAGTGCTGGGTGTCTCTCTTTCTGTGCAGCAGTGATGTCAGGAGCTCGCCCTGGGGGAATCCAGCCGGAACGTTCTCCACGCGCCGTGCTCTGTTCCAGCAGCTGCTGTGGAGCTGAGCTTTTCCCTGCTCACTCCTTTGTGTTTCCCCTTGTCGCTCTCATGCTAAAGCTCCACGCTCCAGACATTCTTAGAGCTCTTCCCTTTCAGCTTCCCAGATGAAAGCAGCTGTGGAAATCATCTGGACTTTCTGTGGACTGCCGCTTCCTCTGCGAGGCCGCTCGGGCTGCGGAACGCGCGGCAGGCTCTTGTATCTCGTACCTCAGCTTTTTCCTTCTCCTCTGAGATCCCTGAGTCAGAATCAAACCGGTGCTCGTGTTTTACTTCTGAATGCACCCTTCCTGCTTCCCTTTGTTTGTGAGGAGCTGGAGTCTCCTGTGGCATCCCACCCTTGTACAGAGGGACAGGCACTGCTCCCTGGAAGCCCAGCCTGCAGATCCTCTCCGCAATTATCTCATGCTCATTTTCCTAATTTCAGTTTCCAAATCATTCAAATCATCAAAATGAAAAGCAAATGCAGGATAAATCATGTGAGGAGAGGCTGAGGGAGCTGGGAAGGGGCTGAGCCTGGAGAAAAGGAGACTCAGGGGGAACTTGTGGCTCTGCACAACTCCTGACAGGAGGGGACAGCCGGGGGGGTCGGGCTGTGCTCCCAGGGAAAAACCAGCTTCAGGTTGCACCAGGAGAGGTTTAGATTGAATATTAGGGAAAACTTTTCCAGCTGAAGGGTTATCAAACCCTGGCACCATCCCTGGAAGGGCTCAGAAGATGTGGATGGGACACTGGAGGATATAGCTTAATGGTGAACACGGTGGTGCTTGATAATGGTCACACTTCATTATCTTCTCTTACCTTAACGATTCTGGGGTTCCATCATAATTAATTGATTATTTGCAGGGGGAACCTGCATTTTCTGAACAAGCTGGCTTTTTTTTTTATTTTATTTTTTTTATTTTTTTTTTCCGGCAGAGATTTTGTAGAAGAAAAGCTGGGCAGCAAATACGTGGTGGGGAGATCCCTGGATTTTGCAACGACCTTTGAGGAATCAGGGCCTGCAACGCCGATGTTTTTTATCCTGTCCCCAGGAGTGGACCCACTGAAGGATGTGGAGAAACATGGTAAATGAAGTCCTGTCTCTAGGCACACCACAGCATGGCTATTTATCTGCTGCATTATTATCTTAGCACAACATGCCCGCTTCGTTTGTTTTTTTGTTGTTGTTGTTTTTTTTCTCATCTCTTTGTAGATAATGAAGCAATACGTTAAAAATAGATAATTGTGAGAGGATGCGATGGGGTTTTGGTTTGGTTTTTCTGTTTTTTTCCCTGAAGTTTTTTTTGGATTTTCATCTGAAGTTTAAATTAAACGTGTCTCTTTGCTGCACTGCCTGGATTCCCGGTGTGGTTCACGCTGCGAGGATCTCCGAGCTGGGTTTGTGCACGACCTGTAATTTACGTCAGAGATATCTCACACGCTGTCAGATACTTGTTGCCAAGAAAGGTTGAACCAAAGGACCCTCGAGGTCCCTCCCAACCTGCTCTTCTGTGGTTTTATGATAACTAAAAATAAGCAACAGCTCCCTTTAACAGATTGCTGCTTTGTGGCAAAGTTTCCAGCTTTCCTTCCCATCCTTCCTGAGCTGATTTCCATGTGGATGGTCAGCTGGTGGAGCTCTCAGCTGGCTCCAGAGCCAAAGGGCCTTCTTGAGATGCCTCCCTCGAGAGGGCACTGATGCCCTTGTGCACCATTGCTGTGTCCAAAGCTGCCCTTGTGTCGCTGCAGGACACGAAAGAAAGACAACTCCAAACATTTCAGAAAGCAAAGAGTATAGAAAAGGCTTTATTGTCTAATTCTTACCACCTTTTATAAGGGGTTCTGATACAGACTTAACATGATTGGTGAACAGGAATGACATCTCTCCAATCCATTGGTGAAACCAGAGAAACAGCAAAACAGCACCTGGAGAAAGATAGTTTTGGGAAAGGAGAGTTGTTTTACCAAGATGGTTTGGAGAAGAAGCTTTCTCGAGAAATTTTCCCTTGGGAAAAAGTTAGCAGCTGCCAGCAGGCTGAAATCTCTTAGACCCAGGAATATCAGGCTCACATCCTTGTGTAGAATTTACTCTGGGTCTTGGCTGCACTGTGGAAAAATTCTCCTTTTCATCCTGAACATCCCTCTGGAGCAGAGGAGTCTGATGCCTTTGGGGTTGGACAGGACAAAACATCACCCAGGCTGGCACAGACCAGGACAGGAGAACAATGACTTGTGCCTTCTTCTTCCTCTCCACGACACACCCAAAATAACTCCCAGCCCCTCCAGGGTGCTGAACTCCCTCCTTGTTTCCCCCCAGGGAAGAAGCTGGGCTACACCTTCAACCACAGGAACCTGCACAACGTTTCCCTCGGGCAAGGCCAGGAGGTGGTGGCTGAGGAAGCCCTGGATCTGGCTGCAAAGGAGGGTCACTGGGTCATCCTTCAGGTACGGGGTCCTGGGCCAGTGCTGGGGTCCCCTCCGTGGGGACAGGCTGCCAGGGGGCACGGTGCCACCTCTCCCTGGACCAGGCTCTGTTGTTTGGGTGTCTCCTGCCGGAGCTGTTTGTGGGCTGTGAGGCGCAGGGAGCTCCGAGGGGAGGTCGTTCTGCACCTCCCTGTGCCTTGATTTGCTCCGTGAGGGAAGGACGAGTGTTGTCTCTCATAATCTGAAGGTGGTGAGTTCCATCCTCACACGGGGCACCACTGTGTTGTGTTTTATCCTCTTTTTGCCATTGGGTTGAATGCACCAGAGGGCATTTCTTGTTCTCAGGTGTTTGTTGATTCTTATCTGCGTTACACTCTCACAAGCCGTGAGTTCTACAGCACTTCAAGCTAACAAACTAAAAATGGAGCCCTCTCTATCTCTCTACAGGGCTTTCAAGGATAAATTAAGAAATCACACCTATATTATTTTTACTTTTAACCCAATAACCAACCACCTGTGGCCTGAAATGCGGATTTTTTTGCCCAATTACAAAATACCCAGACCCATGAAGAAGAAGGTGAAAAAGAAGGACTTAGCCCATGCCTTAAACCCTCTAGCTTGCTTTATATATCTATGACTGCATTCTAAACCCTTAAACTCTGTGTTTTCCACCCTGTGATATCACACACTTCTATCCAAACCCCACACTCACAATCCCGGTGCTGTTATTTAATTTTGGAAGCCTTTTTCCAATGCCTCAGGTCAGGTGCAGTGTTTGCCTGGGGAACAGCACAGAAAGCCTGGAATTCTCAGTGCTCGGAGTTCTCTCTGTTCTGAGAGCCCCTGGTCTCATTTTCTGCCCAAAACTGCTTCAGAGGGCACAGAGGGGCCCCTCAGGGAGGGAACTCTGCAGTGGGGCTGGTTCCTCTGGGCATCCCAAACCAGGGGAGTGCTGCCAGCTCTCATCAGCTCCCCACAGAACGCCTCAGAGCCTGCTGGGGTGTGCAGGGAGCTCTGTGTCTGGCAGCTGCTCTCTGGAGCCGCTCCTTTAGGAGGGTTTGGGTTTGCTGATGTGCACTAGGTGATGTCAGCTCTCATTACAGGTCTTGGGGACCCCTCTGATTTCCTTGATGTGGATTATATAAACTTTCATTATCACCGAACTGTTTGCATAAAATTAGATTAAGACAAAGCTCCGAGTCCTGATGTGAGCCCGCAGGCCTGGTTATGAATTGAAATTAAATATCCCTGATTTTTTTTATTTGTTATTTATTTATTTACCTTTCTGCAAGCTCCCTCTGAAGTAAACAATGCTGAGCTTCTCTGGAGCTTTTAATACACAGAGGGCTGCAATCCTGGCGCCTGCCTTTGAGCTGGTGCAGAAGGAAGTACACATTCAGCAATGCAGAATGAAAAGTTCTTTTCTGCGGCGCTGGTGTGCTGCTGTAGAGGATCTGCCAGTCTCCATGTGCTCTTTCACTGCTCACAGACGAGCACTGGGGGCATGAAGGGTTTTTATTACATCCATTCCCATCTCCTCTGGTGGTCAGAGCAATCAGTAAGCAGTTACAGAGACGCTGAGGGATAAATCAGAAGAAATCTTTCCCTGTGAGGGTGGGCAGGCCCTGGCACAGGGTGCCCAGAGCAGCTGTGGCTGCTCCTGGATCCCTGGAATGTCCAAGGTTGGGTTGGACAGGGCTTGGAGCAGCCTGGGGCAGTGGAAGGTGCCCCTGGATGATATTGAATGTCCCTCCCAACCCAAACCATTCCATGATTTTACGACTCTGTGATTAAATGAGAAGAGCTGCAGGGATGAGGTTTCTATGAAGGAGCAGTGTTGATGGCTGGGCTGGCTGCTCCTCCAGGTGTGGATCTCTCTGCTCTTCCCCCGAGCTTCGAGAGGAGCTCGGTGCAGCTGGGTTAGGTCAGGGTGCTCTGCTGCCTGGGCCAGGCTCAGCAGCCCCCAGGGGCCTGGGGACAGGATGGCAGGTGCCACTGCTGGGTCAGGGTCACTCAGACACCTGGGCTTGCCTCTGGCGTGGTCACAGAGCTGATAACACTTCACATGTGTAAACATTCCAGTTCTGTGCTGAGCTTGGAGTGACGGGATGCAGGCACGAGGGGCTCAGCACAGCTCTCACAGCTCTTTCTGCTTTTGTTTCTAACCCTGAGCAATCGGCACTGAGGAGCTGGAGGTGTCTTGGTGGCACCTGGCTCTCTGGGCACGTCCAGGAGAGGTTTGGGGCAGGCAGCTCCAGTCCCTGCGTTTGGTGGAGTGACAAAAACAGGGGTTGCATTGTCCAGACTGGCCAGGCTGCTCAGCTCCAGAGCCTGGCTCTGCACCTCTCTTCAGAATTCCCAACTCCTGCCGGGGGCTGGAGCCCCAGGAACATGAGGAAGGGCAGCCTGAGGGGCTAAAGGTGTGTCCCTGCATTAACAGGCAAGAACTCCTGCTCTGACAAAACTCCCTGAGGGTCAGCAGCCTGCCATGGCATGAAAGCACCCTCTGGACGAGCTGGGGTCTGGAAGGTTGGACACAGAACCTTCTCAAGCCTGAAAATCTGACCAAACTCATCGCAGTGGGGGTCAGTGAGGAGAGGTCCCTCGGAGGACGCTGCCCTCGCAGGCAGGGGTGGATCAGAGCAATATTTGCCATCTGGTTTATCTGGCAAGGTCTTTCCCTGTGAGGTTTTTGGTGACAAACGCCTCACAGCCAGTTCCAGGAGTGTTTGCACGAGGTCTGGAATGGCACAGATGACTCAAGTTACGAAAGTGGCGCAGGATCTGTGGATCACTGCATTAATAATGAAAGAGAAGACAGAGCAGATCTCAGGGTAGTTCTACCCAGATTAATTAAACTCGTTATTTGAAGGCTGTATCCCACCCACAGCAGTTACACCCAGGCTTCCCACTTGTTTTTGAGCAGACACAAAGCAGCTGTTAGCTTTGCTTCTGTATTTTGCCGTGCCCTGACCAACAGCTCATGTGGAGCAGAGCTCCTCACAGAGCTGTTCTCCAGCACAGACACTCCAGGGCTCGTCTGGGTGGCTTTTCCACACGTGGCTCATTCCTGCTCCTTGATTGGGAGCAGACATAATGAGAGTCACGCACTTGGAGCACTGAGGAATTAGGTTTGTGGGAGTTAAAGGGTATGGAGGCAGCTGGGAGGTGTTTAGTGGATTTCAGGAGCAAGATCACTGCTGTGCTGGGAAGGGATGTCCTAGCGCCATTTCCTCTCAGTCCTGTCACCTTCTGAAAAGGCAAAATAAAGACAAAGGCACCCATGTCTGTCCTGGGAAAAGTCTCTCAGCTCGCTCTGAAAATGGAGATTTTTTTCAGAAATTACTTTTTTTCAGATTTTTTTCATAATTTCCGCTGGCAGAGCCTGGCCAGCAGCTCCCTGCCCCTGTAGCCCCACTGTCGTTCCTGTCTGGTGGCTTCAGCTTTGCTGAGCTCTGCTGCAGGGTGGAGACACAGGAGGAGAGAGTGAAACCCGCAGCTAAAATTGTTCTCTACAGATACAAATGGTCCAGCTGCAAAACAGGAGCCCCTGAGGCAAAAGCTCTTTAAAGGAGACTTTGTTACCTGAGGGCTGCAGGAAGAGCCCAGCTCAAGTCCAGCAGCTGCTCTGTTCCTGTCGTGGGCACTGAAGAGCTGAGCTTGATCTTTGAGCTCCACAAAACCCCATCTGACAGCGGGTTCAGCATCTAGGTCTCCTTAGCAACAGCTGAGAGCTTTGGAGGGCCTGGAAGCAAGGGGGGGCACTGACTGGGGAGCGCGGGCAGAGCTCGCCGTGGCTCTGGGGGGCAGGAGCAGCTGGGCTGGAGATGCTCTGCTGAGGCTCTGTGCGGTGCTGGGGATTGCTCAGCCTTGGGAGGAGATGGTTCCATCACCCTGGACCCTGGGGAGTAGAGACCAGGCTCCCCCAGTGACAGGACAAGGAGCAGATGGGGACAACGCGAAATTCAGGAAATTCCATTCAAAAGTAAATACAGTTGTGACTGGGATATGCAAAGCAATCACACGGAGACGAGAAATTTCGCAGGGCGGAGTGGTTCCTCCGAGAGAGCCAAGGCTGAGAACCAAGGTGGAGAGCCCCTCTGCCTGTTTATTTCTTACTTTTTATCCATTTGTGGGTCTGGCTGTGGATTGGCTTCTGGAGTTTTTACCCTTCAGCCGAATGGCCAGACCAGCTGTCAGTTACAATTGTTTTCAGGTTAGAAATATGCAAACAAAGGACAGGGAATGAAAAACAAAGGATTTGTTTATGTTACATCTGTGAGAAAAAGGTAGAAACTGTTCCTAATATTGTACAATAGCTAAAAGGTCTGACTCCATTTTATGAACAATCAAAAGGCTTTAAAAAACTCAGAAAAAACAGGGTGACATACAGTCTTTATTGTCATTATTATTATTATTATTGTTGTTATTTTCCCATGTGAATGGCCAAACACTGGATGGAGTTGCCTGTAGAGTTTGGTGGATGGTGTTTTCATCCTTGGACACATCCAAAAGGCACCTGGGCATGTTCCTGGGCCGCTGCACTGCCTGACCCTGCTCTGAGCAGAGGGCTGGGACTGGGGGATGCCAGAGGCGTCTTCAGCCTCAGGGACTCTGTGATCTCTGCTTCCCCATGCCCACTCATCCAGTTTCTCTGACGCCTGCAGGGTTCTCTGTGCAGGGAGGAAGGAGCTTTGCACTAAGCTGTGAGTTAGCACAAGCTCTGTCTGCTCTCCTCCCCTCCCAGATGCCTTCTGCTGATCCAGTGGCCATCACAGTCACCAAGTGGGGTTGATGAGCCTAATAGCAAAGACACAGAGAAATTTGTTTGTGTTTGTTCAGATGCACGTTCGAATGCATCGATGCAAGGAAGAGTTCAGACGTTAGATATTCCCAATTTAATTGTAGTCCTCATCCATTAGCCAAAATGTCACTTCCCTCTCTTTGTGATCAAGTTAATTTAATTCTTGAGCATCTTTCCATTTTTCTAGGTTGCTGCTTCACTGAGTCAGGTTCATGTATTAAATCGAATACCAGCGAGCTCCTGGAGCAAAACTGTGTGAGATTCATCACTGCATCATAAATCACAGAGTTCCAGGATGGCTGGGGTTGGAGGGACCTCTGGAGATCACCTGGCCCAGCCCCTCTGCTCCAGCAGGGTCACCTGGAGCACAGGTCCAGAGGGGCACCAGGATGATCAGAGGGATGGGGCAGCTCTGCTGGGACAAAAGGCTGGGAGAGCTGGGGTTGTGCAGCCTGAGGATTGCTCTGAAGTGATCTCACTGTGGCCTTCCAGGGCCTGAAGGGGCTCTGAGAGCGCTGGAGAGGGGCTTTGGACAAGGGATGGAGTGACAGGACAAGGGGGAATGGCTCCCCACTGACAGAGAGTTTAGATGAAGACTGAAGGAGAGCAGGTATAAGTTAGATATAAGGAAGGAATTGTTCCCTGTGAGGGTGGGCAGCCCTGGCACAGGGTGCCCAGAGCAGCTGTGGCTGCCCCTGGATCCCTGGCAGTGCCCAAGGCCAGGCTGGACAGAGCTTGGAGCAGCCTGGGATGGTGGAAGTTCTCCCTGCCCATGACAAGGAGCTGGAATTGGATGAGCTTTGAGGTCCCTTCTACCCCAAACTTTTCCGTGGTTCTGTGGCTCTGTGACACCACATCCCAGGCCATGACCTGGGAACAGCAGTGCCCTTCCCTGTCCCTCGGGCTCCCCCAGCACCAGGCACTGCTGGCTGTGCAGCCTGGCTGGCACAGGCATGGGAAAACAGGGAATGTTTTCCAAGACATCTCACCAGCAAACAAGGCTTTGTACAAACAGGCAGTTCTCTTAGTTCCAGGTGGTGATTTGTGAGGGGATCTGAAGGAGAAGGGCACCTTCAGGCAGGGGCAGGGTCCCCAGGGGCTGCCAGCACAGCCAGGGGAGCGTGTGCTGCTTTATGTGCTATTGCTGATGGTTACCAGGGCAACGCTCGCGTCTGTGAGATACCTTCTGCCTTGTGCCAACACAGAGGGGCTCGGGGCTGAACTCCCAGAGGAAAGCCCCTGGTGCCCCTGTGCTCCTGCAGGGACCCCCAGCCCAGCCCTGCCCGCACCCCTCAGCCTGCAGCACCCGCTCTGAGCGGGGAAATGGCACGGGGAGGGTGTGGGGTGGGCACTGAGCAGGGCATGGGCATCCAGGGGGTCAGTGTGCAGGGGATGGGCACTGGGGATGGGCACTGGTGATGGCCAGTGTTCAGGATCACTGTGGTTGGTCAGTTTGCAGGGAATGGTCAGTGTGCAGGAGATGGTCAGTGTGCAGGGGATGGTCAGTGTGGATGGTCAGTGTGGATGGTCAGTGTGCAGGGGATGGTCAGTGTGGATGGTCAGTGTGGATGGTCAGTGTGCAGGGATGGTCAGTGTGGATGGTCAGTGTGGATGGTCAGTGTGCAGGGGATGGTCAGTGTGGATGGTCAGTGTGGATGGTCAGTGTGCAGGGAATGGTCAGTGTGGATGGTCAGTGTGCAGGGAATGGTCAGTGTGGATGGTCAGTGTGGATGGTCAGTGTGGATGGTCAGTGTGCAGGGAATGGTCAGTGTGGATGGTCAGTGTGGATGGTCAGTGTGCAGGGGATGGTCAGTGTGGATGGTCAGTGTGGATGGTCAGTGTGCAGGGGATGGTCAGTGGGGATGGTCAGTGTGGATGGTCAGTGTGCAGGGGATGGTCAGTGTGGATGGTCAGTGTGCAGGGGATGGTCAGTGTGCAGGGGATGGTCAGTGTGGATGGTCAGTGTGCAGGGGATGGTCAGTGGGGATGGTCAGTGTGCAGGGTCAGTGTTCAGGGTCAGTGTGAATGGTCAGTGTGCAGGGGATGGTCAGTGTGCAGGGTCAGTGTTCAGGGTCAGTGTGGATGGTCAGTGTGCAGGGGATGGTCAGTGGGGATGGTCAGTGTGCAGGGTCAGTGTTCAGGGGGGTGTTTCACATCACCCACTTTGGCTCGTTATTGATAAGTGTCACATCTCTCAATTACTCTGACCACGTGCTCTCATTAGATGTGTTCTTTCAGGTTTTATTACCTGACTGCTGAGAATTAATTTGCAAAGTTTCTTTCCAACCTGCAAATCCCTTCTGCAGCATCTCTGTCTGGCCTGGGCAGATATATTCATTTGAATTATGAATTCTTAGTACCAGCCCATGTTTGGCTGCATCTATTCCTCTTTTTCCTGCCTTCTATCACAAAAGGACAGGATATAAATGCACTCAATTATCGCTGGACTGGAAATATTCCCTAAGTTGGCTGTTAGCAGGCACTGATACCCACAAATAATGATCACTGGTGTCATGTCAACACAAGCAAAAGCAATTATTTTTGAGCCATCTAACACCACAAAAGCAGATGTGGGAAGAAACTACCAATTAAAGATGAAAACACATAAGGTCAGATATGCAGACTATGATTAAGCTGGTACTTAATGCACGATATTTCTTCTGATATTTTTGTGAGCTCTTCCCCCGTTTTATTAAATCTCTGTGGTGTTGGCTCCACTTTGGTTGCAGGTTTCAGTCCACTCCTCTCTGACTGTTTGAGTGGTGTTTGTAGAGTGAGTTGGTTTTCTGGACCCTGGAGTTGATGTGATCTCCTGGAATCCTGAAATCCTGAGTGCATCGGGCCAGCAGTGGTGCAGCAGCACTCAGGTGTAATTGCATTTCATCTACTGCTCCCCCCACACTGTCCTTGTTTGTGAGAAAACAACCCCAGAATGATCCCTTTGCCCAGGCAGTCTCCTCTCACCCCCCCACACCCCAAACTCCATGTCATCCACGCAATGTGAGTGCACCCCTAAATCATTCCAGGTGAGGAGACTGAATTTGTGCAGTTCTAAATAAAAACATTGTCCCCAGCCATGTCCATCAGCTTTGGGGCGACAGAGCTGGAGGCAGCAAAGTGTCTGTGGCTTCCCCAAAGAGGAATTCTCTTGACTCACACCCCCAGCCCCTCTCTGAGTGCTGAGCCATCCCTCCAGCAGGTTCAAATCCTGCTGACAGTGACAGCAGCCACCGCTCTGTCCCAGCCTGGAGCGCCTCAGCTTTTCCTTTCCACAATGTCCATCCTCTCCTCCAGCCCCAGCTGGGATCTGTCCACACCTGAAACCTCACAGCAGGCACCTGAGCCCTCCACCAGAAAAGCCAGAGGAGGTTTCTGTGCTGCTCTGGTGTCGCTGTGTGTCCCCAGCCCCTGGACAGCCCCTGGACAGCCTGAGGTGCCAGCCCAGCTCCTGCCTGGCACAGGGAAGGGGCAGAAACGGTGCAGGGATGTTGGAACGGGGCAGCAGTGGAGTCACCATCCCTGGAAGGGCTCAAACCCACGTGGGTGTGACACCTGGGGACACAGGTTAATGCTAGCTGTGCTGATGGCTGGATTTGGTGATTTTAAAGCCTTTTTTTGCTTTTTCTTTTTTTCCTCCCAGCATTAACGATTCTGTGTTTGTGACTTCCAGCTCAGCTCCACTCTGTGATTCTCTCAATCCTGAAGCAGTAAATTGGCAGTTTTGGTTCCGTGTCCTGCCAAGATGCAGTTTTAGTTTCAGTTCTGTGTCCTGTGAAAATGCACTTCCACTTTTCCTGCAGCCTGCTCTGCTCACCCTCCGCTCCCTCCCTCCACCCCAGCCTCTGCTCTCTCCACATGGGCGAGTCCCTGCTGCCTCTCCTGCTGTGGGAGTTCAGTCCTTTTGGATTTAGAGTGGGAGCTGGGTGCTGTTTGCAAGCTGAAGGCCCACCATGGATTTATGGAGTGGCAAAATAACGCTTGCAGCTCTATTCTCTGCTCCTTTTGCTCTTGCATTGTTAAAGCATCGAGCTGTTTTTCGCAGGAAATAACTGTGAGGACTCTGAGATCTCTTCCCTGAGTGATAATAGTTGATTTTGAAGCCATCAGTGTGTGTGTCTGTAGCCGGGGTTGTTTTCCTGAGTGCATTACTTTGCATCTATCACCACTGAATCCCTTCTGCAGTGTCACTGCCAGTCACTGAGAATGATGGCATCCTCCTGCAGTTCCTCACTTCCAGCCTTTATTTGCAGGGCTCGAAATGGCTTTGTCTTATGAGTAATTTTGTCAGCTCACCAATCATTTGCTCTTTCAGATGGTTTTTGGTAGGGTGAGGGGTTGAAACTCCAGCAGCAGTCTCCTTACCCCTGTCAGCTGTGTTTCAACTGGCTGGTAGCCTATGGGACCTTTCCTTTTGCCTGCAGCAGCACCGCTTTGGGGAAGATAAAAGAGCTGGTAGTGATGAAAATCCACGCCTGGGGGATGCAGGGACCCCACAGAGGCAATTCCTGCTCCGTGCAGGGCCGTGCCTGGTGCTGGAAATGCCCTCTCCAGCCCCCCAAAAAGGAGTTCGTGGGGATGAGCTGCAGTGCTTAACCCCAGATGGAAACTGAGCCCCACCTGCTGCTCCCTCGCTGCCCAGTGCTGGGATGGGGCAGAAAACAGGGGTTAAAATTGAGAAAACTGGCACACATAACCCAGGCAGACAGTCGTGGAGACTTCAGCCTTGCAGATATCCAAAAACCCAGCTGCACCCAGCTTAAAACCTGCTCTAGCTGAGCCTGCCCGGCAGCAGGAGGGTGGGGTGGGTGATCTCCAGGGACACCTCCAGCCTCAGGGTGCCACTGACTCCACCAGGCTGGGGCAGTGAGAGCCTCCCCAGGCTCTGCAGGGAATATTCCTGCGAATATGGGCTGCTTTGGGCTGGCCTGGCCTTCCGTGGGCACTCCCTGCAGACCTGGATCGTGTCAGAGTTTTATAGACTCTCCGGTAT
Organism: Progne subis subis; assembly: GCA_022316685.1. Lineage (NCBI taxonomy): Eukaryota > Metazoa > Chordata > Aves > Passeriformes > Hirundinidae > Progne > Progne subis. The sequence continues at coordinate 4,111,823 of JAKJHU010000100.1, forward strand.
GTTCCTGCTTTCTGGAAAAGGCTTTATTATTAGCTTTTATGGTTTTCAAAAAATTGCTTCTTGTAGTACTTTTTTTGACTTTCCCAAGGCTGGATTTTGTGCTCTTTTCTGTTTTTTCTCATTTGGAGAAAACTTCCACCTTCTGAAGAATGTAATTTTACTCCTAATAATCTCCATTACCGTGCTATTTAACCATGAGAGCTCCTTTCTGACCCCATTTATAGGTGATATATATTTATTCTCAGCCTCTAATATGGTTCCTTTATGTAATTTCTTTGCCACCTCCAAGCAGTTTGTCTTTCTGGCGGCTGCTTTTAATTTCGGTTTAGCAAGTTCCTCGTCCTTTTCTTGGGGTGGGATAAATCACATCCCAAGTGCCTGGTGGACACAGCCAGTTTGGATTGCAGACCTGCCCTTAAAACAAGGGTAATTTAGCACACAAATCCCATTCCCAATACAACAAAAAGCTGTTTTCTTGCCTGGAAACTATAATGTTGTGTAGGACTCTAGGGGAAAAACTGAGGCTTGACTTTTCACCATCTCCCCACAGTTCTGCTCAACCTTCTGAGGGATGTGTCCAACTAGTTGCATGCGTAAATAAATCCTTTTGTGTCAAAGGATTTTGTGAAATCACCTGCTTGACTTGTTTACCTAGGAACTGCTAGAGAGGGTCCTCGATGTAATTCTGATCAAAATGAACAAATGTTTTTATTTGAGCTCTGTGGGGCTGGGGAGAGGAACAACAACTCTGCTCCCAAGGAAAAACAACTTTACTCCCCAGGAATAACAACTCTGCTCCCATGGAATAATTATTTTTCTCCCCTGGAATAATAATTTTTCTCCCCAGGAATAACAATTTTTCTCCCTAGGAATAACAATTTTTCTCCCCAGGAATAACCTCAGCTGGTATTGCTGCAAAGAGGAGAATTCCAGCTCTGAGAGCCCAACCAGCCCAGCTGTGACTTGCTGATTTATACAGATTATTTTGTATTTTCCAATGTTCTTGATGCACGTGGGTCTTTGGGGCTGGGAGCTGCACACAGGCACTCCTGGGACAAGTCCCAAATTCCGGAGGGCATCCATCAGTGGGATGGATTTGGTGCCTGCTCAGCACAGGTAAATAACTTCTAGTGGGCGCTCAGAGCGCTGCATTAATTGGTGCCGTGACTCGGATACAGAAACTGGCAAACAGAAACTGCTACAGGGTGTAATGTGTCGCTAGAAGGCACGAAAAGAATGATACTCACACAGCCAAGTTCAGGGCAAAAAGAAGGGCAGTTTATTTACTTAACCCCGCTTGTATAGATTCTGGACAATGAGCAGGGGTTGGAGAATGAGGTTGCCACCTCTCCACCTCACTGGTTGCACTACAAGTCTATCAGTTGTCCCTCCTCAGAGAGGAATGGAAAAACAATCGCTTTGTTTATGTTTACAGCTCGTGAAAAAACTCCATTGTGAAAATGCAAACAAATCAGAAGGCTGAAACTCGGGGCAGCAGTAATGGGGGGACTGACCGAGCCTTGTCCCTTTGTCCCTGCCAGAACATCCACCTGGTGGCCAAGTGGCTGAGCTGTCTGGAGAAGAAGCTGGAGCAGCTCAGCGAGGGCAGCCACCGGGATTTCCGCGTGTTCGTTAGCGCGGAGCCGGCGCCGTGCCCGGAGAAGCCACATCATCCCGCAGGGCATCCTGGAAAACTCCATCAAAATCACCAGCGAGGCTCCCACCGGCATGCACGCCAACCTGCACAAGGCCCTGGACAACTTCAGCCAGGTAGGAGCACGGCTGGGCGCCTGGTGGGTCTGCTGGAGGTGCTGGAGCCCCTGGGGAGCAGCATGGATGTTGCCTCCCCAGTCCCTGCTGGGATTTTAAGAGAGACAGGACCCCTGGGAGATGTTTAAAACATGATTTATTGCCTCAGGCTCAAGGAGGGTGAGAGCATCTTCACCGCATTTGCCAGGAGTTTCGTGGCCAGTGGTCCCAAGACCACAGGTTCCAAGGTCTCTTAAAGGTTAATTAGCCAATAAACTGCTGCCACACATATTGTTTTATCTTTCACACCAATGGCTAATTAAACTGTGTCACACGTCCTGCCACAATGCAGACAGTTGTATCCAGTCATCTAGTGACACACAATCCTACAGAACTGCACCTTAAAACTTCTTCCTACCTTTATAACTACTTCTATGTCTTAAACTCTAAAACTTTCCACCACTTAGCTTAATATGTCCCTGCTTAAACTACAAATCCATATTCTTACTCATGGTCTCTAAATTTGGAAGCCTTTTCCAAGGCCTCAGGTTGAATCCTGTATTTTCTGTATTTGGACCTGCATGCACGAGGTTCCCAGAATTTTCCGTGCCTTGATTTCCCACAAAATCCCCTTGCATCACGGAGCCTCTGGGTCCAGCACCCCCTCTGTTCTTCCCCACAAGCTGGGCACAGATCTCTTTCCAAGCAGCTGGTTTTCCCAAGGAAAGGCTCAGGTGGTCCTGAGAAGCCTCTTGCCTGCAGCAGGGCACAGGACACCAGGCTTCTGTGCAGTTTAATCATTTTCTCTCCCATTGTGTGATCACAGAATCGCAGGGTTAACCAGGCTGGAAAAGACCTTTGAGATCATCAAGCCCAACCTAGGACCTAACCTAGCACCTCCTCATCAATTAAACCCAGGCACTGAGTGCCACGTCCAGTCTTGTTCTAAACATGTCCAGGGACAGTGACTCCAGCACCTCAGAAAGGACTCTTTCAGTACAGAATCAAACTTCTGACTGCAGCATCGGGAGCTTTCGCCACGTTTCAGTTGGTTTCTGTTTCTGGCTCCCTCTGTTTTGGGCTGCTGAGTGACACCTGCCGTGTAACCTGCAGAGCCGTGGGAGGTGAGCAGGTTAAACCTCACTCTTCTGCTGCTGTTTAACCAGGGTTAGAGGTTCAGCACTGCTGATCCGCTCACATCCCACATCCCCCTCCAGAGCAGCACACGGAGGTTGGAGCTGTGTGCCCAAAGGCCGTTCAGCTCAAGACCTTGCTGACATCAGGAGTGTTGCAAATCAGAGCTGGAAGCTGCCTGCGGGCAGGAGTTGCTTTGCCAGGATCTAAATTAGGCCACGTGAGAGTGGCTGGCCCACAAGAGCAGCCCGTGGCAGGGTGTTTGTTGTGTTCATTGCTCGAAAAATCCTCCTGTGCAGTGGAACAGCCCCGAGTGGGGAAGCGATGGAAATATTCCTGGTGCCCCTGAGGGTGTGGGTAAGTGTCAGAGGGGCTGTAAGGCCGTGGTTGGGTGAGCTCTGCTCTCACCATGGGACAGGAGCAGGGCAGGATCCCATCCCTGCAGGACTCGCTGGGAACAGCCCATGGGCCGAGGGCAGGATGGAGCCAGGGGGGCTCAGCCTGACCCCACTCTTCTCATGACACGAGGGCTGAGCACTCGTGTTCTGCTGGTTCCTGTCCTAGGGAGGGCTGAGCACTCGTGTTCTGCTGGTTCCTGTCCCAGGGAGGGCTGAGCACTCGTGTTCTGCTGGTTCCTGTCCCAGGGAGGGCTGAGCACTCGTGTTCTGCTGGTTCCTGTACTAGGGAGGGCTGAGCACTCGTGTTCTGCTGGTTCCTGTCCTAGGGAGGGCTGAGCACTCGTGTTCCTGCTGGTTCCTGTCCTAGGGAGGGCTGAGCACTTGTGTTCTGCTGGTTCCTGTCCTAGGGAGGGCTGAGCACTCGTGTTCTGCTGGTTCCTGTCCTAGGGAGGGCTGAGCACTCGCTCTGCTGGTTCCTGCCCCAGGGAGGGCTGAGCACTTGTGTTCCTGCTGGATCCTGTCCCAGGGAGGGCTGAGCACTTGTGTTCCTGCTGGTTCCTGTCCTAGGGAGGGCTGAGCACTCGTTCTGCTGGTTCCTGCCCCAGGGAGGGCTGAGCACTCGTGTTCTGCTGGTTCCTGTCCTAGGGAGGGCTGAGCACTCGTGTTCTGCTGGTTCCTGTCCTAGGGAGGGCTGAGCACTCGTTCTGCTGGTTCCTGCCCCAGGGAGGGCTGAGCACTTGTGTTCCTGCTGGATCCTGTCCCAGGGAGGGCTGAGCACTCGTGTTCTGCTGGTTCCTGCCCTAGGGAGGGCTGAGCACTCGTGTTCTGCTGGCTCCTGTCCTAGGGAGGGCTGAGCACTCGTGTTCTGCTGGTTCCTGTCCTAGGGAGGGCTGAGCACTCGTGTTCTGCTGGTTCCTGTCCTAGGGAGGGCTGAGCACTCGTGTTCTGCTGGTTCCTGCCCTAGGGAGGGCTGAGCACTCGTGTTCCTTCTGGTTCCTGCCCTAGGGAGGGCTGAGCACTCGTGTTCTGCTGGTTCCTGCCCTAGGGAGGGCTGAGCACTCGTGTTCTGCTGGTTCCTGCCCTAGGGAGGGCTGAGCACTCGTGTTCCTGCTGGTTCCTGCCCTAGGGACACTGAGCCCCGTGTCCTGCCACCCTAACCCTCACTCACACCCTGCCCATGCCTCAGCACACCCATCCCTCCCTGCAGGACCCCAGCAGAAGGCTCTGAAGGTGCTCTCAGCCCTCAGGCTGCCCTTTAGGATCACTCATTATTCCAGGCTCTCCACCCAGCCCATGGCTGTGCTGGGAACACACCGGGCAGATCTTGCAGGGTTGTTCCCTCTTCTGAAAGACAAGACTCCAGGGAGACCTTCCAGTACCTAAATGGACCCCAAGAGAGCTGGAGAGGGAATTTGGACAAGATCCTGGAGGGACAGGACAAGGGGAATGGTTTCAAATTGAAGAAGGGTGGATCTACATTGGATGTTGGGAAGAAATTCCTCCCTGGGAGGGTGGGCAGACCCTGGCACAGGGTGCCCAGAGAAGCTGTGGCTGCCCCTGGATCCCTGGCAGTGCCCAAGGTCACAGCTGGTTTTGCAGGCAGATATTGGTGTGGAGAGAATCCCAAGAGGAGGAGAGAGCATTGCTGAGCAGGTGTGGGGGGAGGCAGCAGGCAAGGATTAATGCCAGCGGTCAGGGAAGATTATTCCAATTTTGTCTACTGCCATTCATCATCTTGAACTCCACAGTGTCCTGGAGAACAAGGGAGGGGAGAACTTTCGCCCCAAGTAACGTTTTCATCCTGCCTCTGCTCGTTTCAATCAATACTAATTAGCATTTTCTAAATTACTGGAGGATTATGAAACATCTCTTATCAGAAATCCTGAAGCGAGTGGGTGGGGCCCTTTTTACACCTCATTTCCCTGCTTTATACAGAAGAGATGTTCAAATTTAGCTTTCAGCTGAAGGCTACAAAGAAGGCCCTTTATTCAGTGCAGGGGATATTGTTCTGCTCTGTAGCTGAAGAAGAATTGACAACTGAAGAGAGGCCGAATGAGAGTGAACTGGGTTGTTCTGGGGATATTTCCTAAATTGAGAAAGGTGTTCTGCACGTATTTGAAGCAGTTCTTCATCACAGTGCAGATAAAGGGAGCTTAGAGTGCTGCTTAATCTGGGGGAAAACAGGTTTGGGGATGTTCTTGATTATCACATGCACTTGGTCAATGTCTTGCACCCTTCAGAGTCACGGATTCCCCCTTTTGAGCACAGACCCTGAGCTCTGTCATGCTCTCAGACGATCGAAAGTCTAACATGGAATTTTTTTAATATAAAGGTTGGATGGGGCCTGGAATAACCTGGGATAGTGGAAAGTGTCGCTGCCCACAGCAGAGGGGCTGGGAAAATGTGGACTTTAAGGTCCCTTCCAGCAGAGAATTCTGTGATTCTGTGTTTCCCTGCCCATGTTTCTGATGAGGCAGGTTGAGCACATGCAGGTGTCGGGGAGTTGAGTGGGTGCACGTGTCCTTCCTTCCCTGTGCAAAGCCACTCGGGGCTGGGAACAGTAAATACTAAATCAGAAAATATTTGCTAGAATTTGCCACTAAATCTGCAATTCAAAACCACTGACTTTGAAAACTGGCACCTCTGTGTGTGTGTGTGTGTGTGTGTGTGTGTGAGATGCAAAAATGAACTGGAGGAAAATTTGATTGGCAACGAGGCAACGGCGACAAGCGTCAGCAGGGGAGGGTCAGGTTGGATGTTTGGAAAAAATCCTAAACTGGAATGTTGGTTAAGCTCTGGAACAGGCTGCCCAGGGGAGCGGTGGAGACACATCCTTGTAATTGTTCAAAAAATATTGTTCAAAAAATTGGGCATGGGAGGATTTGGTTGAAGGTTGAGCTTGATGATTTGGGGGTGTGGCAGTTTGATAATGGGGATTTTTTTTTTTTTTTTAAGAAGTTATAGTTAAACTACTTAGTTTTGAAATTGATAGGTACTATATTTAATAGAAGAATTATACATGTCTGTGAACACACAGGGTTAAATGTTAGAGGATTTGGGGAAACTTTTCTTGTTTTAGAACAGGTAACAAAGCTGGTCTTGCTCTGCTGGGCAAGAGTGTTTTAAAAGTTTCATTTTAATTCTCCTTTTCTTCTTTTAGTGTATATTAATAGGTCTATCTTTGTACCCTCTAAGATTAAAACCTGCTTTACTTCTCTCCTAATCCTATCTCACAGCAAAGTTCTAGTAGGCACTCAAACCACTACACTAAATTTAGCAAACAGAAAATTCAATGGACATAAAACCAATACAGGGGGTTTTTCCCAGCCTTGGCCTCTGTGATTCGCCCCTGCCCAAGCTCTGGCGTGTTTGGATTCCCCGGGGGTCGCTGAGGCTGAGGGCAGCTGTCCTGTGTTGCAGGAACACCCTGGAGATGTGCAGCCAGGAGAAGGAGTTCAGGAGCATCCTCTTCGCCCTGTGCTATTTCCACGCGGTGGTGGCGGAGCGGCGCAAGTTCGGCCCCCAGGGCTGGAACCGCTCGTACCCCTTCAGCACCGGGGACCTCACCATCTCTGCCAACGTGCTCTACAACTACCTGGAGGCCAGCTCCAAGGTGGGGGCACCACGGGGTGGGGCTGTCTGGAGGCTTTGAGCCACCAGGGTGGCCTGAAGCTGTCCCGAAGTGCCATTTCCCTGGGTGTCCTTGGGTTTAGAACGTCACAGTTCGGGGCACTTTTGGGAGGAGATGGGAGACCTCAGTGCCACTCGCTCACTGCGCTGTGCTCCAGCTGTCCTGGGGCAGGATTTAACTCCTGCCTGATGTTTGTTTGCTGAGGGGGCAGCCCTGAGGGTGCAGGGCAGTGCTTGGGTTCAGCGCACCCTGCTCCACGCCCAGGTGCCCTACGATGACCTGCGCTACCTCGTGGGTGAGATCATGTACGGGGGTCACATCACGGATGACTGGGACAGGCGGCTCTGCAAAACCTACCTGGAAGAGTTCATTAAGCCAGAGATGCTGGAGGGAGAGCTCTGCCTTGCTCCTGGGTTTCCCCTCCCAGGGAACATGGATTATGACGGCTATCACCAGGTAAGCTCTCTGTTTGCTGTTACTTGTACATGTAAATGGAATGTCTTCTGTAACTGCCCCATAATCTGCCTTAGGAGGCAGGAAGAGGCCTGCAGCGTTCCTAAACTCTTCCTCTTATTCCCGTTGTGCTGTGTTCCTGGGGATGTTTCAGCATTCCCCTGGATGAACCGAGCCTAATGGTAATTTGCTACTTCATCATGGGCTCATTCTATTCATGCATGAATAGAGCAACTGTATTGGTGCTTGAGACTTAAGTGGGGCTCCTGGAAAATTACATCCACATACTCTTTGCTAAAATGGCCCTTCCAAGCTCCTTTTATCATCAGTTTTGATGAGAATCACTGAAGGGACTTGTTGATCTACTTACTGATCTCATCTGTTCTTTGTACACAAGCGCAGTAGCAGAGGCGAGGCACATCCAGGCTGCTTTTGTTCATAAAACTTAACTACTGGAAGCTCAGTTCCCACAAGAGACTTCAGGATGCTGCTGCTGAAATGCACAGCAGATAATTGCTAGAGAAGGTCCAGCCTGAGACACGGAGCCAAGCCAAACTCCAGCAATTACAGAATTTTCCCAGCAGGAGCTGAAGCAGCTCTGTAAACATTTGTACTCTCCTTCCTCCATCACTTCCCCGGAGTTTCAGCCACGGGCAGAGCTGGGTCAGCGCGGGCTGACCTGCTGGGGGGATGATTCCAGAGCTGCAGCACTGCAGGCAGAGCGCCCTGGGCTGCTCCTAACACGCTCCTGAACGTGTCTGTGCAGTACATAGACGATGCCCTGCCTCCGGAGTCTCCCTACCTGTACGGCCTCCACCCCAACGCCGAGATCGGGTTCCTCACGCAGCGCTCGGAGCGGCTCCTGCGCACGGTGCTGGAGCTGCAGCCCCGCCACGGCAGCGCAGGACAAGGAGCAGAGGGGACCCAGGAGGAGATGGTGAGAGTGCAGAGAAGGAACTGGGACCCAGAAGGAGATGGTGAGAGTGCAGAGAAGGAATTGGGACCCAGGAGGAGATGGTGAGAGTGCAGAGAAGGAACTGGGACCCAGAAGGAGATGGTGAGGGTGCAGAGAAGGAATTGGGACCCAGGAGGAGACGGTGAGAGTACACAGCAGGAGTGGGGATCCAGGAGGAGATGGTGAGAGTACACAGCAGGAGTGGGGATCCAGGAGGAGATGGTGAGAGTACACAGCAGGAGTGGGGATCCAGGAGGACATGGTGAGAGTGTTCAGGGGCAGAGGGGACCCAGAAGGAGATGGTGAGAGTACAGAGAAGGAATTGGGACCCAGGAGGAGATGGTGAGAGTGCAGAGAAGGAATTGGGACCCAGGAGGAGATGGTGAGAGTGCAGAGAAGGAATTGGGACCCAGGAGGAGATGGTGAGAGTGCAGAGAAGGAATTGGGACCCAGGAGGAGATGGTGAGAGTGCAGAGAAGGAATTGGGACCCAGGAGGAGATGGTGAGAGTGCAGAGAAGGAATTGGGACCCAGGAGGAGACGGTGCGAGTGCAGAGAAGGAATTGGGACCCAGGAGGAGACGGTGCGAGTGCTCAGGGGCAGCTGCTGGGGTGTGATGCCTGTCTCATCCATCAGTCTAGCTCAGGCTTGTCCTTTGTTCTGCGCTCTGCCTTTGCCTGCCTAAAGCCTGGCTTTATGCAGAACATCTCCCTGGTGGGATGTAACTGAGCGTTGGCAGTAACAGGACAGTGCCTCTTAATTACCCCATGCACCGCAGAGCCTTCGTTATCATTCTCTGGAGGTGCTGCAGATAAACCTTCCCTGAGCAGCAGTCCCTGTGCACCCCCTGTGACTGGCATAGCAAGTCAGTGCCACCCCGAGCTCAGCCCTCCTCCTCCTGCTGCTGCCACCGTGCCCCCCCTGGCTCCCAAGGGCCTTGTAATTCCTTATTTCCAGATGAACTCCTTTGCTACACCTGTGTCCTGGGCTGATCTCAGCCCTCCCTGTGGAAGCTCACAGCTCATTAAAGCGTGGCCCAAACATCCTTGACAAGATCTGGAATCAGCCAGCACACGCTCAGGCTTTTCACTCCTGCAGTCTTAAGGTGCCGGCTCTGCGTTTGAAGATTTGCAGTTTAATGAATGGCTAATAGGCAGCTCACACAAAGCTGTGGTTTCCTTTGGCTTGGTGTGAAGCTGGGGAAGTGACTGCCTCCCCCTGAGGAGCTCCTAAAAGTACCCAGCATGGTCAATTTTCAGTTCATATTGGAATTTGAGGTGAGGGGAATAATCCAGAGGTAGCAAAGCCAAACAAGATGTTCAGAGATGGCAAATGTGAGCGCCTCTTCTCCCCTCCCACTCCTTTCGTTGTTGAAACGCAAATAAACTCCTCAGCCAGAGAAGCAAAACGATCAGTGAGTGCCCCAGCAGCGGTGTCACAGGTCGTGGCCACCCTGCAAGCTCCTGGTGACAGTCAAGAAGGCTCTCACAGGAGCACTGAAGTGCTCATGGCTCTGTCAGGAATAAAATCTGCCTGAGAGCAAACAGAGAGTGACCTCAGTGCCCTGCGTTGTGCCTGGGGCTGTGCTCCCACAGCTCATTTCCTTCCTGGAGTGATCTCTGTCATTATCCAAGCTGTCCCTGCCACTTGGTCCTTGGAAAGGAGTGAGCAAAGCCTTGTCTGCACTCCTCCACTGAAGGATATCCAGCCCCTGCTTCGGCTGAGGTGATTTTTAGGGAGCTTCCAGGGAAAATGTGAGCCTGTCATTTTCCCCAGGCTCTGACAAGTCCAGTTCCTCCCACAGATTTCTGAGGTCACATTGCAGCAAAGGAGCCGTAATTGCTGTGAAGGAATCAGAGCCAAAGGGACTTGCAGGGGAATTTCAAATGAGCAGATATTTCTGAACTGCCCCCGAGGTGCAGCTGAGGAGCTTTCCCAGCTTTAGCCACCTGTGTGGCTGCACTAACAGCCCACACATCGTCCCTGCTGACGGGAGCCCAGGGCTGGGAAGAGCAGCACCAGGAGGGAATTGGAGTGCAGAGCCCAAAATATGAATATTGGTGGCCCTGGCTGTAAAATTAGCCTGCACTGGCCCTGCACGCCAGGTTTGGCACTTTGGATCATAGAATTTTAACTGTATTATGTACACCCAAAAGGTCCCCAGCAAGCAGAAGACTTGCTCAGGTTCCAGCTCAGGAAGTAAAGCAAAGCTTTGAGTCAGACCTTCCAGAGTAAACCTGGGGAATGCAGCTGATCCCGTGGACAGCAGGGGCTTCATGCCTTGTTGGAAAAAAGGGGTTTGGCTACTTAATTTAATTTTTTAGACACTACAAAGATCCTCTTGCGTTGGAGCTTTCCCTCTTTAGTACTTACTGACGAAACTGTGCTGGTGACCAGAAAATAATTCTGTTTCGTTACGCTTTTCTTCCACGGCTCCATTAGTCCGGAATGCCAAATTCAGCTTAAAATTCAATTTGATATAATCACCTCTCTCCATCAATACACCAGAGAAAACCGGCTCATAAGCTGCATTGTCCTGAGGCTCAGCTGAGGCTCCAGCCACATCCATCTCCTTGTGAGCGTGACCTCGGGAGGAATAAGAGAGCCAAGAGGAGAGGAGGCTGCCTCGTGTCACGGGGACATTTGAAAACCATCATTTTGCAAGCTGCTGGTCTGACATTAACTTCTGCCAGCATTTGGATTTTAACAGGATGGGGCAAGCTCTTTGAAAGGTGCCCACGGCTGGCAGGGATGGTTTTGGAGACGCTGACAGGGCAGAGGGAGTTCAGGCAGCTGTGAGCCCGGGGCTCTCTCACCAGCGTCCCCCTCTCTCCTCCCTTGGGCACAGGTGCAAGCCCTTCTGGAAGAGATGCTGGAGAAGCTCACGGACGAGTTCAACATGCCAGAGCTGCTGGCAAAGGTGGAGGAGAGGACTCCCTACGCTCTGGTTGCCCTGCAGGAGTGCGAGCGCATGAACGTCCTCACGGCCGAAATGCGGCGCTCGCTCGCCGAGCTGGAGCTGGGGCTGAAGGTACTGCTGCCTCGGAGGGGGTGGACACGGTTAGAGGATAACGTGTGGGGGTTTATTAAAGCCTTCAGCTGGTGCACCTTGGGCAGTCAAACACCTCCCAGAGGCTGCACCCAAGATGGACCATGGTCAAGAGGTTTTCAGACAGAAATAAGTTTGGTCTGTTTGCATTTCAGGGGTTAATTGTCCAATTACGGCTTCAGGTGATGAAGTTGTATTCCCCCAGTTTGCTCCACCCCAATTCACTTCTGTTTATGCTTTTTGGGCCCTGAGGCTGTGGTGAGTCCTTGGATCTCAGGCACAGAGGGATTGCTGTGTCTGACCAAAATGTCAAGAGTTAACTACACTTTATATGGAGTTTAGAGCTGTGCACCAACGCGCTGTAGGATTTAAAAAATACAAAAGCTAAAATCTTAAGGCATCAACAGCTGGCAAATCCTGCAGGGTGCTGCTCAGGGAATAACAGGGGTGACAGGGAAGCATTTCCTGCTGGCTGCAGAGCCAGCCTGGCTCCTCAGGGCTCGCAGTTGGGTTTGCAGTGGCACCGTGTCCCCAGGCACACACAGCGGGGCTTGGCTTTTGGGGGCAGGGGACAAGCACTTCTGGCCATCCCAGATTGTGCCACAGCAGCAGCAGGTCACTCACAGATTGAGACATGGCCTACTTAAGGTGAGCCAAAAATCACATCCTTTCATAAAATGTCCCATGAGCGGGGGGAGCTTGGAGCGAAGTGTCTCAGAGGCACAGGCTGAGCTGAAATCAAAGATCCCTTTTGTGTGAAGGCACAAAATGTCCGGAACTGTAAGGGAAAAAAGGCTAAAATCACAAGAGTTTGGGGAGGGAATACAACTGCCCTTGCTGGGTGTGAGCCCCGTGCTGGAGGTTCCATGGGGCTCCTCTGCAGCTGCTTCTCCACCCTGGTGTGGAAGGAGACTCTGCCCCGGGAGGGATGTCTGTGTCCCCTGGGTGCTGGCTTTGCCACACCAGTTAGGATGCAGATTTCTGGGCTCAGCAGGGTGGGAGGGAGGGCTGTGATTGATGCTGCATCCACTGGTAGGAGAAGTCACCTCCTGCCTCCCCCCCAGGCACTCAGTGGGACAAAATGTGAAAGGCTCCTTAGAGGACGAACAAGAGAATTCTCAAAACCTCGTGCCTACAGGCTCAGAGTTAGAAATGAATGCAGGGCTTGATGTGAGACCTTGGACAAGGCTTCCGGATTTAGAGATTAGAAGCAAGAACATGGATTTGCAGTTTAAGTAGAAACATGTTAAGCTAGGTAATGGAATGTTTTAGGGTTTAAAGTTTAAGATATAGAAGTAGTTACAAAGGTAGTAAGAGGTTTTAAGGTGCAGTTTTGTAAGTTTGTGTGTTGTTATATGATTGGTTAAGGAAGTCCTCATTGTGGCAAAAATGTGTAAAACAAAATAATTACTTATTGGGTTAAAGACATGAACATTCTTTGTGGCAGTAGTTTATTGGCTAATAAGTCTTTGAGAGGCATTGTAACTGGAGATCTTGTGACCTCTGACTTACCTGGTGAAGACTTTCTCACCCTTCATGAGGCTGTAGAGGATAAGAGCAATAAAGTCCCACCTCTCTTGCACAATCCCCATAGCCCTGAGATGGAATCACATCCCAGACCTCTCCCAGGGGCAGCTTGGAAAAGAAACCTCCAGCTGCCCAGCCTGCACGAGGAGGGGCAGGCTTGGCTGGGGATTTCGGCACCCAGCTGCTCCCAAATCCCAGCTGCACCCAGGAGCAGCAGCTGCAGATGTGTCTGCAGTGCTTTTGCTGCTGGTGCTCGTTCAAGGAGAGAGATCCTGGACACTTGTGGTGGGTCCGTGTGTGCGGCCCGTTTTGAAAGAAGCTGATATTTATGTAGTCAATTATCATAAACAGATTTCACTTATTTTCTAGCATAAGGCGGTGGAATTGAAAATTCCGTTTCCTGAGACAGGTAAACAGAAGTGATTTAATGTTTCAATCCCAGAGCCCCAAACAAGATATAATTGCGGCTTGGACAGTGTGTGGCAATTAGATTTAATGTGGGGAAGAATGTGCTGTTTAATATTGGTAGGGGAACGAGGGGATGCACGGGCTTAAATAAACCACAAACCGAATTAACCACAGGAATCTGTAACATGGGGTGCAAACCTCTCCCCAAACCCTGGCACGGATCACGGCAGGGAAGGGGATGGGATCTGCAGAAAAGGCTCCTCAGGAGGGCTGCAGCAGCCTCAGTCCCCGAGCTGGGATTCAGAGACACCCTGGGGCTGGGACGGGAGGAGAACTGCAGAGCAGGGGAGCAGCAGCATTTGGCGTTTCCTCATCTGCTGTCTGCTGCAGGGTCATCAGAGGGCAGTGCACAGACACATGGGGTCCTCAGGGCTGGAAAAGACCTTGGGGGTCACCGGGTCCAACCGTGACCCAGCAGCAGCACCGTGCTGAACCACGGCCTCAGCTGCCGCATCCAAAGGGGATTTTGGGCACTTCCAGGGAATTTTGGCTCAGTTGGTGCTGACACCACCAAGGCTGTGAGGTCAGTCCCTGGACAGGACATTTACTTAAGATCTGGACTGGATGATCCTCCCTTCCAGCCCGGAATATCCCATCAGCCTGTGGTTGGTGACTCCACCGCGGCTCTGGGCAGCCTGTCCCAGTGCTTTACAAGCCACTGCCTGAAGAAAGCTCTCCTGATCTCCAGACCAGGCACAGCCTGAGCCCAGTTCTTGTGTCTGCAGCCAAAGGTCAGCGTGGGTCCTTGCAGGGCTGAATTGAACCTTGTGCAGGACCCAAAACCCTGCTGAGCATCCCTCACGTCACCTCCCACACCTGGAGGACCACGGAGCACCCGGGGGGGCTGATGGCTCTTTCTGATGCTGCCCTGACCTGACTTCTGGGCCTTTCACTGAAGAAATCCTGCTCTGATTGTCCTTCCTGACAATTAAAGAGCTGGTAAGGCTCCTTGGTCTCTGGGGCTGGGGGCCTGCACTGACAGCACTCAGAGGAGGAGAGTTTACAAGCCAAGCCCCACGGAGCTGAGCAGAGAATAAATCGAGCCCAGAGAAAACAAGGCTTATTGTTTTTAACTGACTGAAGGATCTGCCAAAAGAAGGCGATTCAGAAATGTCACGCCTAATTTGAATTTTTGAATAATTCATGGTGTCGCCCTAGCGGAAAGTGATTGTTTGGTCCAAAAATAGGAGACATCCCATTAGGAGGAAGAGAAATTGCAATAGACTGGTAGCCATCAGAAATAACTGGCATGTTGCATTTCAAAGCCCTTTGTTCTGGCTGGCTTGGGTGGAACCAGAGCCTGGGCTGAAGCACTTGCATGTTAATGTTGTACCAGCCTTGGTTTTGTTGGGTTTTTTTTTTGGTGTTTTTTTGTTTTTTTTTTTTTTTGCAAGCAGATCCTCTGGTTTGCAATTTGGGTGAAGGATGAGCCTCCAAAATGAGGATAATATATACTGTAAAATAACAAAGACCAAATTTTGATCGGCAGGCTGGGTATCAAGTGAAAATAACCTGAACTGAGGAAACAGTTTGCGCCTACAATGCACTCATCTTGAGGGAATGGCTGCTGGCTGATTAGGATTTCCTTCAAGGGTGTCTTTAAATGAAAATTACTCCCAGCGTTTGGGGGGGAAAAAAAAAAAAAAAAGAAAACAAAAAGAAAACAAAAAACTTGAATAATTTCTGATGCACTTTAGTATTCAGCATCTGAAATGCAAATGTATGCATAATTGTGTTTGGACAACTCTATGAGATTGCTGCTGTAGATGCTTTGAACCCTCACAGGAGACTCAAAGCATGCTTGAGTGCGCAGGCTTTAAAAATTGCTTTCCTCAAGCCTTGCTGAGAATTACGTTTGCTAATTCATTTGTTTCCTGAAAGTAAAACTAGACATGATATATGATCGAGGGGGGGTTGTCTTTAAATCAATTTGGCTGCTTGCACACATTCTGCCGTGTTCTTACCCACGTCAAAACACTTCCAAGGAGCACAAATCCTCCTGTTTCAGGGTCCTGCTGTGGCCAGTGCAGGACGTTTTGTTCTTCCTGCATTCTCTCCCCATGGCTCCAGCCCAGCCCGTTGGTAGTTCCTCTTTGTGTCCAGTTTCTCCCGAGGATGGAACCGTGATGGAGTTTTTGGGAGGTTGTTCCTCGTATTTTAGTGTTAATCGCAAGTACTGCTTCTTCCAGCTTTTCATTTAACCTCGTTTGCTGTTTTTAGCTTCGAAACCCATCCTGAATCCTTTGTACTCGGGATTTTCTCTATCCACCAGAAATCTGCTCTCCGTGGGGAAACCCAGCAGGTTCAGGAGCCTTTTCTGCAGATCCCATCTCCTTCCCTGCCGTGATCTGTGGCAGGGTTTGGGGAGAGGTTTTCCTCCTGTGTTACAGATTCCTGCGGTTAATTTTGGTTTTGGTTTATTTGCACTCTCCACATCCCTTCATTAAATGGCACATTCTTCCCCACATTAAATCTAACTGCCACACCTTGTGCAGGTCACAATTCTATGGCTGGACTTGGTGATATTAAAGGTGATTTTCAGCTGTCAGTGTGACCCACAGGGCACGGTCAGCACGGGAGCAAACCGCAGAGATCTTTGACTGCTGGGCTCTGACAAGCATTGCTAAACAGCTGTGGGGGCTGCTTTGAGAAGATTTCAACTTTTGCTAGATTTTTGTGGCCCCAGCAAAGGGCACCTCTGCTGACCTCACGGCTGGAGGCACTGAAGTCCTGTGGAAAGAACAGTTGGAATCTTTTAATGTGAATAGACTGACCCAATTCCCTCCCCCTCGTTCTCAGCGATGGCTCAACCGATTTCAGTTAATCTTTCCAAAAAACACTTAGCCCGAGGCAAAGAGAAATCGTAAATCAGATGAATTTTTGGCCAAAAGATAAGGGAACAAAAGGAAGTGTTTACAATGGAGAGCAGTGATGGACATTATCTGTGGGTCTCCGAAGTGCTGGGGGGGTGTTGTACCCCTCCAGCTGAGCACAGAGATTTGAATTGTGCAGAGATTGGAGTTGTGGGGATCATTCCATAGCAGGGAAGCTGAGCTGGCATTTGCAGGTTTTCTCTTTGTGCCCTGCTTGGCTCGAGCGAGCCAGGATCACAGAGGAGTTGGTGAGGACATGGTCTGGTCCAAGCCCATCCCGAGCAGGGACTGGCAGAGCAGGTTGTTCTGGACCGTGCCCTGGTGGCTTTTGAACATTTCCAGGAATGGAAACTCCACAGCCTCTGTGGACAACCTGTTCCAGTGTTCAGCCACCCTCACAGTTGTCTTTCAGTGGAATGTCCTGGAATTCAGCTCCTCTGGCAGAACAGGATACAGGTTTCTAAAAGCTTTAAAACTAATTAATTGCTGCACAAAGGAAAAGTCAAACCTCTCTCTTTATCTCACTTGGCTGAATCATATCTTACTTTGTTGTGCTCCTTCCCTGCTGTGGAAGGAGCTGTGATTACATTTGCAGACAACAGGTGAAGTCAAAAAGAAAATCTTGCACTGCAGAGCAGTAAATGAGGGGAGGAGCGAGGGGAAGTGGAGGAGAGGAGGGGGATAGGACTTGACATAACAAGTATTTGGACAGTTTTAGAGCAGATCATCAGAAACTCCAGTATCCTGCCCTGGCAGTGAGTGAGAACAGCTTTGCACCCCTGAAAATCTGCCAGTCCATGAGGGAAAACAGGAAAAACGCTGGTACAACTGAAGGCCACTCCTGCTGCTGTCAGTGTTACACAGCTCTTCCTCCCAGTCGTGTTTTTACGGCAGGATGCAGGGGTGTGCAATAGAAAAGTGTGCGGGAAAACCCCAAACCCGTGAAGTCACCCGCGGCACGCGGTGTGTGGGGTGCTGTGCCCTCCCTCGTGCCCTGGCCCAGCTCTGCCTCCAAGCAGGCTGTGCTGGGCAGCTGTGGGTGCTGACCGTGCCCTTTGTCACCAGGGGGAACTGACCATGACCAGCGACATGGAGGCCTTGCACAACTCCCTCTTCTTGGACGCCGTGCCCGAGTCCTGGGCGAGGAGATCTTACCCTTCCACGGCCAGCCTGGGCTCGTGGTTTGCCGACCTCCTGGCTCGCATCAGCGAGCTGGAAGCCTGGACCAGGGACTTCTCCTTGCCCTCCACGCTGTGGCTTGGAGGGTTCTTCAACCCCCAGTCCATCCTGACGGCCGTCATGCAGACGGCGGCGCGGAGGAACAAGTGGCCGCTGGACAAGATGACGTTGCAGTGTGACGTGACAAAGAAGAGCAGAGAGGATTTTGCCAGTGCTCCTCGTGAGGGGGCCTACATCCACGGGCTGTTCATGGAGGGAGCGCGCTGGGATGCTCAGGTGAGCTCTGCAGGGCTCTGGGGTGGAGGGAGAATCGTGGGTTGGGCCTCACAATTCTGATCTGACACTTATTTCTAACACTTATTTCACAGAATCACACAGAATCACAGGATTACACAGAAAGACAGAGTCACAGAATCACACAGAATCACACTGAAATCACACAATCACACAGAAGTCACACAATCACACAGAATCACAGGATCACCAGGTTGGAAGAGACCTCCAAGATCATCAGGGTCCAACCCAGCCCCAACACCTCAACTAAACCCTGGCACCCAGTGCCACATCCAGGCTTTGTTTAAACACTGTCCAGGGATGGTGACTCCACCACCTCCCTGGGCAGATCATTCCAGTATTTTTCATTCCATTCATTCATTATCATTCCATTTATTATTCTTTCCATGAAAAGCTCTTTCCTAATATCCGGCCTATTTGTCACCTCCCTCTCTGCCATGGTTTTCCATGAAGGATAGGAAATTAGGGAAAGCTGTGAGCTCCCTGATGGATGCCATTTCATCAGATATCCTCGGGGAGTTCAAAGCTCCAAGCTGTTTTTCGCTCTGGAAATGGCCTGAATTGTGCCTGGGAAGCCACGGGAGCACTGGCAAAGGCTGTGCTGGAAGATGGCAGTGAGGATCTCACGTGGGTCAGGTCTCATCTGTGCTCTGGTGGGTTGGGCTCTGCTCACAGCAGCAGAACAGGGACCAGCCCTGTCCAGCTCCCGGCTCTGGCCCTGTAATTCCCTGGCTGTCCCCTTCTCCAGGCCACACAGAGCCCTTGGGAGATCACAGCCCCTACCACAGGGAGCACTGGGTTTCTGCTGCCCCGAAAACCTGGCAGAAATCAGCTGGACACACCAGGACAGAGAGTGTTCTTAAAAATTCCCGGTCCTGAATATCAATTACTCCATTTAAGAACATCCCAGTGCTTGCTGTTGTGTTTTCTTTGCCACTATTACTAGAAAATGAGTTCTGTCTGGGTTTTACCCATTTCCAGGCAATGCTGGAAGTGAGGAGTGACAGGTTTTGGTGTGCAAAGCCAGAAATCTTTGGGAAGTACTTGGCTTCTCCCCTCTGCCTCCCTCCAATAACTGGTATGGGTGATTGCATCCAGCAGTGGCATTTGTCTTCAGAGACCATCCCAACTCCAGTAAATGTGTTTTTCTGATTACATTTTCCTTGTGATTGAAAGATACTGAGCAATTATGTTCATGGAGCCATTCATAATCTCTGGGTATCATGCTTCAATTTATTTCAGAAAGGAAAAGGATATTTTTATGGGTTGCTGCTCACACTGAAATATCATTTCTACCTAGTGGAACTATTCATTTTACCTATAATCCAGTGAGTACCAGTGTGTATTAATGGATGCAGGACTTTTAAAACAGGTGCACAGCTCTTTTGGGTTGTACTCCTTCCAAATTAATCCTCTGATTAAAATGGCAGGCCACGTTTAGAAGAATTCCTCTGGGGAGCACCTCCACTTTTAAAAGAATATTTCACATTTAGGTTGTTCCTCCAAAAAAAGGGAAAGAGTCCTTCTATGTTCTGCTACTCGCATTTTTCTATTTATTTAAACATTTATGTTTGCCCTTGGGTGTCTTAAATTTATAAAACATTCATTACAAAACAGCAGGCAGCTATTAGATGAAATGAAACTAAGCAGATTATTTTGGGTGCAAATGATCTCTGGCAGCAGCCCTGTTAAAGTCACTGGGACTCAGTGGCAGTCAGAAGGATGCCATGGCTGGGGGCACTTGGAGACACTTTATCTCCAAGTTGGCTGATTCTTGATTTTCTTGCCCTCTGCCGTAGAGAGTTTGATGCCAGGAGTGTGCCCTGTCCCTGCCCAAGGGGTTGGAGCGTGGTGGGAGAAGGGCAGGGGTGGGATTTACACCACGTGTGCTCCATGAAGCTTCGGCAGCTGTGGACAGCACAGCTCCTGCCGTGGAACCACAGGATCCCAGACTGGCTGGGCTGGAAGGGACCTTTGAGACCATCTCATCCCACCCCACCACGGACAGGGACACCTTCCAGTGTCCCAGGCTGCTCCACGCCCCGTCCAGCCTGGTCTGGGACACCTCCAGCGATGGGGCAGCCACAGGGCAGGGAAGAAGTTTTTCACTCCCCTTGTCCAGCTGATGCCACTGAGCCCCATCCTTCACTTGGGGGGCACCTTGGAGTGCTCCCTGCTGGCTCCCTGTCCCCATTCCCTGCTGGCTCCATGTCCCCATTCCCTGCTGGCTCCATGTCCCCGTTCCCTGCTGGCTCCTTGTCCCCATTCCCTGCTGGCTCCATGTCCCCATTCTCTGCTGGCTCCATGTCCCCGTTCCCTGATGGCTCCATGTCCCTGTTCCCTGCTGGCTCCATGTCCCCGTTCCCTGCTGGCTCCATGTCCCCGTTCCCTGCTGGCTCCATGTCCCCATTCTCTGCTGGCTCCATGTCCCCGTTCCCTGATGGCTCCATGTCCCTGTTCCCTGCTGGCTCCATGTCCCCATTCCCTGCTGGCTCCATGTCCCCATTCCCTGCTGGCTCCGTGTCCTCATTCCCTGCTGGCTCCATGTCCCCGTTCCCTGCTGGCTCCATGTCCCCGTTCCCTGCTGGCTCCCTGTCCCCATTCCCTGCTGGCTCCATGTCCCCGTTCCCTGCTGGCTCCATGTCCCCATTCCCTGCTGGCTCCATGTCCCCATTCCCTGCTGGCTCCATGTCCCTGTTCCCTGCTGGCTCCGTGTCCCCATTCCCTGCTGGCTCCATGTCCCCATTCCCTGCTGGCTCCATGTCCCTGTTCCCTGCTGGCTCCACCAGGTGACTCCATCCCAAAAGCAGCCAGGCCAGGCTGGGGTCCCTGTGCCAGCTGACCCCAAAGGGGCTGTGGGGTGAGGAAGCTGTGCTGGGACCCTCCCCGTGCAGGGGTTGCAGGGCCGTGGGTCACCAGGGTTGGCCCCCATCTGTCACCAGCCCTGGTCTGTGACGGCTCTCGGTGCCCTCAGCCCCGGTGGCACGTGGCACTGCCACACGGCCGCTCTCACAGGCAGAAGTGCAGGATCCTCTAGGATCTGAGCTCTCCGGGCACAGAATGGTGGTTTAGCACCACGAGAGCTGCGCTGCTCGTCAGGGAGAATTGCTCTCAGAGCAGAATTAATTTCTGACGGTGAGAGCGATAAAAAATGCAAATGAGAATCAGCCCAGACATAACAAAATGATATCTCACATGGAGGTACCTCAGGAAGATTTCAGCTCTTGTTAACCCAGAAACAGGTAGGATATCTCCTGGAAATTTTTTCTGAAGTATTCTCAGCAGTAAAAAAAAAAAAAGACCTGATCAAAACCCAGCCTCGGAAATGAAAGGTGTGGAGTTAAGAAGAGTGCATAATAATGTTTCATAAATAGCTACTTTGCAAGGTATTATACGAATTATTTAATGTTTGTTCAGCACGTTGGAAATATGAAATCCTAAATGAGAGCTGGATTTATCTCAGCTGAGCACAGCATATGGCACCGGTACAATTAAACCGAGGTGTGTGGCAAGAGGGATGATTTTTCTTCGCTCATTTGCAGAACTAAATAAACTGCTGGAGAGGTTGAATCTCACCCCGCAACTCTGATCCGAGAGCATTTGGAGTAATGATGATATGTGAAGCTCAGCTGCAGTGAGAGGCAGTTTCTTTAGTGCTGAAAAGTTTTGTTTCCATTTCCCTATTTGTTTTCATTTGGTCTCTCTAGCCTCCATTAGGCAGTTTTCCATGGGAGTGGATTGATGTGCAGGGTATTTTATTGTCAGGGAGAGAGAGAGAAAGTGCCAGAGAGACCCAAATTAGAGGAACAAACTTGATTTCTTGTCCTGGCAGGGGTTCTCTCCCTCTCCTGGGTTGGGTGGCCTGCTGGGCAGGGCATTGTTGGAGGAGAATAATGGCATTTGATATTTATTGGTGCTATTCCCTCAGAAAAGTAATTTTCTATTCTCTTGGTTGCATCCATGGGAGTGGGAACAGGCCTGTGGTGCCTTTTGGGGCTGTTCTCCTTCCACCCTCACGCCCACCAGGTGATTCTGCTCTGGCAATACCCTGACAAAGAGATGATGAGGATAATGCCAGGATCGCTGGGGCTGGAAAAGATCCCCCAGACCATCCTGTGAGTGCTGAGTGCCACCTCCAGCCCTTCCTTGGGCACCTCCAGGGATGGGCGCTCCCTGGGCAGCCCCTGCCGATGTTTAATCACCCTTTCAGCCTAGAAATTCCTGCTGCTGTCCAGCCTGAGCCTGCCCTGGCACAGCTCAGGGCCTTTCCCTGCCCCTGTTCCCCGGCAATAGGACAAGAGGAAACGGCCTCAAGCTGCACCTCAGTAAAAACCAGGACAAGAGAAGAGAAACTTTGATCATGACACGGCTGGGCAGGGCCAGGGACACTGCTCCCACACCAATCCAGCTCAGGTGTG
Organism: Progne subis subis; assembly: GCA_022316685.1. NCBI lineage: Eukaryota > Metazoa > Chordata > Aves > Passeriformes > Hirundinidae > Progne > Progne subis. Next base: position 4,133,950 of record JAKJHU010000100.1, read on the forward strand.
AGGGTTTGAGCATCTGGGGGGAGTGCAGGCAGCTGCACCTTGAGATGATCTGCATTGAGGAGGGTTGTGGTGGGACAGGGAGCTCTTGGACCCAGACCCTCCTTCTCCAAAGAGACTCCTCCAGCCCCACAGCCGTGGAGAAGCTGTTTGCACCTCGCAGCAGGGACAGCTTGGACAAAGCTCACGGGGCTCAGGTACCCCAGGGAGCAGCTGATGGACACCTTGGAGCTCTGAGCAGGCTTTGTCTCCTTCTCTCTGCAGGCCGGGACGATCACGGACGCCAGGCTCAAGGAGCTCACCCCGGCCATGCCTGTCGTGTTCATCAAGGCCGTTCCTGATGACAAGCAGGACGTCCGGGGCCTGTACCCGTGTCCTCTGTACAAAACACGCCAGAGAGGGCCAACCTACGTGTGGACATTCAACCTCAAAACCAAGGAGAACCCTTCCAAGTGGGTGCTCGCCGGCGTGGCCTTGCTGCTGCAGACCTAAGGCACCGGCACAGCCTTGGGAGGGCCGCACATCCCTCACAAAGCTTTTGTCACACAGTTTAAACTGGTTAAATGCTGGGATTAACCCAAGTTTCATCTCTCTGATGGGCTCCCAAGTTATGGAGCCAGGGCTGTCTCAGTGTCCTGGGGGTGTGACCCCAGCAGGGCCTGCGAGGAGGTGACAGAGGTGCAGAGTGGCACGGCCCGGGTCCGTGGCTGCTGTAAATCCACATCCTGGAATTCCTACATTGCTGCACTGGAAATTTCCCAGCCCAGAGCCTGATATACCACACCCAGAGAGTGTTAAACTTCAATAGAATTTTTATTTCTCTTCCTGATCCAAAGTAGTTTTAAAATCAGTAGCCTTCTCCAAAACACTTAAATAGTCCAGTGACGTGTGAAATTCTCCAGAATTTATTCTTTTCCCTCCGTGGGTGTTTCTTTGTCGTGTGTGTAATGTTGAAAGCTGGGAGGTGAGCAGACGTTGTGGTTATAAGCTGTGTGTTGCTAACGCTCCTGTAAATCTTAGAAACATTGAAGATGGTCTTGACATCCAACGTGCTTAATGGAATCCACGGGGAAAGTGCAGCGCAGGGATTGTCTAAAGGGAATATGTCGTGGTGGTAGATATTTACTAATAAAAGTAATTTTGTAATCTACTAATAAAAGTCATTTTCCACAGTGACAGTGACACAGTGGAGCCCACTGGGTGGGCACTGTGACAGTGACAGTGACACAGTGGAACACTCTGGGTGGGCACTGTGACAGTGACAGTGACACAGTGGAACACTCTGGGTGGGCACTGTGACAGTGACAGTGACACAGTGGAACATGCTGGATGGGCGCTGTGACAGTGACAGTGACACACTGGAACACTCTGGATGGGCACTGTGACAGTGACAGTGACACAGTGGAACACTCTGGGTGGGCACTGTGACAGTGACAGTGACACAGTGGAACACTCTGGATGGGCACTGTGACAGTGACAGTGACACACTGGAACACACTGGGTGGGCACTGTGACAGTGACAGTGACACACTGGAACACGCTGGATGGGCGCTGTGACAGTGACAGTGACACAGTGGAACACACTGGATGGGCACTGTGACAGTGGCAGTGACACACTGGAACACACTGGGTGGGCACTGTGACAGTGACAGTGACACACTGGAACATGCTGGATGGGCACTGTGACAGTGGCAGTGACAGTGACAGTGACACACTGGAACACGCTGGATGGGCACTGTGACAGTGACAGTGACACAGTGGAACATGCTGGATGGGCACTGTGACAGTGACAGTGACACACTGGAACACGCTGGATGGGCGCTGTGACAGTGACAGTGACACACTGGAACACTCTGGATGGGCACTGTGACAGTGACACTGAGCACACGGATTTGGGAGTGGCAGGAGCTGGGCTGGGTCCTGGGGAAGTGGGGCTTTTCCTGGGAGAGAGGGCAATGCTCCATGCTTGGAGGCTCTCGCAGGCGCTGCCCCTGTGTGACATTTGCTGTTCTCTCCTCTCGTCCTCCCAGCCCTCAGCACACCAGCAGCCCTGGGTATTCTGCTGGGGCTTTGCTGCTGGTGGCAGGTCCCGGGGAGCCTGGCAGGAGGCAGGGGAAGGGGCCAGGGGTGCAGAGGGGTTGGCTCTGTGGTATCAGCACCCATGAGAGCCCCCAAACCCTCCCACCCTCACCCAGGGCCAGAGTACAACCTCGGGGCAGGTTTGGGTCTCCACCAGGGACCAGTGACGTTCCTTTGGGGACACTACAAACCCTCTCACCTGCATAAACCCCCAAAGCCAAGGACACCTCCACAAACACCACCCATCTGGAGAGGTCCTCAGCTCTGGCCCTGAATGGCTCAGGTGTCCAGCACGAGCTGGACAAGGGGGAGAATCACCAGCCAATGCTGCTCCAGCTGTTCCCATGGTGGCATTGAAACCGAAATCTCCTGACAGACAGAAATCCAGGAGGCAGCAGCGCCGTGTCCCTCGCCGAGCTGTGTCCTGCTCATGCCTTGCAGCCTCTGGAAGCACCATTCACTCCTGGCATTGCCTATCCATCTGCCTTTACCTCAGCCCGGGAGTTTTCACACTTTTCCCCTCTGGGAGGGACCTGGGGCTGTGGGGGGTTGGCTACTGCTGGGTTAAAGCAGGGCAGCGTTTCTGTGGGCAGTTTGGTTTCTCAGAGCCTCATCACAGACTGCGTGGGTTTGTGGGTGGCTTTGCCCCATGGCAGAAGATGTGGTCAACTCTCTGCCGGTCCAGGGGATCAGCTTTGCTCCCACTGAGAGTCATCCAGGTGGGTGAGGTCCTGAGGGTTTGCAGGAGATCCACGGGAACTCTCCTGCCCTGAGCAGCGCAGCAGGAATGAGGACATCCAGAATCCTTGTCCGTGCAGTCCTGGAGAGCAACAAACTTCTAGATGAAGGTAAGGAGGGAAAACTCCCTGATGAGAACTTTGTTTAATTGCTAGGCACTGTCTCCAAGGCACAGCCCCAAAAAAATAATGATGAAGGAGCTGGTTATGGCTTAGCAAAAGCCATCTGCAAATATCTAATGGAAGGGAGGGAGCTGTCTTAAGCTGGCTTTTTTAAATTGCCTCTAACCCATAAATGAGGAAACAGAGTCTGTAGAGTATCCCACATAATGAACACCTGCTAGAAGAGATCTGTTAGCTGGGGAAAGCTTTGCTATTAAATTAAATCCCTCCCAATTTAAATTAAAACCCGCCAATTAGATATGAAATGCAAACCGGTCACTTCCCGCAGCTTTGCGAAGTTGGGCACTTTGAATCCTCTGCGTATTTCACCGCTCAGGAGGTTCAGATGCATAACCAGAGCCCTGCTGAATTAAACACAAAAGAGAAGGGAGTTCATTGTGCTCCAGATAATCCATCATGCTGGATTAGTCCTTCACTGGGACTTCTTCAAGGCTTCTTTTACCAGAGGGGACCTGTGTCTCTGCACAGCTCCTGACAGGAGGGGACAGCCGGGGGGTCGGGCTGTGCTCCCAGGGAACAGGGACAGGAGCAGAGGGAACGGCCTCAGCCCGGGCCAGGGGAGGCTCAGGGTGGACAGCAGCAGGAATTTCCCATGGAAAGGGAGCTCAGGGATTGGAGCTGCCCAGGGAGGTTTGGATCTCCATCCCTGGAGGTGAGGGGAATTCCTGGAGGTGGCGCGCAGAGCTCTGGGCTGGGGATGAGGTGGGGATTGGGAACAGCTTGGACTCGATGGTCTTTGAGATCTTTCCCAACCTCAGTGATGCTGTTTGTGATTCCATGGGATTCTCAGTGCACTGGATGTGGGATTTCCTGCCATTCTAGAGACTTCTACTGTCCTAAACTTCATTCTTCTTCTCTTTTAAAACCTTCCCTCCTTTTCCCAGCATAGCAGGGCCCCTCTCTGCTCAGATGCCCCTGTAGATCCAGGAAAGGAGAAGCTCAGTAACTCCCCAGGCACTGCCTGCTCTTTCCAAAGCCACAGCCAGAGCTGTTCTCTTGTCAGCTGAAGAAGAATGGTCTGTTGACAACAAAATGGATCCGATTGTTTTATTATATATATCTCCCTGCATAATTCACCAGTTGGGCAGGCAGGGTAGTGGGGAGATATTTATAGATACTAGAAATGTCACCAGGGTGCTCATTCCTCATCCTTTGAAAATCATCACAGGAAAGAGTTGGCTGCAAAATGCTACAAGAGGACGGTGAATAATTTGATGCTTTAGGGGGTGGGGAAAAAAAAAAAATAAATCTGACAGGCGTGAGATTTTCCAGCCATATCTGCCCAAACCAGGCAATTAAATCCAGCTGGACAGGCTTTTCATTAGGAAGTGATTCATTAGTCAAAGGTCAACCTTTTCTGTCCATGAGCTCTTGGAGACAGCTGCCCACTTGGCAGTGCCATGTGCACCTTGCTCTGCTCTCCTGGGCTGGGCTGGAGGCTCCCAGCACAGGAGGGACCTGGAGCTGCTGCAGAGCCCAGAGGAGGCTCCAGGATGATCCCAGGCATGGAGCAGCTCTGCTGGGAGGAAAGGCTGGGACAGCTGGGATTGTTCACCTGGGCAGGAGAAGCTCTGGGGTGACCTCGGTGTGATCTTCCAGGACCTGAAGGAGCTGCAGGAAAGATGGGGAGGGACAATTGACAAGGGATTGACAGGAGACAGGGAATGGCTTCAGACTGACACAGGGCAGGGCTGGGTGGGATTTTGGGCAGGAATTGTTCCCTGGGAGGGTGGGGAGGGGCTGGGATGGAATTCCCAGAGCAGCTGTGGCTGTCCCTGGATCCCTGGCAGTGCCCAAGGCCAGGTTGGACACTGGGCTTGGAGCAGCCTGGGACAGTGGGAGGTGTCCCTGCCATGGCAGGGGCTGGCACTGGATGAGCTTTGAGGTCCCTTCCAGCCCAAACCATTCTGGGATTTTCGGGCAGTTGGACAACAGGGAACATGTGGCTGCTCACTTTTACATAAATCTGGAGAGCCTGGGAAGTGACTTTGCCATCACTGGAACGAGTCTCGTGATGCCATTGTTCAGGCCCAGCCCCTAGAGCCCCTCCATCTTAACCCCGCTCCTTCACCACAGAGCTCCCCAGGTCTGCTGCACCCCAACCCTCCCTTCACCACCCCAGCACTGGCCCAGCTGAGCAAACAAGGTTTTAAAGCACCAGGCTGGTATTTCTGGGTGCCCAGGGGATCCCAGCCTTTCTCCTCTGCTTCGAGCCTGACTCCTCAAAAGGTCTGTGGTCAATTGGTTAACTCCAGTTTGGTGACATTTCCCAAGGAGATGAAAGCCAGAGAAGGAAAATTGTGCTATTGAACGCTTAATGCCAGGTAAAATTGACTCAGCTCTCCCAGGACAGAGAAATGGCTTTTCCACAGCCTGGGAACGTTGTACCTGCTGCAAATTATAATTGGCAGAAGAGCACAGTTCAAAGCAGGGTTCGACACAAATGCTTTGTAGTGCTGTCCCGTATTTTGGGGTTAACCAGCTCCGTTTTACTGCCACTGTTGCTCACAGAGCAAAGGAAAACGAGGAGCAGGCACATAAAGGTGTCTGGGCAGGAGATTGGCTCCACTGGGGCAAATTAATTGCAGCTATTCCTGGGCACTGGAAATGCCCAGGGATGCAAATTCTGCCCCTGTGGCTGCTCGAGTGTTTACAGCACAAAAGCAGCTGTAACGTATCAGCAAGATGCATTCGTTTCATAACGTGGCATTAATACATTTAATTAGCAGCGGCTTATTAGATTCATGTCTGTTATTATGCATTGTTTTTTAAATGACTGTAATTGCCCAAACAAATCTACAAATGTATTTACCTTGTTCAGGGCTGTGAGCCTCATTTAAAAAGCTCTTAGGCTGTACAAGTCGTGCGCAGAGTTCTGAGCAGCCCCTCTAATTGGAGTGCTGGTGCTCCTGTCAGTGGAGAGGGTGATTTGAGGCTGGAAATACCTTGTCCAAGGGCCTTGAAACCCACTTATGTGTGCAAACTTTCGGGTTCAGTTCTAGGGAACTCCTGAAACATTCATTCTGATGAGTGCCAGAAGGCGCGAGGCGAAAGCCTGAGCCTGGATTTGGTATTTTGGTTGAATGTTCCCGAGAATCCACTGGGAGCTGGGAGCTGTGGCAGCCCCGGAGCCTGAACCCCTCTGCTTCCTGGGAAGGGCTGCTGCAGCGCTCCAGCTTCACTGTGGAAAGCGCTGCCTTGGAAAAACCAGAATATTTGTAGCACTGTGGGGGGTGTGACGAAAGCCACACCAGGGAAAGTGGCTCACGTCCGTGGGGGAAGTTTTGTCCAGGTCAGCAACCCTAGAGACCCCAGCACACTCAGGGCACTTTCAGGATAATCACAGGATTACAGAATGCCTGGGGTTGGAAAAGATCTCAAAGACCACCGAGTCCAACCTGTGCCCCATCCCCGAGCACTGAGTGCCACCTCCAGGAATTCCTTGGACACCTCCAGGGATGGGCACTCCAAACCTCCCTGGGCATTTCCAAAGCCTGAGCTCCCTTTCCATGGGGAAATTCCTGCTGCTGCCCACCTCTCGGGTTTTTTCTCTGAGATTCAGGTGGTTTTGGAGTCTCTTTGCCCTCTGCAAATCTCTGAGCCAAACGCAAGAAAGAGACGGAGTCTTCAGGTTCTGATTTTTCAAGGTTGCGCGCTTCGTTTATTGTTTCTTATCTTACAAATTTCTCAGTGCCCAACAAAGGTTTGTGCAGCTGCTCGGACATCTGGTGACTCCTCCTGGACTGGGCTGTCGTTATCTTTTACTACTAATTGCTGCGTGTGCTTTATTTATCATTATTTGCCAATACCTATCACTTATACTAAACAGGTCATCTCTACTCTGACCCAATCTCCTTAAACTACTTTGTGCCACCGTCACTGCAGAAATGGAGTGAGGGAAGAAGAAAGAAGAAGCAGGAGACAATGCCCCAAATCCTCCAGCTTGCTCTCATTCACTTCCATACTAAAATCCCAAACCCACTCTTTTCTCACCCTGTGATAAGCTAAACTCCAATTTTTCACACTCCTGTGGCCTGCAATGCCTCCCCTGCAGTGCAGGAAGCTTTTCCCATGGACTGGGATCAAAGCCAGTGTCTCTCTGGGCTCTGGGCTGGGGTCCCAGACCACCCTGCCCAGGTCTCTGACCCTCCAGGGCAGCCAAAGGAATGCCCTGGACTCCAACACCCACCCTGAGCCTCCCCTGGCCCAGCTCGAGGCCACATCCTCACTGTGTCCTGAGGCTCTGCCTGTCCCAGCTGTGCCACCCTCCTTGCTCCCCCCGTGGCCCAGAGCTGCCCTGGGCAGGGGGAGGGAATGTGCTGGTTTAGTATGGATAAGAAAAATTGATTAGTGATTAGTTTTGAAAATGGTAAGGGGTTTAATTAACTAAGTAAAGGGATTTTTTTGTTGTCGTTATATAAGTTTAAAAAACAGAGAATTTTAGGATTTTTTTTTTTTTTTTTTTTTTTTAATAAGTAACTCTAGTGAACACTCAAACCACTACAAATTAGTGCATTAGCCAAGAGACCAAAATTAGCAAGCATAAAGCCATTACAGGGGCCAAGGAGGAAGAGGCTTCCCATGCACAGCTCAGCTTTTGGAGGAGCTGGGCACTCCTGAGGCTCGAGGTTGTGATGGTCCAGGCTCATTTCTGAGGAGAAGCTGAGGCCATTCCCTCTGTGCCTTCCTTTACCCACCCTGTGACAGTGGGAGAAGCAACCTGGGGCTGCTTTGGATCCATGCAAAGGTTTATCTCATAGGATCAGAGAATTATAAAGGTGGGAAAAGACCTCTGAGGTCATCAAATCCAACCTTAGTGTGGTCTGTGCTTGGGTCACACCGAGAGCTGGAGATCGATGAAGATCTATGACCTTCACCAATTAATGAGCTCCTTGTTGACATTTTCCTTCTGTTTGTTGCCAAACTTGTGAGGGTCCAGCCCCCCTTCCTGCCCCTCCTGCCCCCCAAATCTCACATTGTGAGATCCACCCTCGCAGGGAGCATTTCCAACTGCTGGCGGAGAGGAGAGGAGAGGAGAGGAGAGGAGAGGAGAGGAGAGGAGAGGAGAGGAGAGGAGAGGAGAGGAGAGGAGAGGAGAGGAGAGGAGAGGAGAGGAGAGGAGAGGAGAGGAGAGGAGAGGAGAGGAGAGGAGAGGAGAGGAGAGGAGAGGAGAGGAGAGGAGAGGAGAGGAGAGGAGAGGAGAGGAGAGGAGAGGAGAGGAGAGGAGAGGAGAGGAGAGGAGAGGAGAGGAGAGGAGAGGAGAGGAGAGGAGCTGGCACAGCACCAGTGCCAGGAGACGTGCTGGGGGCCACAAGCTGAGAGCTGAGAGCCTCATGAGATCAGCCCTCACTTCCCAGCACAAAAAGGCGGCACACAGGGCACCAGGGAATGAGGATGTGGATCTGATTACAGTGGAGAAAGATGTCAGCCCTGGAAATTAATTATCTGCTCTTCAAAAGGAGCAAGTTCTCGGAGTTAATGATAATTAGGGATAGAAAATTGCAGAGGGGGAAATGAGAATGAACAAAAGTGAAACATTTTCTAAAGAAAGGTATTGGGAAGTAAAAGAGCCACAAGCAGAGAGGCAGTTCTGACTAAAAGCCTGGAGGGTGGATGGAGTTAGCAACTGCAAATAAAATTGAATGGAGAACAACTGCAAAGGGGAAAAAAGAGAATTCTTCACAAAGCGGAGCTGGAGGATGTGGGAAATTGCTAAGGGAAGCTGAGAACACTGGGAGAGAGCCTGTAACAGGTAAAATTGCAGTCCTGGGTTTCCTTCCCCGTGGGTCAGGTCCCACCATGGCCTGTGCTCAGCTCTGAGCCCTGCTTTGGGCAGATGGACAGCAGAGCCTGGTGGTTCTGAGGTGAACTCTGCACCTTGGGAGACGTTAGCCTCTGTTCCATGAGGCTGGGGAATGAATCCCTCCCTCTGCAGCCAGACAAGGGTGTTGGCACCTCCTGGGCTCAATGCTGGTGTGCCCATGGCTCCCAGAGAGATCCCCTTGAATCCCAGGCAATTCCCAGTGCCCCCTTGAACACCGAGGAATTTCCAGAGCCCCCAGATGAAAAGGCCACAAGGGATGGCCAAATTGGGTGAGGAGAACATGAAGGAAAAGGCCACGTGGGATCCCCCTAATTCTGGATTAAAGGCCAGCAAGGCAGTTGCTGCCAGACTTTGAGGCTTTGTATCTCTTGGGTCTTGTCAAACAAACCAAAGATGCAATTCCAGGCTGGGCTGGCAAAGGAAACTGCATAAGGGGCTCAGTCCAGGGGAGGTATTTCATTCAATAACGCTAATTATAAATAAAATATAGAAAGCTATAAAGGAAATCAAGCTTTCCTTCGGGAAATGCAGAGGGAGTGGTGGGGATGGCAGATCCCGGGAGGAAGGACTCACTCCGGGATGGTGGCTCCCCCAGGGGAAGGGGATCTGACTGGTGCTGCCAGCACATCTGCTGGCACAGCTGGGAGGAGCTGTTCGGAGCTCAGCAGTGAGCTGGGGACAGCTGGTTTTCCCTTGGGTGGGATTCCTGAGAGCCCAGCCCTGCTCCGGGGTGCACGGCTCAGAGCAGAGCCGAGAGCTGCCCGTCCCTGCAGGCACCCCGAGCTGAGAGGCTGTCTGTGCCTCTGCTCCTTCATCTGAGGGGAGTCTCCACTGGCAGGGAACCTCCAGAGACAAACCCCACCCCGAGACACAGCCCGGGGGGCTCTGAGTGCTCCCCCCGGAGCTCTGCCCCTCTGCTGAGCGCCCTGACTCCTCGGAAGGTGTTTTTGGGGCTAATTAGGGAACCAATGGTGGCTGCACTCATGGCCTGGTGCTCAGCACACCCAGCTGCCAGCTTTGCCTGCCCACAGCTCCATGCTCCTGTCCCTGTTTGCGCCATCCAGGCCACTTCCCTCACCTGTCCCTGTCTTTTTCTGACCCAGAGATGGGCTCCTGAGAGGTGTTTTAAGGCATTTTTATTCCATTTTCAGTCTCATGAGAAGGGATGAGACTGGTGCAGATGTTACAATTCACACCAATACAACCAGAAACCAAACTATTTCCTAATTACAATCCATTATAAGCATTTCTTGGCATATCAGCTTTTGCCCCACAATGCTGCTAACACTCATAAACCAATCATCTATTAAAATACCCCACATGGGTCTCGCTACAATGCATCTTTCACAGTTCTATTTCTCAAAAATACCCGCTCTGTTTGCAGGGCCATCATTTGAAACTTGTTTCCAGCTCAGTTTCTCTCTCAACAACGTCTGTCCTACCCCATGGCCTTTCTCAGTCAGCGTTTTTTATCTCAGAGTTTGCACACAGATGCACAAGACTGTGTGAGCCTTCTGTCAGGTTGTCAGGTTCTAGGAATCCTCTACAAATCCATTTCCCACATGTCCCCTCTCGGGAGTCATCTGTCCCCAGCTTGTTGGGGGTAGGAACATCTGGGCTGAGTCGGGGCCAACGCCTGCAGCTGCGGCGAGCTGGGCTGGTGGGACGGGAGGGACAGGGACCCTGGCACGTGGCAGAGGGTCCAGAGCCAAGGGGCACCCTCGCTGCTCGCTGCTGGGGGAGCAACGAGAGGCAGCGCCGCAAATTAACGAGACATTTGGCTGCCAGCTGGGATCTCCTGGACTGCAGGTGACCTCTGCATCTGGGAGCAGCGCCAGGAGGCAGGAGGATGGAGCGGTCGGTGCAGATAACAATAAAACACCTCCATGAACACCGACAGAGGAGGGGAGTGAAGGAGTGCTTTGTCAGGAGCCATCGCCTCGCCCTCCACGAGCGCACAGTGCGTGGTCTGGTTTAATGTTAAGCTGTGCCTAAAGAATAGGCTGAGATTGCTGTGAGCGAGGGCCTTGACTGTCACCTCTGCTGGTTCATCCGTGGCCTTGTGATGAGCTGATCACAGCATGGCAACCACCAAGGCTTCCTCCAAACATTCCTTGTGGCCCCGTCCTCAAGTCCCTGCTGAACCCTTTCCAGCTCCCCGTTGTGTTACACACGGTGCATGCACGAGGAATATTCATAATTATTTTAATAATGTATGATCTCGAAGACACCGTGGCAAGCAAAAGGGTTGCACTGGGAAATCAAGATGCACCCGGTTCTTCCCTGGAAAAGAGAACAGCCTGAGGCATTCCGTTGCCCACATCCATCTTCAAACAAGCCAGCTAGCAAAATGCTTTCAGTCCTGCTGGAAAAATTGCTCTGTTGGTTAAAACCTGCAGCAGAAGAGCCTGGATTTCAGGGAGGTGGATCAGCAAGACACGAGGAAAGGGGCAGCCCACAGGGAGACCTTCCACCGGATGGGTTTTTGGGGAAGGAGCAGGATGTGTGCTGGCTGGCAGGTCCAGAGGAAGCCCCGGCTCACTGGAGCTGCAGAGCTGCCAGGAAATGTGTGCAGACCCCGTGTAAAGCCCCAGAGAGGATCTTGGTGCTTCCCCAGGTCATTGCTGCCCTTGGTTACCCAATATTTTGGGTTCCACAGGAAATCAGCTTCCCCTTGGGAAGGGTGGCCAGAACAATGTGTGAGGGGACCCCTGGAGCATGTGGGGGTCAGCTGAGGTTGAAGCATGAACATCTCTCTCCCCTGCTGGGGAACTGAGGGTGCTCTGGCAGTGCTCTGGAGCTGCTCCAGGGAGCAGAGTGATGGGTGAAACCATGCTGGACTGAGGGCACAGCTTTTTTGTACAAAAGAGATACCTTTAAATAATTGAGAGTGGCAGAGTTCATTAGTTCTATGGGTGCTTGTTCCTCTATCATCCTCCGTGAGAAAGATCTACACATTTTTTTCCCACCCTGATTATACCTGGCTTCAGCTCCCAGGCCCTGCTCCTGTTGCTTTTCCCAGTTTATTGAGGAGCCTTTCAGAACTTGGTGTTTTTCCACATTAAGCCTCTCCGTGTTGTGAGCACATTGTCTTTCAAGTGTCTCCTCAATTAGCTAAACAGGTTGAGGTTTTAAATCCTTCAATTCAAAGTGTTCTCTTCCACCCTCAAATCATTTTTATGGCTCTTTTTCTGCACTGGCTCCCTTTTTATCGTCCCTGTGATGCGTGTGGACGGCCTCAGCCCGTCATCCCCAGGGGCTGGAGTCACCTCCCCGCCCTGGGCCTCTCCTCTCCTGGAACATCTCGGAGCACTGTTGGCTTCCTCGCTGCTGACTCACGTTGAGTTACGGCGCTGCTCTGGCCCCTAAATCCAGAATTCTCCTTACAACATCTCCTAAATCCAGGCCGGTGCTGGCGCTTTGGGGATCGGCTTTGGTCAGGGCTGCGTCAGCTGCAAACCTGCCCAGACCTCTCTGCAAGAGCCCCAGGGAGAACAAAAAAATGAAAAAAAACCCTGTGTGAGGTGTGAACTGGACCTGGCCCGTGCCCACCACCTTTAAGGCCAGCTGCTCTGGGTTTGCTCCTGTGTGCTGTTCCCCTTTGCTTTGCAGAGCAGGTGTCCTGCAGCAGTGTGTCTGCATAACTGAGGATATCCGGTGTAGCAGCCAAACTGTTTGTAGGGATTCTTATCAAACCGCCTTCAGTTATAGTTGTCAGAACCATCAGGAATTCGTCAAGGTTATTGAGACAAAAAATAGGGCTAAAACAAGAAAAGAAAAGCTTGAGAAACCAAAGTACCAAGAACGCAAGACCCAGGTTGTTACCCTGGTTTTTCTGAGTTTTTAAAGCCTTTTGAAATGGAGTCAGATCTTTTAGTTACTGTAGCAATATTAGAGCAGTTTTCTACCTTTTCCCACAGATGTAACATAAACAAATCCTTTGTTTTTCATTCTCTGTCCTTTGTTTGCATATTTCTAACCTGAAAACAACTGTAACTGACAATTGGTCTGGCCACTGAGGCTGAGGGGTGGAAACCCCAAAAAGCCAATCTTCTGCTAGACCCACAAATGTATAAAAAGTAAAGAATAAACAAAGGGGCCTCTTCTCTCCGCTCTCTCGGCTGTGAGCTGGATCGGAAGGACCTCTGTGAAAATCTCTTGTGTGCGTGTGACTGCTTTGTGTGTCTCGGTGACACCAGGTGAAGGAGGCCCACAGAGCAATAACTTGGGATCAATCGAGTTTCCTAGAGAGCGCGTGCTGGACGCGTGAACGAGGCAGAGGAACCAATCAAATAAAGTGTGATCGTGTGAAAAAGCAGCTTACAATGTACAACTGCAGCTCAATGTAAACAATTAATAGCTTTTGCTCAATCCTATCAGCTGTGCGTTCACGAGTCCCGAGCTCCTGCAGCGTCCCACAGCTCCCCGAGGCTGGCACTGCCATCCTCAGTGGGGCAGAGCAGCCACCACCCCCAGAGCCCCCTCCAGGCTTCTGCAGGAGGACACAAACCCCCGAGGAGCCTGCCACAGCCCCCTGCACAGCCCCAGAGTGCCCAGGGACTGCTGCTCCTGCAGGGCTCCCAGAGGACAAGGCACAGCCTGTACAGCCCTTCCCTGGCCCGTCCGTTCCAGGTCCATTGCCCAGACACTCCCTGGGCAGGGCTGTGGCTCTGCAAGGAGAGCAGAGCGGGAGGGAAACAGGCTGCGAGTGTTGGAAAAACCCAGCTCTACAGAGATGGAGAGACTGAGAGCTGTTTTTAAAGATTTTATTCCATTATCAATATCCTAGAAGGGTGAGACACAAGAGATGTAAAGCTCGATGCCATTCTATCAAAACTCAAACTATTTCTTTGTTACAATACCTTATAAACGCTTTTCAGCTATCAGCTTTTTCCACACCATGCTGCTAATACTCCTAACACCAACCACTGATTATTTTACCCCACGTGGTCTTGCCACAATGCATCTCTTCACAGTTCTAATTCTCCAGAATATCTGCTCTGTTTGCAAGGTCATCGTTTGGAACTTGTTTCCAGCTCCATTTCTCTCTCAACATCTTCTCTATTCCATTTCCAAGCCAGCACACCTCATCTCAGAGCTTGCACACAGATGGACAAGACTCTGTGAGCTTTCAGCCAGGCTTTGGGAATCCTCTACAAATCCATTTTTCACATGCAAGAAGGGCAGAAGGTTCCTCTCTCAGGGTTTTGTCGTCCCTTGGGTATCACCGTGCCCTCCCCACCCAGACATTCTACATGGGATGATGAATTTCCTTTTAAAAGGAGCCTCGCAGTGTGTCAGGCTTGTGCAAGAGAGACAGAAGCACTGAGAGATGCTTAAAGCATCATTTATTGCCTCAGTCTCGTGAAGGAGTGAGAACACCTTCACCACGTAAGTTAGAGGTCAGTTGTCCGGGGTCAGCGGTCACCAGCGGTCGCAAGATCACAGATTTCAAGGTCTTTTAAAGGTTTATTGGCCAATAAACTACTGCCACGAAGAACGTGTTGATTAATTTGTATCACCAAGAGTTGATTAATTTGTATCACCAAGAGTTAATTAATTTGTATCACTCATCCTGCCACAATGCAATGTGGACTTTCTTAACCAACCAGGTAATGACACTCAAACTTGCTCGCTACACCTTAAAACTTTTTATTATTTCTGTTATTAATTCTATATCCAGACTTTAAAACCTTAAAACTTTCCACTACCTATCTTAATATGTTTGCATCTAAACTACTAATCTGCATTCTTACTTAGTCTCTAGATCTGGAAGCCTTTCCCGAGGTCTCAGTCAAACCCTGTATTCATTTCGATATTCGGGCCTGCATGCACAGGGTTTTGGGAATTTTCTGTGCCTGGTTTTCCCACATCACAGCAGTTGGAGTGTTCCTGGAAATTTGATTCACGGCTTGGGACAAATGACCCCGAAGAAAAACCTGGCACTTCATCTGGGGACAACTTCGGCTGTGCCCAGGAGTACCTGGGCTTGAGAATGTGTCCTGGCTGTGTCAGCACCAGCCTGAGCTTCCAGGGGTGATGTGACCATTCCCACCTCATCACCACTGCCTGAGCATCCCCTGCCAAAACCCTTCAGCAGCTGGATTCGGGCTGCTCTGCTCCAAAGAGCCCTTCTGAGAGGGCAGTGCCTGCTCTGAGACCCAAAAACTGCTCCGCACCTCTGGCTGATGGGAAGAGGCAGCCACCGTGTCCTGGAGAGCAGGGCAGGCTGTTCAGGCTTGGGGACACATCTGGATGTGGGGACACATCTGGGTGTTTTGGCCACGGGGTGTATTTTCTTTAATTACAAAGCAAGGAGGTGGCTGCGGGCTGAGACAATGAGAAATTGTCCTGTTTTACATGGAGAGCACAGAAAAACCTTTGAATTCCAACGCACCAGAGCCCGGACAGTGAGTAATAGGCCCTTCAACAGGTACTAACTTGAATTTACCTTGGGAAAAATACGTGCAGTGAAAGGCAATTAATCAGATAATCCAACATTTGACTAAATCCCTTTCTTGAACCCTTTGATCTCCTCAATTAGCCGCTACCAGGCTGCCTCGGAAAAAATGCCTTCAAACGTAACAGGGGTGGGTGGAAATCATGAGTTAGCAGCCCCAGTGCTCAGGGCTAGGCCAGGAAGGGGGGCAGCAGGTCAGACACAGCCTGGCCCGGCTGGGGGACACGGAGAGGTTGCTGCAGGCTCTCCCTCTTCACCCACAGCGAGGATGTGCTGTTCTCCTGGCACCAGGCTCGGGCACAAAGGTGGCACTGAGCCGGCTGTGCTCTGCACATCAGCCCAGCCTGCAGGGACAGGGAGAGCCCATGGCCGTGGCCTCGCTGCACTGAGCACCCCGAGGGGGCTGTGGTGGTGCAGGAGATTAAACCAGAATCCAACTTGCCCTGGTGGCAAAGCTCGTCCATCACGGTGGGCTGGCTGTGTTTAAAGCCAGATCTGCGCGTCCCCAGGCCAAACACGGGGCACTCCATGGCCATCTCCTGTCCCCAGGCACTCCTCATTTACCTGCTCCATCCTCTGCTGGATGAGACTCTGCTGAAAGCGGCTCTCCAGCCCCAAGGAGGGGATGTTTCTGTGCAAACACTGCCTCTAAGAAAGCCTGGGTAAATGCCTCTTTATTTTGCTCACAGCAGGCAGCACAATTTGTCTCTAATGAGCACTGAGACGCTCTCTGCTCTCACCGGGAGAGATTATTCAGGACTCGCTGGTGGCACGCAGGGCTGGGACATCCAGCTAACAGCCCGTGCCCAGCCCTGCCTCGGTGGCAGCTCCTGCTGGACGCTGTGACCGGGTCACCCTGCAGGAAGAGTCCGGGTGACACAGAACCTGGCACAGGGACGTTGTCCCTCCTGGGGTGAGCAGGTCCCACCTTCTCGCAGCGCCAGTGACCAGTCCAGCTGCTCCAGCTCCAGCTGTGAGTGGGCATGGGCTGCCAGACAGGGGTGGCCACTGGTCCCTGGGCTGCCACAGATGGACAGTGGCTTTTGGGGTGTGGCTGCCAGCCTGTGTGGCAGGAGACATCGGTGCAGGCTGAGGGACAGGCAGTCTGCCCTCCTCGGTTAGGAGTTCCTCCTCTAAGATTTTCCTCCTCCTTCATGCGTTTCTTAGCACGTAAAGAAACAGCTTCAGTGATCCCCCATGTCCTGGGGTGTCTTTATGATGTTTGTATCCCCAGTTATCTGTCCTGTTTGTGCTGGATGTTAATTTTTACACCTTTCAGACTGGTTCTGGGAGTGAAGTGAGGGAAAGAAGAAGCGCGGGGTTTATTTGCAGGAGCTGCTCTCACTGCTCCACGCTCTGCTCCTGGGCTGTGCTGTCTGCAGACAGACAGTGAGAGGGAGAGCTCTCCTTTGCTTTTTAGTTAGTTTTTAACTAGCTGAGGCAGAGAAGTTCCCTGGATTGTTTTCTCTTCTTTTTCTTGGAGCTGTTTAAACATTTGTCCCTAAACCAGGGTGCCTCAGCTCTGCAGAGGAACAGAACTCAAACACCAGCTGGGGGCTCATCTTCACCAAGGGACATTGAGACCCCTCCCTGCTCAAAAAGACAAATTTCCTGTGAATTCTCCTTGTGTATGAGGGATATGGAAACCAAGATCCTGCTGCCCGTGGTCAGGTGTGCTTCTTCCCCTCCAGTCCATGCCCTGTGCCAGTGCAGGTGAGGAATTCTGTGGTGTCCCAGAACAGCAGGTGGGAGCTGTGCCCGGACAGGCAGAGCTGAGCAGATCCCCGAGGGATTGAACGGCTTCACAGCCTCTGTGGCCTCGCCAAAATCCCAGCTTTGGGACAAATCCCTGCAGAACGCTGCCTGGAGGTTCCTGGGGAGTTGCTGATGAATATGTGAGGAGCGTTCTGCAAATCCAGGACAGCATCCTGTCGTTAACCCCGCAGGCAGAGCCTCAGGGTGAGTGTGGGGGTGAGCTCAGCACGGCTTTCAGCCATTCAAACAATCAGGAGAGTGCTCAGGATACAGCTCAAAGTGCATTTCAGAGGCTGGGATCCTCAGATGGTCCGAAGATCAGTTCCACTCGAGTAAAAACGGTGTTGGATGGTCTAAAACTTGCTTAAAATATAAAACGAGAGGCTTGTAAAAAAAAAAAAAAAAAACCAAAAAAAAAAAAAAAAAAAAAAAAAAAAAAAACCAAAAAACCAAACCTGTTGGAGTTCTTTCCCAGCCTGCTGTCCTACCCCATCTCACAAATATGGGATGTAAATCTTTTTCCACGGGCAGGCAAGGGGTTCTGCTGGCAATCCCTCTGTTCTCAGCAGCCCACTGCTTGAACTGCTCCTTCTGCCTCGCCCTGCCCTCCCCAGAGGGCACGCCTCAAACCTGGTGAGACCTTCATTTCCCAAAGTTCTTGGTTGTGCTGCGCAGAGGAAAATAGGAATGAAGTTTCCTGCAGGCCTGACCTGAGCACAACACAACAGGTTAACACCAGCCCTGCTGCCTGAGGCTTTTCCTGTTGGACAATTGCAGTCAGGGAGCCAAAGAATCCTAAATTAATCTCAATATTTATAATGGGCTTCAAAGGAGGTGGGGGAGAACAGCCCCATATCAAAGGTGGTTTAACAAGAAGGTTCCTTGCAGAGGATCCCACAACTGAGTGCACAGTAATTGGAACAGAGCGATGGCTGCGGGACAGGAGTGCCTGGGTGAGTAGTGGGGGGTTTTTGTCACTAATGAGGTGCTGGTTTATAGCAGCGATATCCCAGGGTTTAAAGCTCCCTCGGTTTCCTTCTGTGCTGCTTTGCCTGCGTTGAACTCGGGTGCTGTCAGGGCGGGCAGGGCTGGGGCAGGTGTGGGGTCCTGGCATTCCTCAGCGCTGAGATTCTCTCCCGTGACTTTCCCAAACTTCACTCAGTGACTCTGTTCAGGAAAGGTTCTGCCTCAAACTGAAAAACTGGGAGCTGATGTGAGAAAAAATAGGGGAGGGTTGGAAGCTGGAGCTGGGATTGCACTCAAGGAGTGTCTATTAGAAAGATGATTTATTAAAACTGATTCCCCTGTGACTGCACATCCCAGAACATTTAGGGAGCACCAACACGGGAGCAGCCAGAGGATCCACCCACGACTGCAGCTCACGTTTGCTGTGTCCCCATCTCACTCCCTGCGCAGCCAGACCTCCTCCAGGGTGGCCCTGGGCTGGGTGCTGAAGGGATTCTGCTGCCTGCAGAGCCCTACCCCAGACCCAGGAGCAATTTTGGGCATGGAGAAGGGCAGAGGTGCTGGCTGCTGTTGGATGGGGTGGTGGGCAGGGGGCTGCCTGGGCGTTCAGCCCTGTGCACTGGCTGGATGTTCACTCACAAGAGGTGTTGATGGTGGTGTTGATTCAGCCCCATTCTCTGCTGAAGGTGATTTCCAGCTAATTCAGAGCTGCAGCTGATGTTTCTCCTGTAAGCCCAAAGGCGCTGTGTGATGGTAAATCTTCTAAAAATCCATTCCTTTCATAAACCCAGCACTCAGAAAGCACCGCACATTCGCTCTTGCCCTCCCCAAGGCTCAGTTCTTTGTACAATGAGGATAACATGGGCCCTTCATCTGCGTGTCTGGAGATAAACCTGCCTTTGCACGGCCTCATCGCTGCCCAATGAATGGCACGGCAAAGGAAATGATTCATCCCTGAAATGTGGACAGTTGAAAAGGCATCTTCCCCCAGGGTTGGGGATTTGTCTCTCATCTGCTGCGAGCAGCAGGCTGGTCAGCCAGGGAGAACAACAATGGGTGGGATTTGCTCCTCCAGAGAGCCCCCAGCTCCTGAGAGGCTGTGACAGACAGTGACAGTGACAGTGACAGTGACAGTGACAGTGACAGTGACAGTGACAGTGACAGTGACAGTGACAGTGACACGCACAGTCTGATATTCTTCCTAATATCCAACCTAAACCCAAGGCAGCTCGAGGCCATTCCCTCTCCTCCTGTCCCTGTTCCCACCCCCAGCTGCTGGAAAAAGAGGAAGAAGAAGAGGAGGATCAGGGGGAAGTTGTGGCTCTGCACAGCTCCTGACAGGAGGGGACAGCCGGGGGGGTCGGGCTCTGGGAACAGGGAACAGGGACAGGAGCAGAGGGAACGGCCTCAGCCTGGGCCAGGGGAGGCTCAGGGTGGAGATTTGGGAATATTCCTCCACAGAAAGGGTGCTCAGGCATGGGAATGGGCTGCCCAAGAAGGAGGTAGATCGCCATCCCTGGAAGGGTTTGAACAAAGTGAGGATGTGGTTTAGGGCTGGGGTGATGGTTGGACTTGGGGATCTCAAAGGCATTTCCCAACCAGAAGGACTCCACGACTCTGTGGCTGTGGCAGCCCACTGGAGCTCAACACTTTGGAAAACCACGCTGGAGCTGCTGGCAACTTCGGGGAGCAAGAAGCCGAAGGGATTTTGAAAGGCTCTGATGAACTCAGCTCCCCCAGGACTGTCCCTGGGCAGCCCCTGCTGTCCCAGCCCCACCAGCAGAGCCTGCCAGGGCTGCCCAGCACCCTCCCCAGGCTGCGTTATGTTTTGGTTGGACATTAGGAAGAAATTCCTCATGGAATGAGCGGTCAGCTCCTGAGCTTTGTTTTGATTGCTGCAGGCACAGCCCCTGAGCAGATCCAGCTCCTACGGAGCTCTGAGGCAGCAGTGTGACCCTAAATCATCGGGAGTCAGCCCTGAGCTGATTTCTGACCTGCTGTAGCCTTGTGGCCAGCAAGGAGAGGCAGCAAGGCGAGCAGAGGAGCCTTCCTGGCTATGTTTGGGTGGCAGGGACACGCACTGCAGGTCACCTGTGGGGTTTGTCCCCTGTCCCCAGCAGCCCTGAGGTCACTGCAGAGCTGAAGCTCTTCTGGCCGCGGCCGAGCTTTGTTGGCAGCCCTGAAGCTGGAATGAAAATAAATAAAAAAGCTCTTCCCGAAGCTGGAGGCAGAACAGAAGAGCTGCTACCTGGCATCTGGACAAGGAAAGAGGATGGGGAATGCATCGTATTCCCCCAGTGTGCTCCTGACTCACTCTGTGCCTGGCGTGAGTCACTTCCCAAGGTCTCTCCTTCCAATGCCCTCAATTCCCTCTGCAGGGAATGGAAGTGCTCCTGGAAGCTCTTCCAAGCCCCATCCATTATTAAATGCCTTTAAGTGTGTGACTGCCGGGGGACAAACACCCTGTGGGCACAGAGATCTCCTCCGTGGGCAGAAAACGCTCCCAGGATTGAAGGCAGCTTCAAGGCACAGAAGGACTGGCTGAGCTGTAGGTTCTGGCTGGGAAAACAGCTGAGAGAAAGGTGGATTCTGGTTCAGAGGGTTCCTGTGGCACGAAGGCAGTGTTGGCAGCCACCCAGCCTCTACTGAATGGGGCACATCCCCCCCTCTGCGTCCCCTGGACAGATTTTTCCGTGGCAGTGGATCTGGCCCCAGCTTTCACAGCTGCTCCTTCTGAGCCTGGATTAAAGAGCTGTTTAACACCCTACACTTTTCACCCCCTAAAAGCACTCATATGCAGTGACCCTGTCACCTCAGCATCTCACTTTGAATTAAAACGCTGAGCTCTGTAAAAACCTCCCTGAAAAGCGTTTCCCCAACTCGGTTTCGAGCTGGAATGCTTTTCCACTCGGACATCCACGTCCAGCCCAGCAGCCCTGCTCTGGTCCCTGCAGGTCTGGGAGAATGGGTGGCATTAGGACACCTCCTCTTCAAAGGACCCAGCCCAGCCCTGACGCAGATTTTCCCCCTTTTGTTGCTCTTTGCATCCCAAACCCTTTGAGTCTCCTGGAATTTTTAGCAGTGACCATTTCACTCCTATTTCTGGATCGCTGAGCTCAGTGCTTTAAAGTGTTGTGTGGCCTTGCCCTGGGTTCTGCCAAACACCACTCGAGGTGGAACTTCAGGGGCTGGAACCCCTCTCTGAGCTCCCCCAGGTCCTCCCTGCTGCAGCCCTTCGAACACCGCTTCCCTCAGGGAAAAAACAATTCTCCCTCAGGTTATCCAGCAGCACAGGATCCGGAGCTGTGGGAGAGCTGAAGCTCATTGCACCTCCGCAGCGTCCTGCCAGGCCCCACTTGGGAGAACTTTGGAGAACTGACTGGGGTTTGTTTGACAGGATCTGCTTTTTTTAAACCCGCGCTGGCAGGTGTTAATTATCCTGTAGTCCTCAATTTCCTCATCATTTTCCGAGGCAGTCTGGGAGCAGAGCTAATCCTTAGGTTTGGGAAACATTCCTGGTTTTTGGGGTTTTTTTGTTTGTTTTTGCTGGGGCTCAGGGAGAGAGGGAGGAGCTGCTGGGAAGATGTGACTGAACTCTCACTTCAGCGGCACCTTTGGGGCTTGTGAGACAAAATTTTACGGCTCCCCCTGATTTTTCCTGGCAAGATGATGAAATGCAGTAAATAAATACATAAAAATAATGAGTCTTCCAGACCTTGCAGCATTCATTTTAATAGATGCTATTTAACTACACACAGAATCACAGATATCTACCTTTCAAACGCTGGTTACAAAGATTGGGAAGGCTGCCAAGAAAATGGCTTTTATTTCCTCCCCCCCCAAATAGATATCAAAAAGAAACAATTTATATGTTGAAATTGCCTTTATTTTTTTTTAATCCATAAATAGTTGTTACTGACAAAAGTGGAAAAAATCCTTAAGACTCTAAATTTTACTAAACTGATAATATTTTTTTTGTTTACAGTACATACAGAATGTGCTTTTACAGGTAAGTATAACAACAAGAATAATACAGAGAAAAACAGTCAAATACTGCTCATCTTGAAGCCTGTTTAATGGTTAACCAAGAGTCTGTGCAAAGTTACAGATACAAATGTACTTCCTCTTCAGTACTACTGTATAATAAACATGGAATCCATAAACTGGGCTAAAGCACAAAAATATCCACTTAACCCCTCTTAGGAAATATTGTCCCCCAAAACTAAAAATAGTACAGTAAGAAGTGTCTTCCTCAGAGCCAAGAAATTCTTGCTACAAAAATGTCTCAGGGGTTTGCGGGCGGGCGGGAGCGGCGGCGGAGCGGAGGGTCAGGGGGATCAGGCTCCTCCCGGCAGAGGGGTGGGATGGAGACCTCCCGGGATGGAGAGGGACCTCCCGGGATGGAGAGAGACCTCCAGGGATGTAGAGAGACCTCCCGGGATGGAGAGAGACCTCCAGGGATGGAGAGGGACCTCCAGGGATGTAGAGAGACCTCCCGGGATGGAGAGAGACCTCCCGGGATGGAGAGATACCTCCAGGGATGGAGAGAGACCTCCCGGGATGGAGAGATACCTCCAGGGATGTAGAGAGACCTCCCGGGATGGAGAGGGACCTCCCGGGATGGAGAGGGACCTCCCGGGATGGAGAGAGACCTCCCGGGATGGAGAGGGACCTCCCGGGATGGAGAGAGACCTCCAGGGATGTAGAGAGACCTCCCGGGATGTAGAGAGACCTCCCGGGATGGAGAGGGACCTCCAGGGATGTAGAGAGACCTCCCGGGATGTAGAGAGACCTCCCGGGATGGAGAGGGACCTCCAGGGATGTAGAGAGACCTCCCGGGATGGAGAGGGACCTCCCGGGATGGAGACCTCCAGGGATGGAGAGGGACCTCCAGGGATGGAGAGAGGTCTCCAGGAATAGAGAGAGGTCTCCCGGGATGGAGGCAGACCTCCCAGGATAGAGAGAGACCTCCTAGGGTGGAAATAAACCTCTTAGAATGGAAAGAGATCTCCTGGGATGGAGAGAAACCTCCAGTGATGGTCAGAGACCTCCAGGGATGGACAGAGACCTCCTGGGATGGAAGCCTCTTGGAATGGAGAGAGATCTCCTGGCATGGAAGCTTCCTGGGATGGAGAGACCTCCTGGGATGGATAGACACCTCCAAGGATGGAGATCTCCTGGGATGGAGAGAGACCTCCTGGCAAGAATACCTCTCAGGATGGTGACCTCCTGGCACGGAGAGCTCCCGGACATCGTGTGGCCACAGTGGAGACCCGGGGTGCTGGGAGCAGAGATCTCTTTCAGGTTAACACCGATTCGCTCGGACAGCCCCGTCCAGCTCTCCCCTCGCCCTCGAGGGAAGCCTGGATGGCTTTTCCCAGCTGGGATTTGGGCTCGGGGAGGGCACCTCTCACCACGGAGGGAGCTGGGAGCGATCCCTTCTCCCACCTGCCTGTGGACACACAGCACAGAGGTGGCTGCTCCCCGAGGAGCAGCCCCAACACGGGCTTATTGCTCACAACAGCTCGCTAGGAAAATATCTAAGCCCCTTTCTCACACGTTTCCCTCCTTTCACTCAGCTGAAATACACCTGAACACAAAATCTGCTCACGCTAAATGTATTTCAGCAGAGCCCCTCCTTCCAGATTAAGCAGTAAATCTGAAACTAAACTAAGACAAGCTGTTTCTCTGTGAGCTGAAGATGGCAAATTAATCACAAATAGAACACGTATTTCAAACACAATTAAAATTACCCTGTTCCATGGCGATGTTGTTCGTGGTGGTGGAAGAAGATGAGGATGTCTTCCCAGCTACCAGGAACAGCACATCTCATACAAACACCTGATGCCAAGCTCCTGCAGATTCCTGGTGGGAATGCTTCTGACAGAACAGAAATGTGCATGTGGGAAGCTCAGGTTCCTGGGAGCAGCTTTAAAGCCAGGCTCAGCAGACAGAAATTAAATCCAGGCCAGGGAAGGAGGGCTTATCCTGGACAGCTGTCTGTGTGCCTTCCCACCCACCCCCATCCCCAAGTAACAGATCATCGTTTATAAAAGGAGCATTAAAACATTGAAAAATATTTCTTTTTTTTTTTTTTTTTTTCTTTCACCTTAAAACACGACTCACTGGCATTAGAAGGCTTTTTATGACAAAGTTTCTGTTCCGTGCGGTGCTGTGTGTGGCTCATTAAAAACAGCTTTCCACAGTTTGGAAGCTTCGATTGGCACGGGGTCAGTCAGAACGTGTTGATTGCATTTTGCAATGTGTATGTGTATGTGTGTATATATATATTTGTATCTATATACACATACACGGAGAATTGTATAAAACCCGGTGCAGCCGTCCAGGACGTGGTGCTGCTCAGGGAAAGCAAATAATTATCAGCTTGTAGGAAATAATATAAACTTTTCTACATCCCTCTCCCCCAGTCCCTGCACATGCACTCTGGGACCCGGACACTCCCCAGGCGTGCGTTTGCGCCTGCGGGTGGAGAAAACACAGATCAATTCTTCAGAGTAGATGAGATTAATCAAGGCAGGTTATATTTTAGTGTACAGAGAGGAATGTGGCTGCTCCCCGCTTTTCTCCTGAGTGCAGGGTGTTGTGGTGACTCAGACGTGAGGAGAGGGAAGCAGGAAGGTCCCAGTGTGGGGAGCAGCATCCCTTGGAGCTGCTGCCTGCCAGGACCCCGACCAGGAGGAGAGCAGTGGGAATCTGGGCAATCCCAGCCCAGCGCTCTGGTTCTGGGCAGAGCGGGTTGGGACACACCGCACACGATGTGTCAGGACAAGGACAAACAAAGATTAACAAAAAACACTGTGCTGCTCTACAGTTTCTGTTGAGGGAGGGTCTCGAAGCACTTCACAGGTGTTTTGGTCTGTGAAGTTTTGGTCTGATCCCTCTGTAGAACTGGAAATTCCCATTATCATCGTGTGTGGACAATGAGGAACTGAAGTGCTGGGGACCAGGCTGTGGGTCGTGACACTCGGTCCCAGACCAAGTGTTCATTCAGACAAATTCTCAGAATGAGGAATAAGGGGAAAATAAAAATGACCTAAGGACACCTGTGTGTGCTGAAATGCCACAGCCCCATCCACCAACCCATTCCAGCACACAGAGTGAGCTGTGGGAACACACAGTGCCCAGGTGGTAATCCAGGGCACTGCTCCTTCCCAAGGAAATTTGCTGAAAATTTTCTGTGGTGGTGGCAGAGTCCCTGAAGAGACTTGGCCTAAAAAGGCTCCCTGTGGGACACATCTGCTTGAAACAGTGTAGTTGGTGGAAAAAAGACAAGGAAATGAGGCTAAGGTTTCTCTGGAGGATTCTTGCCCAGGTAAGACACGTCAGCAGAGGGCCTGTGATATTTGTTAGCCAGAAAAGAAGACACAGAGGTCAAACGGCCTGGGCACAGCTCAGCATCAGCACGGGTTACTTGGAGTTTGAAAAATTTCCAAAGTTGCATCTGATCCAGCAACTTCCCAGTTCACAAATGGAACATTCAGATGAGGACTAGAGCCTGTGACACACAGCTATGGACATGGAAAGAGAGGAGCGTTCACCTACCCACGGCCTCCCACCGTCACCTCTTCTCCAGCTCTGCCACCACAGCTCCTGGAGACTCTGCAGCGCACTCTGCTCTCCCACAGTGTTCAGATCTCCCTGGCTTTGCCTGGGCCAGGAGAGAATGGAGGAGCCCCAGAGCCTCAGCAGGGACTGCCTCCCCATCAGCAGTGAGAGTTTCTCTTCTCTTCACACGAGTCCCACCCTTCGGCCTGTGGGAAGGTCAGCGAGGGCAATGTTCTCACAGGGATTGTCTTCTGGGAGGAAAAATCCAGGGGATGAGCCGAGGAGCTTGGAGGTAGTCAGGGGAGAGTAGTGTCCATCAAGGGAGGGGGCAGGAGATGAGGTGTGAGCCCGTTCTCTCTCATCCCTCCCGTGCCATGAGCTGCCACCCTGATCCACAGGCAGTTCTGGTTGTTGCCCAGAGGGATTTTGCCCAAGGCTGCAGGATCTGACCCTGGAGGTTGCTTCTTTGTTTACTCCCTCCCAGCTCAGTTTCCGTCAAACAAAGCCCCAGTAACCTCTCACTGATGGAGTCCTTCCCAACAGTCTCCATCAGATGGGGCAGGATAAAGCTCTGGAAATAGGACCAGCTCCAGGGCAGTCTGGGAAGGAGAAAGGCCACCTGGACACCCCACTGAGGCCCTCCTGTAAGTCCCACTGGGGTAAGGACACGTGCTCCTCCTGCCTACCCTGCACCAAGCCTCCACAGGAGACTCACGCTCGCACCCTACTGATCGTCGTTTGCTACAGGACTTGACAGAGTTGGGCTGGGAATGTCATTAAGGCCAGGAGGTGGGAGGTATTTGAGGGGAGGGAGGAGGGCAGAGCGAAGTTCAGTGAAGCCTAGTGAAGAGCCATGTAGGAAAAGGGTCAGTGTGGGAATGTGGGACAGGAAGAGAAGGTGTGCTCACAGCCCCAAGCCGGTCGTCATCGCACCCCGAGGAGGGAGCGTGCCTGCCCGGACCCACGGGTGTGTGCATGTGCTGGGGCCTCGAGGGCACACCTGGGACAGCATCCAGCACCCACAGCTCCTGCACCAGGTCTGGCTGGCCTTCAAACCCTCTGAGACCCTTTCCTGGCCACAGAGGTGTGTTCCGGTGGGAGTCGGTTCTATAGAATTTGGGAATGTAAATCAAAGAGGAGGGAAAAAAAAAAAAGAAAAACCAAACCCAAGTCTAACGAAAAATCCAAAGCAAAGCCCATTCTGTCTGGAAAGCCAAAGGTAAAACCCTCGCAAATTCTGGACCCACGAGTCTATGTTTTAAAGATTTTACAAATATACAGTATCTAATTAGCGTTATATCAGATATACAACATGCCCATTAATTATAATTATGCTGGATATATAATTTATATGCATGAAATGTAACTGTCTTCATGGTTAGGACTGGGACTCAGTGGAATTGGAATTTGGAAGGTTTTCTTGGGAGGCCGTTGCAGGGAGAGAAAACCACGGAAAGTTACCGACCTGCTTTTCGGTGAACAGACACCCTCAGCTTTGTGCCTCTGCTAAGGGCTGGGAAAAGATTTGCTACATATGGAGTTCTAGGCTGTAAACGGGAAGGAGAAAACGCTCAGAAACAGGAGAACTGGGCCATGGAAAATGCTGTCAGGAAAAGAAACTTCAGGGGAGACATGGTGGCAGGAGCGGCAGCCTGGCCTGGCAGGGGTCTCGGTGGGGTCAGGACCTCCCCCAGCACGGGGCAGCAGAGCGGAGCTGAACGGGCTCTGGTGCTTTAGCTTCAGCAGTGGCAAGAAGCTGGAGGAAGAGAAACCCTCTTCCCCCTTCCTATTTACAAGTTGGAGACACCAAGATACTAGACTGAGTGGAGAAAAGGGTCTAACAAGCGTTTCAGCATATTTGTGCTTATTGAACACATCAACCCCACTACTTCCTACGCTGAGAGAGCAGGCGATTTGTAGGCACTAGTAATTTTTTTTTTTTATTTATCTTATGAGTATATTTAGTATAAACTAAAACTTTATTTCTCAGCCAGGCTATTCTTGTCCCTAGATCTGCCAGTCCTGTAGGGAGGTCTGCCCTTGAATTTGCTCCAAGGGTGACAAAGGACAGATGTGTGGGTGCTGACGAGTGTCGAGCAGCCTGGGGCTGACCCCAGCAGCCAGAACCTCCCTACTTGCTACAGAAAGGCCAAACACGAGGACCAAGAACGAGTCCCCTTCCTGCCAGGATTGTGGGGCGAGGGCTGAATTTCCTCCTCCCTGTCTCAGGCTGCTTCTCCTTGGAGCAACTGAAAAGTCCTGAATTCACGGGAGCTGTGGGATAATGCAGGTGAGCCCTTGGAAGGAGCCATCGGTTACTATGGCTTTCTTTGACAGAAACTGATGCACGTCAGGAAATTTCCTCTGTTATCCCTCGCTAGTGTCTGACTGCCGCTTCAGTTCTTCCTGTGTCGCTGATGAAGGAGGGGGTGGCTTTAAAAACAACGTGGGTGGGACTGTCAGAGAAGTCTTTGCAGACACTGAGTTAGCAGAGGTTACCTTGGCCTGTAAGGCCACCGCAGAACGGGGTGCTGAGGCCACCCCGGTCCTTAAGGAGTATCTACAATGCACTGGGTCGTGTCAAACAGTCACCTCTGTTTTGCTGGCGGTGCGGTAGTGGTGGTGGTGGCCGGGGATGTAATGCAGCTGTTCCACCGTGTTGTGCCGGCGCGAGGCGAACGCTTGGCGCTTGGCCGAGGTCGGGTTCATACTCAAGGTATTGTACAAGTTATTTGAGGCACTGGGATGGGAGTGCATTTTTGACATCCTGTAGCGATCCAAGACCGGTGTTGACACAAAGACGTCTGTGTGCTGACAGTGCCCTGGACATGGACTGCTCGGGGTACCCCGAGCGCTCCGGGGACAGCAGCGGGTCCTGGGAGTGCAGGCGCTCTGCCGACAGGAGCTGCTCGTCCGAGAGAATCCGTTCATAGGACATGCTGAACTCCTCGGGCATGATCCTCTCGGGGGACAGCACCCTGTCCTGGGACATGGCCCTGATGGGACGGCGGGGCCTGTCCCGGTGGTTGCCCTGCTGAGACATTTTGATGACGTTGATGGGCAGCGTGCCGCGGGCTGCCAGGTCGGGCAGGTGCCTCCTCCTCATGTAGTACTCGTCAGCCTCTTTGTCAGCTGTGGGGAGGCAAAGGGAGAGGTTAGAAACGCGTCCCAGGGGTGCAAAGGGGCTGTGCACAGCCCCTGGTGACACCCGAGGGACCATGTGCCGCAGGCATGGGCAGCCCTGTGCGGGCGGTGTCACCAAGGGCTTGCGGCAGACAGAGCGGTGTGAAATGCACGGGGACAGCGAAACCCCCTGGGGCAATGCATCCCACACTCCAGACCCTGCTACAACACGATTTACATGAGAGGTGAGTCGTGGGGAAATTCCCAAATGCCACCTTCACGGCAAAGAGCAGGGCAGGTGACACTGAGCAGCCGACGTCCCCCTTTGAGGACACGCACATCTCACCTCTGGCCTCAGACGTGGGTATTCCTGGAGCCCGTGAGTGACCTCATCACATCTTAATTGCTACATTTAAATATTCGTAAATGCGATCACAAAACAGGTTTGATGGTCACAGGGTGGTCTCTGAGACACTGAATCACCTGATTAAGGTTTCATTTCCCATTTTTATAACCTTGGTTGATATAATAGAATTTATCCCGTGGAACATTCTTGCTCAGTTTGCTGCTCCTGCATCTTAAATGATCTATCTGTTGCTGGAATGCATCACACACCCCCCACACACTCTCACTCTCTTTCTCTGGCTTTGAGAGAAATGCTGTAATCTCAGAGAGGATGTTGGCTACTGCAGCTGTATCGTGATAGATCACTGGGATCCTACAGCAGCTGCAGCAACCTCATCCAACCAACCAGTGATTTGAAGAAGCAACTCCACAGTGGTTTCAGATTTTTTAAAAAAGCAACTAACAGAAACACAAAAACTTTCTGGTTAACCCTTTCTGACGTTCACATGCTGCGAACTGGGGCCCTGGGATCACTTACCTTGGCAGTCCCTGGGCAGCCTGAGTGCCCTGATGTGGCTGCAAAGCCCAGAACGTCCGTCCCTGCCCAAAATTCCACTGTCACCAGTGGGAGAGCACAGCTCTGGCCTCCGTGGGTCAGGGGATGGAGTCACATTTAATGCTCCACACTGATCATCCCTGTGAGCCTCCTCCACAATTCCTCTGCCTAATTTGTTCTCCCGACGTGGCCAAAAGCATCCCCCTCCCTTCCTGGCTCTTCAGTGACTTCAGAGCCCCTCAGAGCCCTGGCAGGAGCTCTCCCCTCCTGGGAGAACACAGCAGGAAGGGCATTCCTCATGCAGAGATAAAGGAAATTCCTCCACCTTGCAGAAGAAACGAGGACTTTTGCAAAGTAACCTCACAGGCAGAGCTTGGCACGGAGCCCCCAGAGCTGGGCACACACACTGGGCTCTGTGTGGACTTTCCCTACCAGGCTTGAGCCAAGTGCTGATGGGCAAGCACATCCTCTCCTGCACTTCCTTGGCCACCTCCTGGGACTGACATAAAATTCCTTTGGAAAGTCGTTTGCTTATAAGACAAAGATGATGGAGATATAGAACAATAAAGAGGAACTTGGTTTATTTTCTCAGCTCCAGTATTTCAGCCCATGGCAGGTGATGTAAGACGGGATGAAATCAGGTGGTGGAAGAGGAAAATTTTCCGTGCACGGACATTCTGAGGATGTTAGAGTGATGAAAAGAGCAAAGATCTGCTGCAGGATGCCCGGGGTGATCGTGGGGCAGGTGAGACAGGTGCTGCCTCTTCCTGTAGGCCTTCAGCAGGCTTGGTAGTTAAATAATGCTGGAAATTCCCTCTTTCTCCTGACACAGCCATCAATCTGCAGGATTTATGCATCACACTGGCTAGGAGTTGAAGACAACTGGCTGCTTGTCCCATGAGCCAGATCTCCTGCGGTGGGTGCTGACAACACCCCAGAGCTGTGCCCACAAAACACCAGTTCAGCCAAGCCTTGCAGGGCTCCCACCACCCTGTGCGGGGCCACATCCCTCACTGACATCCTCATCCCCCCTCCCACACCTTCCCTGCACTGCTCCCAGGCTGCTGTGCACAGCCCAGATCCGTGAGGGGTCGGTTCCGTGTCTCACATCCAGAAGGAGGAGCTGAGAACATCTGTGCTGCTGCCAGCCCCTTCCTCACACACCCCCGCGGCGTGAGGTCACCCCCAGCTCCCCCGTGCTCGCTTCCTGCTCGTGGGATTTGCTCTCCAGAGCACACACGGCAGGGATGAGTCTTTATTTTTCGCCACCCAACACTTCTCGGAAGGATGTCTCACTGCAAATGTCAGGTGGCAGCTCTCCTGGCCTCGAGCTCTCCTGGCTTTAAAATCCCCTTCTAGGAAGCCCGAGGGCGGGGTGTTACCCTGGTTTTTCTGAGCTTTCTTATTAGCCTTCTTGAAATTCATAATGGAGTCAGATCTTTTAGTTACTGCTCAATATTAGGAGCAGTTTTCTACCTTTCCCATAGATGTAACATAAACAAACCCTTTGTTTCTCATTCTTTGTCTTTGTTTGCATATTTCTGACCTGAAAACAACTGTAACTGACAGTGGGTCTGGCCACTGAGGCTGAGGGGTGGAAACCCAAAAAGCCAATCTTCTGCTAGACCCACAAATGTATAAAAAAGTAAAGAATAAACAAAGAGGGGCTTCCTTCGCTCTCCGCTGGCTGAGGAGAAGCTGGAAGAACCTCTGCCTGTGAATTATTTATGTCTGTGCGTTATTGCTTTGTGTGTCACGGCGACATCGGGGGAGATCCCATATGGCCCCGGGAGCTGTGGGCATCTCTGTTCTATATTTTGGCCACAGTTAGAAATGCCAGGCTGGGCGTGCAGAGGCTGAGCAGCGAGGCTGGGGGCTGGCTGCAGCGCGGGAGTGAAGCAATTAGCACTCTGGCACTTGGCCTCTGCTCTGGATGAGAGGAGTTCCGCCGGATTTGCCCAAGTGACTCTAAATAGATGTAATTAAAGCACAGAACATCCCAAATGGAGATGTGCTTGGATGCTCACACCTGGCTCTGGTAATTGCCAGCGGGAGCTAAACCAGCTTATGTGAGGTTTACAGCTCTGAGGCTGCTAGGGAGGTGGCACAGTCTGATGATTGGAAGTGGCTTGAAGTTGTTCCTTAGGTTAAAAATGCGGCATGCTCTACACTTTAAAATGTTTTCTCCATTAGGAGTATTAAAAAAAATACCTTTTCCTCCCCTCTCCCGCCCTGTGAGCCTTGTGCAGGTCTGTACAGCCTTTTAAAAGCTGGCCATGGCCAAACCTTTCAGGGAGCTGATTTAATTTCAAGGATGCTTCTAAGCTCACTCGGGCTGTGCCCTCCATGATGCTGAGGAGGAGGAGGAACATTTCCAGGTGTGGGAAAACTTCTCATCTCCACCTGAGCGGAGCCAGAAGAGGTGGAACAGCCACGTGTCACACCCAACAAGCTGCTCCAGGCAGCACCAGACAGACATTTTCCAGGCTGTTGGCTCTGAGGGGGTGTCAGCCTGAGCCAGGCGTGGGGAACGCAGCCTGACAGGAATGTGCTGCGTCACACACATGCCTCGTGTGCCAAGGGAGGGCTCAGCACAGCGCTGGAACCGCACAGTTCCTGCACCCAGGGACAGCAGGGAAACAAATCCAGCTCCAGGCTTGGGGGAGTGGAGCTCCGGGAGCTTTGCTCACCGAGAGGAGGTGGGAAATGCCAAGGTCTGGTTGCACAGTTGGCCAAAAGCAAAGGAACTGAGATCCTGGGAGCATTAAATGGTTTGGGGTGGAAGGAATCTTAAAGATGGTCCAGTTCCTGCCCCCTGCCATGGGCAGGGAAACCTTCCAGGCTGATTCATCACAGCAGCGCAGCCCCTGGGACAGCTGGGATCTGATAACCCTGCCCCTTATCTCGTCATTGGTGCTCACATGGGAATGGACATGCACAGTTTTAACCAAAGCAAAACTCCAATCCAGTGGGCTTCTCCACCAAGGATGTGCTTAAAAATTAAAATTAAAAAAAAAAAAAAAAACAACCAAAAAACCAAAAGAAAACAACAACAAAAAAAAACAAACAAAAAACCCCCCAAAAAACACCACAAAAAAACCCAAAACCAAAAACAACAACAACAACAACAAAAAAACCCACACCAAAAAAAAGCACCCACCACCACCACGTGTCCTGAGAGGATTCAAAAAGAGCAGAAATTGTGACCAGGCAAAAAAGAATCACTGGTGTATTGCTTGAGAGGGTTTTTTTTCTATTTTTGAATCAATCCCACACTTCTGGGTCTTTCCTTGTGTTTTTCAAGCATTTGGAGCTGGATTTACTGGCAGTTATGCTTTCTGAACACTTTCTGGGCTTCTCTCATTGGTTTTGCTTGGGATTTTTCTGCCCTTTCTTTCCTCCTTTGGCAGTTTCTAGAACATCAGTCAGGGCTGGTCTCACCAAACTTCAGAAATGTTTGAGTGTTTCAGTTGCCTTGGCTTCGGACAGCTTTCTTTTTTTTTTTTTTTACCTCAGACAGTTTTTTGGTGTTTTTTGGTTGCTTTGTTTTGTTTTTTTTCTCATTTGGAGGGAGACCCCCAAATAAATGCTCTTACCCATTCCACCTCAACCTCAGGCAGAAAAGCAGAGCAGAGCTCCTCCGGCACCGGAATTACAGAATCGAGGCAGGTTTGTGGCGCCCTGGGACGGGAACGTGGAGCAGAACAGCCAAGCATAGTTTTTCTTCCTGTTCCTCTACACTACCATGGTGAGAATAGATGCATGTGCGCGTGCACGTGAGGCCACCGCAATAATTCCTCTCCTTCTCCTAAAGGTAATTTTCCCAGCTTTCTTCCTCTGCAGCTCCAGCAGCTTTCCTCTCTGGGCTCGTCTCCCCTTGTTTTAATTGGCTTTAACATTTCCAAGCTGCCCACTCACGTGTGCTGATTCTCCAGCCAGCGCACAGTGGTTTAACACGCCTGAAAACAGGAGCTTCCTTCCTGCCTGACCTTTCTGGCTTAGCTGGGAGGTGCAGTTCCCCGGAGCAGGACGGAATCAATCCGGCCGCTCTTGCTCTGCCACATTCTCGCAGCCTCCCATCCCTGCTCTCCCCTCTGCCGGGGCACAGGGGGTGCCCAGCCCCTCCCAAAACAGCCCAGGTGTGTTCCCGTGGTCTGTGCCCCGAAGGAAGGGCCAGGGAGATAGAGCCCCGCTCTCTCACCCTCTGTCTTTCTTAATTGGGGGGAAATTAGTAAATTTTCCCTGCCTGGAAAGCCTGAGGAAACCCAGACAAGAACATGAAACATAGATTTAAAAAAAAAAAAAAAAAAAAAAAAATCTAATGCTTTTTATCTTGCTCAAATAGAAGTATTTGTTAAAGATCTCTTCATACCTTTTTTATTTTTTTTTCTTTTTTTTTCTGACCATGACAGGGAGTTCATTGAAAAGGAGCAATTTTAAATAAGAGAAATGAATGCCCAGTAAGTGATTTTCAACCTCCAGCTTTCAGACATCATGGTTTGTTTTTTGGTTTTTATTTTTTGTGCGTTGCCTTCAGCTCCTTCATATGGAATAAGAAAATTATCTTGCTGGCACTTTGCAAGGGGAGGTTTGGGAGCTGGGAGCTTCTCTTCCTTTGGCTCTGGAGAAGAGCAGCTGCAAGAAAGTGATTCAGTGATTCTGGAGGTGCTGAGTGTATTCAGCCCCAGTGGGAGCAGGGAGGGCTTGGCACTTCCAGAGCTGAAACTCCTCGGCTACTCAGAAATTCAGAGCGGAGCAGCTGCTTTGGCATTTGCCAGGAGCTGTGCCAGGGGCTGGTGTCCTGCAGACAGCACTGGGGTCTGTCTCTACCTGCCCTGGATGGGTCAGTAGGTGGGATTTGCCCTGCAAGTCAGCAGGGATTCCCTGCTGGGATTGGTGCGGTGGATGTTTAAGGTTTGACTGGACCCCTCTCCAGTCATGAGCATGGCACGGGTCAGGAGCAGCTCTGGACACACAGAACAGGGAACAGGAAATGGATCTGAGCATGGCACAGGTCAGGAGCAGCTCTGGACACACAGAATGGAACAGGAAATGGATCTGAGCATGGCACAGGTCAGGAGCAGCTCTGGACACACAGAATGGAACAGGAAATGGATCTGAGCACGGCACAGGTCAGGAGCAGCTCTGGACACACAGAATGGAACAGGAAATGGATCTGAGCATGGCACAGGTCAGGAACAGCTCTGGACACACAGAATGGAACAGGAAATGGATCTGAGCACGGCACAGGTCAGGAGCAGCTCTGGACACACAGAACAGGGAACAGGAAATGGATCTGAGCATGGCACGGGTCAGGAGCAGCTCTGGACACACAGAACAGGGAACAGGAAATGGATCTGAGCATGGCACGGGTCAGGAGCAGCTCTGGACACACAGAACAGGGAACAGGAAATGGATCTGAGCATGGCACAGGTCAGGAGCAGCTCTGGACACACAGAATGGAACAGGAAATGGATCTGAGCATGGCACGGGTCAGGAGCAGCTCTGGACACACACAGAATGGAACAGGAAATGGATCTGAGCATGGCACGGGTCAGGAGCAGCTCTGGACACACAGAACAGGGAACAGGAAATGGATCTGAGCATGGCACAGGTCAGGAGCAGCTCTGGACACACACCATGGAGTACATGGATTGCAGTACATGGATTGCAGGCAGGGCTCCTCCTGGAAACGTTGTTCCCAACCACCTCAGCATCTTTCTGTTGTCATTCCCAGCTGCCCCCGTGGCTGGTGAGATGCCTGGCGGTGCCCGGGGCAGCTCTGAGCACCCAGCCGGGCTCGGCTGGGCTCCAGCAGAGAGGATAAAAGGATTCCCAGGTGATTCTGCCAGGAGCAGACCCGAGCACAGGGGTGGGAGGCAGCACGGCAAGGAGGTCAGCGAGCAATAACCACGGGCACTCTCCCAGTAATGAAACCACTCTCTACACTCATCCCTGATGGGAAGTGACAGCCAAAGGAATCATTGCTGCAGAAGCCAACCCGGGAGCGCCCCGGCAGAGGGAAGCGGTTAACCCTTAACGCCCCGCCCGCCGAGAACAAACCAGATACAGGGAAACGAAAAGGAGCTGACACCTACTGAGTCTCTTCAGAGAGGAATATTTACTCGGGTTCGTCTTGACAGCAGACTCGTAGGACGGCGGGAGGTGGGAGAGGTTCTGGAAGGAGCGCTGAGAAGGACAGGTCGTAGGGCTCGGTGGCCGAGGTGAGGATGTTGTTCATCCGCGGCTTGTCTGCAAGAGAACAGCAGAGAAAGGCAGGGCTAGAGCGTGCCCGAGGGGATGGAGACAGGCGAGCCATCCCCACAGGGAGCAGAGCGGGACTGAGCCAGCCCCAGCCACGGGCTCATGGACACGGTTCAGGCTGGCACCAGCAGATCCCTGGGAAATGGATCTCAGCAGCAGATCCCTGGGAAATGGATCTCACCAGCAGATCTCGTGGGAAATGGATCTCACCAGCAGATCCGTGGGAAATGGATCTCACCAGCAGATCCCTGGGAAATGGATCTCACCAGCAGATCCGTGGGAAATGGATCTCACCAGCAGATCCCTGGGAAATGGATCTCACCAGCAGATCCGTGGGAAATGGATCTCACCAGCAGATCCGTGGGAAATGGATCTCAGCAGCAGATCCCTGGGAAATGGATCTCAGCAGCAGATCCCTGGGAAATGGATCTCACCAGCAGATCTCGTGGGAAATGGATCTCACCAGCAGATCCGTGGGAAATGGATCTCACCAGCAGATCTCGTGGGAAATGGATCTCACCAGCAGATCCCGTGGGAAATTATCTCAGCAGCAGATCCCATGGGAAATGGATCTCACCAGGAGATCCTGTGGGAAATGGATCTCACCAGCAGATCCGTGGGAAATGGATCTCACCAGCAGATCCATGGGAAATGGATCTCACCAGCAGATCCCGTGGGAAATGGATCTCACCAGCAGATCCGTGGGAAATTGATCTCACCAGCAGATCCCTGGGAAATGGATCTAAGCAGCAGATCCGTGGGAAATTGATCTCACCAGCAGATCCTGGGAAATGGATCTCACCAGGAGATCCTGTGGGAAATGATCTCACCAGCAGATCCTGGGAAATGGATCTCACCAGCAGATCCTGTGGGAAATGGATCTCAGCAGCAGATCCCTGGGAAATGGATCTCACCAGAATATCCGTGGGAAATGGATCTCACCAGAATATCCGTGGGAAATGGATCTCACCAGCAGATCCCTGGGAAATGGATCTCACCAGCAGCGGGAAGTGGATCCTGTGGTGCTGTTTCCTGCTGCAGGCCCTCTAGCAGCCATCAGCAAAGAATGCCTTAAAGCTCTCGAAAGTATAAGAACCACAACTCCCACCCCACTAACAGGAGATATAATATAGGATATTAATTCTCCTATTGTAACAGGAGAATTCACACTAGAGTGAGTAACCAGGGCCGTCCCTCTACCACCCAAGCTTACATCTGTACGTTATTAGCAAGTCCTCAGTATTTGACAAATCCAACAAGCAGAGGGTTGAGTGCTTTGTTAACCCGGCGAGGTTTCCTGCCTCAGCCACCTGGAGCTGTCCCCGAGGGATGGGGCTGGACTGGCGTAGCTT
Source organism: Progne subis subis (assembly GCA_022316685.1). Classification (NCBI taxonomy): domain Eukaryota; kingdom Metazoa; phylum Chordata; class Aves; order Passeriformes; family Hirundinidae; genus Progne; species Progne subis. The sequence continues at coordinate 4,171,157 of JAKJHU010000100.1, forward strand.
TTATCTTCTTTTTCTGCCAGAGTCAGGATTAAATGCGCCAGACAGTATTTGTTGTTCGGACTCAGGTGTTGATTAATTCTTATCTATATCACAGTCTCACAAACCGGGAGTTCTACAGCACTTCAAGCTAACAAATTCAAAAATGCCCCCTGTCTTTCTCTCTCCAAGGCCTCTAAGGATAAACTGTCCAATTATGAAATGACACCTAAATTATCTTAACTTTTAACCCAATAACCAACCACCTGTGGCCCGCAATGTGGATTTTTCTACCCAATTACAAAATCCCATCCAGACTCATGAAGAAGTTGAAACAGAAGGACTCAGCCTATGCCCTAAGTCCTTAGGACATTTAAGGGAAAAAACACCAGAAGTTTCTATGCCCTCCTAACTGTAATTGGCTCGGTGCCAAGACAAAAAAAAACACTGATAGGTCTCTTTAGCTGCTCCTCAGAAATTTTCTGAGCTATTTTTTATTGGGCTGTTTGCCAAAAAGCCCCCCTAAATCATTCAATCCTTAAGGAGGAGCACCTCAGCCCATTTTCGGGGTGTTGCAGCGGGTGTGTGGGACCTGTCCCCGGCACTGTGCACAGCTTTGCTCTTTTATTTTGCATCATTTCCTCCTTTAATGAAAACCTTTTCGCTTTTTTCAAGACACACTCCACCACGCCGTCTCACGAATTATTTTAAGCTGTTTTCTGTGAGGTGCTGGGCACCCTCAGAGCGTGTGGGACCCTTGTGGAGCTAAAAGCACCTGGCTCCCAGAGAATTCCAACAGGGAGCTGCAGTGTCGCCGCTCAGAGAACATCATTTCCCTGCTGACGGCTCCCATCCGTGTCTAACAGAGCGACTGCAGGATCAGGGAGCGCACGGGATTCATCAGGGGCTGGGAACAATCGATTCGATGCCATCCAGTAAAGGCCGAGTGTATCAGCATTGAAAGCGTGTCCCCACTCCTACTCGTGCTTGTTACCCTGGGGTAACACCTCTTTGCGAATTCCTCAGCCAGAACCTGCAGCTAATCTCCATTTTCACGGGGGTTTGGGCACGCTGCAGTGAGCTTTGTGCTCGGCGCCAGAGCAGGAGCGTTAATTGACTGTTTGCAGGAGGGGTGTGAAATCCTGAGTGCCACGCCTGGGTCTGAGGGGATGGTGAGGGATCAGTTCATCTCCTCGCTGCTTTCCCCATCCGGGCAGTCAGGAACGGACCGGAATGATTCTGGCAAACGAGAAGTCACCTTGAGATCCACCGCCCATCACTCAGCAAAATCAGGGATAAACGGAAATGACCAAAGCTAATTTCGGATGTCTTTTGCATAATGTGGTTTGAGGGGGAGATCAGAGAACTGAGGCGCTCTGGTAAGGAGAAATATCTCGTGCAATTTATATTCCGAGGCCAGTTCAGCACGAGTCTCTCAGCAGTTTTTCACTCCTGCCATATGTTTAAGTTGTGCTTGTCTCTGGTCTCTCTCCTCCCTTGTTCGTGGTGTTTGTGGGTTCCTGTGGAAGCTGCAGGTCACAGTCAATAATCAGGATGCAAACAAAAAGGTCTCTTGTTCCCTGCAAGGCAGCTGAGGTTGGACTCTGTGTTCCCCAGCATTCCCACTCATCCCAGTCCAGCTCTGCGCTCTGGGCAGCTGGAAATCCAGCTCTGTCCCCTGGCTACTGGGGTTACCTTTGAAATTCAGGTTTGACCTCCATTTTCCTCAGCACCGTCCTGCATCCCTGTGCCCTTTTGTGCCCGTTTTCTGACACACCATCCCTGCTGGCACGGGAGCTGGCAGAGGAACAGGCAGGGGATGAAGCTCCCCCAGCACAGAGGACACCCAGCAGCCACGGGAACCTCACCCAGCCATTTCCCTTGGGTTTTAAACGCCCTTTGCTGCAGCCTGGGCACAGCCCCACCATGGCACAGTCAATGCAAGGCTTTAAAATTCTGCCGATGTCTCTGATGAATTCGGCAGGAATTCAGCTCTGCAGCCTTTCCTCACCCCCCAGGCGGCTGTGGTTGCACAGTGCCCCGAGCAGGGATGCTCCAGCCCTGGAACTCGGCACAGCCCAGCCCAGAACTCACCAGGCTGGCACAAGGAGCTCAGGAAGGGAGCAGGGAACTCTGTGGAGCTCTGATCTCTCCTCCTTGGAGCCCTGCCAAGCAAGGTGGGGCATTTCTTCTGCTTCACGAGCCAGAATTGCCAGGCCAGTCTGAACCCTGCTGTGTTTTTATGGGAACCAGAGCATCCTTGGGCCAGGCTCTGAGAGTTCCCAGGGCTGGGGAAGGGGCTGCCCTGCAGGGACTGCCCCTGCTCCTGCTATATCCTGAGGATGCCTTAGGATTTCAGGTTTTATGTTTTTCATATCCTGCAGTGCATTAGTGTGTGGCCATACAAAGTGTAGCTAACTCCTCACATTTTGGTCAGACACAGCAATCCCTCTGTGCCTGAGATCCAAGGACTCACCACAGCCTCAGGCCCTGAAAAGTATAGACAAAAGTGAATTGTGGTGGAGCAAACTGGGGGTAAATTACCTCATCACCTGAAGCTGTAATTGGACAATTAACCCCTGATATGCAAATGGGCCAAATTTATAAATGTCTGAAAAACTCATGACCATTGTCCATTTTTGGGTGCAGCCTCTGGGAGGCTGTTGCACCTGCCCAGGGTGCATCAATTGAAGGCTTTAATAAACACCCACTTCATTCTCCTAATTCTGTCTATCCTCTGTTCTAGGCAGCCACTGCAAGGCACCACTGATCCAAACAGGAGAATGTGCTGGGGCTGGCATGGCACCACTGCTGGGAAGGTGGGCGCACAAATGCACTGCTCCACTGGACTCCTCCACTCGGCTGCTTTGTCCCCTGAGAGGAAAACCAAGCCCCTCTCTGAGCCTCAGTTCTCTGCCAGTGCTTTGCAACCTCTCTGCAAGCTCGGGGCTCGGAGAAGTTTCAGGATTTCCAGAGCTGTGCAGATTAGACCTGAATCCTTCTTGTCACATCTCGCTCTGCTCCTCTTGTTGGAAGACGCTTTCAAAGTGTGTTTACACGAGGCACAAAACCTTTCATGTTCAAGGACGGGAGCAGATGATACCCGAAACAAAAACCCCAAAAGAAAAGTGAATTGATGGCAAAGTTTTAAACAAAGCTCAAGTGGCAAAAGGGATGTGCTGCAGATTTGCATTTGAGTCTGCACATATGTTGTGCGAATTCTGCAAGACATTTCAACAGATGCCTTTTAAAACATTCACCCAGAGAAAGCAAACAATGTCACCTAGGAGAAGCTGCTACAACCCAGCCTTCTGCTGCTCAGCTTCAGCTCAGCACAGCTCCAGCCCTCTGTCAAAGCTCTCCCTGCTCCTCCAGCTCTGCCTTCTGCTCAGCCCTTTGAAGGCTCAGACGCAAAGTCCCGGGTTCTGACGCAGGTTCTCACAAAGGGCCCCGCTCCTCAGCAAAATCTGGGAGCGCTGATGACGTTCTGGAGCCTTCTGTGCCAGGGCTCAGGGCTCCCAGGCCAGGCTGGAGTGACACGCTGTCAGAGCAGGCAAATAAACTGATGTTCGCAGGCTCAGGATTTATGACATTTATCTTCAGTGTTTGTGTTTTCACACTTCCTCTTTCTCGTGTTACAAACGCTGTTATTAATAGTGCTTTGCATTTCTCATGGCTGATCTCCAGGAGGTTTCTACATTTCCAGGTCAGATCCTCTGTGGTGTAAATCAGAGCTCTCCAGCGAGTAGCTGCCCTCATTTATACGAGCTGGAGAGGGAGGATTTTAAACTCAGCCAGCGTTAAAAGCCCTGTGTCTGTCGGGTGGCTCCAGGATTGGGTCTTGCCGGGCTCCTGGCTGAGAACTGAGCAGCAGCCTGGAGGAGGAAGGTGCAGAGGGAGGAGATGCAGCTCACACTGATGTCCTTGGATGTGACAATGACATCCCTGGGTGCTGTCACCCAGAGGGATCAGCGTGAAAATGCCCCTGAGCGCACAGAGAGCTTCACTGAATATTGCACCTCACAAGCGGGCTGAGAGGAGCTGCCTGTTAAAATGAACGGGAGAGCTGCGGAAATCAAAACTGCACAGAGCAGCCAGAGCAAAGGATCTGCTCGTTCTGGGGCTTGAAACAGCTGGCTCTGGCACCCAGGGCTGTGCAGAGCTGGGGCTGGGGCTCCTTCCTGCTGGCCTTGGGACCACTGCAAGCTGGTACCTCCCCCCAGCTCTGCAAGAGCTCCTCAGGACAGGGAGAGGGAGCTGATTCCAAAGGGAAAGTCACACAGGAACGGAATGGTTTGGTTTGGTTTGGTTTGGTTTGGTTTGGTTTGGTTTGGTTTGGTTCATAAAGACCACTCGATTCCACCCCTGCCATGGCAGGGACACCTCCCACTGTCCCAGGCTGCTCCAAGCCCTGTCCAGCCCGGCCTTGGGCATTGCCAGGGATCCAGGGGCAGCCACAGCTCGTGTTCTGCCTGGAACTGGATGACTCTGGGGTCCCTTGCAGCCCACAGCAGTGCAGGGATCCGTGGCTGTGCCTGAAGGAGGGGCAGCACACACTCACACACCTCTGGGAACATCCCTGCGCACCCCTGACACCGTTCAGCTGACAAAGGCAGAGGGTGGCCAACATCTCCTTCCAGCAGCAGATGCTCTCCAGCCCCTTCAGCTGCCACAAAGCTGACTCAGGGGCGAGCCCAGCCTCCTCCAGCACGGCCACGTCCCCAAAACGCAGAGGGACACGGCAGGGGCATGGGCCCTGATTCTCCAGTGGGAATTGCAGAACTGAGGCTGTGCTGCACCACTGCAATTTCTGTGTTCTGCTGCTGCTTCTGAGCAGAGCAGGAGTCAGCACCGGGTGGGAACGCACCCCCCTACACCCGAGCACGGGTTCCTACAAAAGGGAAAAAAATTCAGCTCACCTTAAACATATAAGGAAACCAAACTAGAAAATTCTGTGCCCTTTTCATCAGGATTGTGATCAGGAGCAGTGATTGGGCTTTGAGAGTGCACCTCAAAGCCTGCTGCTGATTTCCCAGAGCAAAGGTGCCAAACAGCCCACGTAGAGCATCAGGTACTAAAGAGACCGCACCAAGAACTCCATTTGCTTTGTTTGGATTGCCTCACCAGTGTCAGAGTGCTCTCTACGCTGTTTGACTTGCTTTTCTTGGTTTATGCTTGTTATTTTCTCCTTTTATTAAAACCTTTCATTTTACAAAGCACGCCCAGAGAAGTTGTCTCGCTGCTGTTTCAAGCTGTTCTGAGAGAGGTGCTGGACACCCTCAGAGACCTGACAAATCTCCACGTGTCTCATTCTACTCTGGACACGGGACAAGAGTTTTATCAGCACCTGGCACCCCAAAGGGCAGCGTGGATGCCCCAGGAGCTGGGGCTGTGCTCCAGCCCTGGATCCTCCTCCCTGCTGCCATTCCAGCCCTGCACAAGGTCAGGACACCACGGGTCTCTCTGCTCTGTGGGCGATGTGCTGCACATCTGATTAGCTCCTCATTTCCCCCCCCCTTATATTTCTGCTGGGGATAAAGCTAATTTAAACAGTCCTTAATTGTTGTGATTTTGTAAACAGTGTCTTAGACACAATAGACACAAAACTCTCAGCAAATTGCTGGAGGAGATGTGACAGAATGGGGAATCGTTTTCATATCTTCTGGGATTGCCCCAAATTGAAGCTTCTGGTCTGATGTTAGAAAATTGATGCAAGGAATTTTTTCAGCAATATATCCCCCGAAGCCCTATTAGTGTGTGGGAAGGAAGATGCCCTGGATTTCTGAAATGAGGAAAAGAGAAAGAAGGGGGGGAAGAAGGAAGGAAAAGAAAGAAAATAGGGAAAAAAGAGGGGATAGAGGGGAGGAAGGAAGGGAAGGGAGAAAGGAAGGAAGGAAGGAAGGAAGGAAGGAAGGAAGGAAGGAAGGAAGGAAGGAAGGAAGGAAGGAAGGAAGGAAGGAAGGAAGGAAGGAAGGAAGGAAGGAAGGAAGGAGAAAGAAAGGAGAAAGAAAGAAAGAAGAAAGAAAGAAAGAAAGAAAGAAAGAAAGAAAGAAAGAAAGAAAGAAAGAAAGAAAAGAAGAAAAGAAAGAAAGAAAGAAAAGAAAAGAAAGAAAGAAAGAAAAGAAAAGAAAAGAAAGAAAAGAAAAGAAAAGAAAAGAAAAGAAAAGAAAAGAAAAGAAAAGAAAAGAAAAGAAAAGAAAAGAAAAGAAAAGAAAAGAAAAGAAAAGAAAAGAAAAGAAAAGAAAAGAAAAGAAAAGAAAGAAAAGAAAAGAAAAGAAAGAAACCACACCTACATGTGTACATATAGAGGAAACTGATAAAAGCTCACACAAGCACAGCTATAAAATGAAATTTGCCTCCATCAGAGCAATCCCAGGCATCATCCATGGGAAAAACACTTGGCCAAATTAAAACTTTCAAGTAATTGGCTGCTCATGGTGGTTTACCAAGGAGTTTTTGAGATGATTGTCAAATGCAATTAACTGACATAAAAGTCGTGATATGAACTTCTTTCTAACCAAATTATTTGGAAATGCGCTTGGTATTTATAAAGATGTGGGGGGAAAATGTTTATTAGGTGCTCTTTAGGTTAGGATAATTATATATGCACTAAATATAATGAGATGAAACTTCAGTAGCAGTAAAAAATAAAGCAATAAGCTGTACAGAAACTGAGCCCAGGCAGTCAATGTGTGTTTCTGTTCTAGCTGATGCTCAGTTCTCTTTTGTGCCCCCAGCTCGTTTTTTTTTTTTTTTTCTCCTTCATATTTTAATGTTTTTATGGAGAAAATCATTTTATGTGCTTATTTTGTGCGAAGGCTGAATATCTAAGCAAGATAAATTAATGTATCAAAAGATTTAGCTGCATTTCATATGTAAAACTTGGTTGTGCTTAGAGCCTAATACTTGCTCCCTCCCACTCACATTTTACATACAAATCACTACATTTCCTAAAACTGCTGTAGAGTTCTTCATTTGCAGCTCGGATCTGCAGCTGAGGTAGAAATAAAGTCTAGAGTTAAGGAAATCCACATGAAAATTCCGATTTCCGTGGAACTGGGGCCTAAAATCTGTCACTGAAAGCAGAATTTTTGGCTGTTTCCAAAGGGTTGTATGTACCTCTGGAATGGGACACTTGGTGTCCTGGGAGGGAATTTGGGGGAGCAAAAGTCCAGCAGCAGAAAAAAAAAGAAGAAGGAAAAAAAAAAAAATATAATATATATATATATAAGCCAAAGGATTTCTGGAATATGTGGGATGCTCAGAGTCACTGTGGTTAATCCAGAGCCCTCGAGAACAGCAGAAGTGGAATCCTGGGCTGGGAGAGTCCTGGAACTGCAGATCCCAGGATGGGCTGGGTGGGAAGGGACTTTAAAGCTGATCAGTGCCACCCCTGCCATGGACAGCGAACACCCTCCAGGGGCTCCAAACGCCTCCAGCCTGGCCTTGGACACTTCTGTGGTCACTTCTGATCCCGCTGGGGATTGTCCTCCCCAAGGCATCACATCTTCCAGCAGTCCCAGCGCTCTGTGCCCTCCAGGCCGGGGGAAAGGGAGATTTCCCCTCTCAGCGCTGTGCTAACGAGGTGAGAGCAGCCTGACAGAACAGATTAACTGGGCCCCCGCGTTAATTAGTGCTCATTTCCTCTCGCAGGGGAAGAGCTCAGGGTAATCCCGGAGAGCAGCTCCTTTGCGCTGAGAAGTTGCGCCCCGAAAGTGGAACCCCTGCCAGGTTAAACCAGAGCCCTCGGGGGTTTAACCCCGGCATCCTGCAGCAGAACGGCTCCAAGACCTAAAGCCAAACCTGCTTTTTCCTGGTGCTCCTCATTCCTTGTGAGCGTGGATTGCTCTCATCCCCTGGGATTGGGTTTGTTCGGTGGCAGCTGAAGGAGCTGGAGAGCCTCTGCCGTGGAAGGAGGTGTTGGGCACCCTCTGCCTCTGTCAGCTGAACGATGGCAGGGGCGCACAGGGATGTTCCCGGGACGCTGCTGGGTGGGAACCAGTGCACCTCTGGATCGCTCCTGCACACCGAGATCCTGCTGGGATTCCCCAGAGAGCAGAACAGCTGCCCCACTGCACATCTGGATCACTCCTCCAGAGAGATCCTTCCATGACTCCCAAAACAGGGAATGGTTGTCCTGCTCCACATCTGGATCACTCCTCCAGAGAGATCCTTCCACGACTCCCAAAACAGGGAATGGTTGTCCTGCTCCACATCTGGATCACTCCTGCACAGAGATCCTTCCATGACTCCCAAAACAGGGAATGGTTGTCCTGCTGCACATCTGGATCACTCCTGCACAGAGATCCTTCCACGACTCCCAAAACAGGGAATGGTTGTCCTGCTGCACATCTGGATCACTCCTGCACAGAGATCCTTCCACGACTCCCAAAACAGGGAATGGTTGTCCTGCTGCACATCTGGATCACTCCTCCAGAGATCCTTCCATGACTCCCAAAACAGGGAATGGTTGTCCTGCTCCACATCTGGATCACTCCTACACACTGAGATCCTTCCGTGACTCCCAAAACAGGGAAAGGTTGTCCTGCTGCACATCTGGATCACTCCTGCACACTGAGATCCTGCCGTGACTCCCAACGCAGCAGAACAGCTGCCCCAATGCACGTCTGGATCATTCCTGGATGGTGAGATCCTGCCATGATTCCCAAAACAGGGAGCAGCTGCCCCAATGCACATCTGGATCACTCCCAGATGCTGAGATCCTGTTACAATGCCCAAAGGAGCAGAACAGCTGCCCCAGTGCACATCTGGATCACCCCCAGATGCCGAGATCCTGCTGGGATTCCCAAGAGCTTTGGGAAAACCCTGGGTGGTGCCTCTGGCTCTGTTTTCCCGAAGGTCCAGCCAGGGCAGGAAGGGCAGAAGGACCTTGGCTCTCCTTCCCTCTCCACCAGGAGCTCCCCCAGCTTGGGCTGTGGAGATCCTCTGCTGCTCAAGCCCAAGGATGGAGGGAGTTTGGAGATTCAGGGAATTCCAGGAGAAGACCAAAGACCTGTGAAGAGGCCAGCCCACAGCCTGTCCCATCCTGACAGGAATTCCAGGTTTGCAGCTCACCCAGGGGTGAGGTGAGACCCCAGGGAGCTGCTGCAGGCACTGGGGGATTTTTGGCTGCTTGTCACCTCCTGCCCGTGCCCTGCTGGCTCAGGCTGGCACCCTGAGAACCTTCAGCTGCTCTTTTCCTGCACTGAGGAGGAGCCCAGGCCACTCTGCTCCCAGCAGGGAGGGTGCCAGGGACAGGCTGAGGGACACAGGACAGCTCCTGTCCGCCTCCAAACCCTCATGACCACACAGAAAACGTGCCCCGTGCCAGGCAGGGAATGGAATTCAACCTTGGTCACAATCCCAGCAGCCATTCTGAATCCTTGGAGCTCTTCTGATGCCTCACTCGAGAAGCCCGAGCGCGGTTTCAGCCTCGCCGAGCGCCGGCACAGGCGGATGGAGGGAACAAAAGCGCCCGTGGCCATCTGCGTGTCTCAGAGGGAAGATGCACCTCTGAATCACACACTTATTTGTAGTCAGCTCATCCAAGTCACTCGGAGCAACCAAATCATTAAAATACAGGAAGCACAAGGAATCCAAGACCGTGAGTGGATCTGCCTTTGTTGGTTTTTGGTGGTTTTGTTTTTTTGGTTTTTTTTGGGTTTTGTTTTTGTTTTTTTTTGTCTCTTAAGTGCATAGAAAAGCAAAGCATCTGTTAGGAGCAGAGGGAAGTTGAATGGTTTCAGCACATTCCCTGGAGTTCTTGGATGCTGTTCCTGATGCTGGAGATGCGTTAAAGCTCCTGGGCAGACACAAGTCCGGATTTTAAGAACAACTACCAAGACCAAAGAGAAGACAACACAATTTCAACCCTATTTCTCCTTTTTTTTTTTTTTTTTTTCTTTTCTTTTCTTTTCTTTTTTCTTTGCCTCCCTCAGGATGGTAAAAAAGCAAACAGAATGAGTAGTCAGGAACACTGGAGGCTGTCAGTTCAGGCTCAATAAATACTGCCGTGGCACTGAGGAGTTTAAGGCTGACGCTCCTCCTCCTGGAGAGTTTGGAAGTCAGGAAATGAAGCCCTAAGAGCACAATCTTACCATGGAAGGTATTTGCAGGCTGAAGAGATGCCTGCCTCCTCCAGGAAGGAGAAACCCCCAAGGTTTTAGGTGATCTTTCCGAGGGGAATTGTTCCTCCCACCCTCCTTGGCAGCAGGGAGATTTCTATACGTGAACACAGCTTGCGATAAATCAGCTCCAGAACAGTCAGGACAGGGATTCAGAATTCAAAACAGACGCCAGAACAAAAAAAAACAAAAAGCAACAACAAAAAGAAGAGTAACAAATACAGAGATTCGGCGCTGCCAGAAGTGATTGGGATGAGATTCACCGAGCGCTTCCAGCAGGAGGAATGGATCACATTCCAGAGGCAAAGGAGGGACACGGACAGGACCAAGACAAGGCAGCAGCAGAAGAGGGAAGGAAGCAGAGGGATCAACCAGAGCTTGGTCTGACGGCACAGAGACTGGGGACACAGGGATTTGGGTGTCAGGGACCGGCCTGGGGCTGGATGGAGCCAGGAGCTGCCAGGTCTTGGCTGCTCCGAGGGAGGGGGGCACAGCCCAGGCTCCACTGCTGCCCCAGGAAAGCCACAGAGGGGACAGCAGGGCTGGGGGACAGGGCTGGGCAGAGAGAGGCAGGTGCTGGCCATGGAGGAAGCAAAGAAACTCCTCCAGGCTGGGACGAGGTGGGGGAAACCGAGTGGGAAACAGCGGAGGATCTGGAGTTAGACACGAGGCTGATCAGCACAGGTAGAATAGGCTGGGCCATATTTCGCTGTGCACACTGTTGAAAATATGGTCCTGTGTTTAATGTCTGTGGGAGCCATCAGCCATGCACATTGCCAGAGGAATATTCCATTAATATTTCCATTAAAATTTCCATTAAACACGCTTTGGTGCCAGTAAATGTTACTGGCCGGCAGAGGAAAGTTACAACGTGTGTAATTTTGCTCTTTGCTTTCTCTTACCATGTGTAGGTGTCTGGGTGGCACTGTCTAGTATCAGGTGATTATAATTTTGTTCTTGGTCATCTGAAATTCACAGAAAAAAAAAGAAAAAAAAAATCCCTTTAAGAACCAGCTTAGCATCGCCACCTGATCTGCAGATGATAATTACAGCTCGCAGTATCACAGGAAATCTCAGCGTGATTAAAGAAAGGAGAAGGAAATGCTTAAGAAAGCAGAAGATTGTGTTATGCAGTTCACTTAAAATTCCAGATGCAAGGAGAACACGATAATGGGAATCTGCTCCCCTTCTGCTGAGCCTGCAAATGAGAGCTCTCTGCAAAGGTGAGGAACACGCCCAGACAGGAGAGCCCTGGGGCCCCCATTCCACTGCTCCAGCTCCATCCAGGGCTTTGGGGGTTTTCAGGATTTGAGCCCCAAGCACCCAAACCCAGATTGTCCCACTGGGAGCACAACCACGACCACCACGCCCTGTGTGAGCGCAGAGAGGGGTCAGAGGTGTCAAACATCCTCACAAGAGCTCTGGGTCCCCCAGGCAAGGGGAATCCTGTGAGACTGAGGCACCCAGTGCAGGGAAAGGATCCATGGCAGAGCCACCGCTGGGGCTGGGGCTGGGAGCTGCTCTTTGGGGAGGAGAACAGCTCTGCCTCCTTCTCACCGTAATGAAATCACCAGGGAAGGGATTCCTGCTAAATCCACCACCTTTAGCTCTCAACAGCAATGAGCTCCTTGTCCAGACCTTTCCAGCACGGATGGAGCTGCAGCAGGGCAGGGTGAGAGATCCCTTAGGGGCCTTCCACGTCCTGCTCTGCTGGTGCTGGGGCTACTCTGCTTTTCCCAAACCTTTCCCGGGTATCTCCTTTCCCCCAGCAGATCCGTGTCACTGAGGCTTCCTTTCTGCTTTTCAGACCAGTTCTTTCTTTCCTGTCTTGCAGGGACGAGGACAGAATCCCCCTTATTTCTGCCACAGCTCTCCGTGACCACAGTCACTGTGTGCTCCTTTATCCTTTCCTGTTTCCCTATAAAAGCTGCTTTTCCTTGGGTTCCTGTCCTCCCACCGACCCGGATCCTCCCCAAGTCTGGGATGTGTCTCTGAGGGAGCCCTAACCAGGACACAGTGGAATGCCTGGATTGTCCCAGGTCAGCTTCTCCTGTGATGAATTATCTCAAACATGTGATATTTTCCTTTTCCTGGTTCGTGTAAAGTCTGTGACCCTTTATGGTTCCTCACTGCTTTTCCAAGGAACTCTCCATTTGTTCTCCAACACAGAAAAAGTTTTTTAGCATTCCTGCTTCAGCCTGGGGCATCTCATTTTTCTCCATTTAATCAATTTATTTTCAGGCTATTTATCCAATTTGTCAAGAGCATTTTAAATTCTAATCCTGTTCTCTAATAGACTTACGGTCATCCAAGCTTCATATCACCTGCAAATTTAATAAGCAAATTCCTTTTCCTCCAGGAACAAAGAAACCAAATCCAGAACCACATCAGGCCATCCCTCCTCTGATATCTGGTCCCTGCGTGGTCGCTCAGCCCTCATGGCCTCCACCCCAGACAAGTTCATTAACAACCTGCTTCTCTAATTAATCTCACATTGCTTCACTAGAAACTGCTGGACACCTTGCTAAGGTCATGATCCTTGGTATGAGTTGTTCCTCCCTGGCCATGAAACACAGGGATAAAAAAAATCAAAAATAAAGTCAAGCTGCCGTGATCTGTTTTGGAGTGTTGGCTGCTCGTTTATCTCTGTCCCTCACTATGGAGAGTGTCTGGGTGCGACCAGGATTAAAATCAGGGTTTATTTATTTGGGTGACAACAGCCTGGGCATCTTTCCCTGGTTCCTGCTCCATCCAGAATCCAGACACGTGGAGAACTGGAGAGTTTAGCCCGGCTGGACGAGCAAACCTTGCGAGGAGCCCAGGCTGCAGCGAGGCTGAGGAGGGCAAGGGCTTCCAGCAAAGCTCATTTACAGACCAAGGAGCAGAAAACACCCAAACCCCAAACCCTGTGCGTGCTGTTCCCTGCCGGTGGCGCTCAGAGGCTGCAGGGTGAGAGGGGACACGGAGATGGGGACACTGGAGGTGTGAAATGCCAGGGTTTTAGAACAGGGACAGACACAACCTGAACGCACCAATTGTTCCCGAAGGGAACCAGCTGAGGTTTCTCTCTCCTCTCGCGGGTCACTTATTCCCATAACCTCACTCCTGGGGAAAACTGGCTCTTCACTGAGGAACACTTGTGCCCGAATAGGAGCCATCATCTTCTGATTCTGAACAACTCTTCATTTCATCTCAAATCCTTTCCTTTCCTTTCCTTTCCTTTCCTTTCCTTTCCTTTCCTTTCCTTTCCTTTCCTTTCCTTTCCTTTCCTTTCCTTTCCTTTCCTTTCCTTTCCTTTCCTTTCCTTTCCTTTCCTTTCCTTTCCTTTCCTTTCCTTTCCTTTCCTTTCCTTTCCTTTCCTTTCCCTTTCCCTTTCCCTTTCCCTTTCCCTTTCCCTTTCCCTTTCCCTTTCCCTTTCCCTTTCCCTTTCCCTTTCCCTTTCCCTTTCCCTTTCCCTTTCCCTTTCCCTTTCCCTTTCCCTTTCCCTTTCCCTTTCCCTTTCCCTTTCCCTTTCCCTTTCCCTTTCCCTTTCCCTTTCCCTTTCCCTTTCCCTTTCCCTTTCCCCTTTCCCTTTCCCTTTCCCTTTCCCTTTTTCCTTTCTAAAACCACAAGTGTTTTGAGGCTACTGCTTCAGCAATACCTTCCAGCCCCAGTCAGAACCCGAATTATTGGCATTTTGATGTAGCTGAGCTAATCAAGCATCCGAATGCAGCACTGGGCTTCATTTACCACTTCTGTAGCCCTTTGTAAACAGATTCTAAGCAATAAAACACTTCAAAATGATGGCTGAGCCTCCCTACACCTCTTCAGGTTTAACAGGAAAATGCCCTTAATTGTGAAGTGCCAGTTAGGCAGAAGCTTATCTGTTGTTGAGACAAGGATCTGAGTTCAGAGCTATTTACCAGGAAACTCCATTAAGGGAAGAAAGGAGCCACGGGGCTCTGAATTGCCAGGCCACAATGGGAAATTTGTGAGCGATCAGATAAAATAACCAGCAGAAAGAGTGAGATGTTTCACTGGGGAAAAAAAAAAAAAAAAAAAAAAAAAAAAAGAAGAAGAAACCGGTGCTCCCGCTCCTCCGCAAGCAGGGGAAGACACGTGCGCAATTTGTTGTTTTATTTCTTTTGTTGAACTGCCCTTATCCACAAGTGTTCTCGCTTTTAACCTTCCAGCTCTCCCCTGTTGGCTCCCAGCCGGGGTTAAACCACAATCGCCTCCTGAATTATCGGCGCCAAGGTGCAAAGCTCTGGGTAACTGTTAAAGAACGCCCTAAATAACCCCCAAAGAATTCCCACTGCACTCTCTACCCAGGAAATCCTCATTTTTCCACAGATTTAACCTTTCCTTTCCTACTTGGTTTTAATCTTCTCCAGAGCCCTCCTTTTTATTTATTTTTTTTTTTCCCAGTCTCAGGGATTTCATTTGGGAATATCACTAATAAAAACTTGATTTATCGTGTTCTATAATGGCAAAAAAAAAATAATCAAGTGTCGGAATATGAAAAGTAAATGCCGCATTTTCCAGCCTGTCTTTCCTAATAAAATTCCTTATGAAAACTGCAAAGCGAGGATATTTTTAATATATGCCAAGTGCGTTACAGATATATCTGTAACTGTAATACAGATATATGATCGTTCTGACAGTCATGCCGTACTTTGCACTCGTTTTTGGAGAATTTATTAAAGTGCTGGGAGCTGCTCTGAAATCTGTAGTTAATAAGAAGAAAGAAATGGCCTAAAGAGGAACCTAAAGGGACTCGGGGCTGGGGTGGAATCCTCATTCCTGAGGGATTTAAAAGACGGGTGGACGTGGCATTTGGGGCCATGAGTAAGTGACTGGATGCTTAGAAACTTTTCCCAACCTAAATGATTCCATGAAAAACAATTCTTTGCCTTCTGCCCCACTGGTCTTGTCTGAGCTGAGATGTCCAGAGCAGGGTGGAACCTGCAGTTGTTGTGCTGATGACAAGAAACCTCCTCAAATCCTCTCTCATGAAGGGAAGATCCCCTCTCAGGGAATCCTCCAGGCCTGAGGAGCTGAGGGGATGCAGGGCCCGAAGGCTGGGAGGGAATCAGCCCAAAAGCTGCTGAGGAGAGGGGAAATGCTTCCAGCACGAAGCTCCTCGTTCATCACCCACCGACCCCTCCGGAATTCCCTGTCCACGATTTGTATTCCAGAGGGGAAACCTTGAGCAAATGTCCTTCAGCTGCTCCGTGGTCGAGCAGAGCTGGGAAAGGGAACAGGCACCGACTCTTTTTTTCCAGGGATTTTGGGCAGCCCAGGAATGGGGGAGCAAAGCCCAAACCCTCTCCTGAGCCAGCTCTGCCCAGGCAGGGCCCAGAGGTGATGAGCACAGGAATATTTAACCCAAATCGTTAAACCCCAGCTGCCTTTGGGGTACACGAGCCAGGAGCTCACCGCTCCACGCTCCTGTGCCGTGAGTATCCTGCCTGCAGGGTTTCTGCACCTGCCTGGCGCTGCCCGAGCACGCTGACCCCTAAAATCGGGCTGTGGCAAGGGGCAAAGGAGGCAAACCCGGGAGTTAAGCTGCTGGCGTGTCAGTCATTAGAGGGGCTGGAAATGCCAAAGGAAAGGTTGTCCCCCAGCCCTCCGTCTGATATTCGTTACGTCAGGTTTTTTTTTGTTCCGCCCGTTCCAACCTATTTTTCAACAGCAATCCTGTGAGTCATTCATTGAACAGGATGCTCAGGGAATAAGGCAGCTATTCAGGAGTTATTTTAATCCTCATTAAGCGGTGAATGGCCCTGTTCTTTAGTATCCCACGCTACCCAAACCCTGCACCCTTTATGGAAGCTGTTATTTTCCACGTCGGCTTTTCCTCCCCACCCGTGCAAGCCTCGAGAACAGCTCCGGTGGGGTGGGGGCTGCCAGCCCAGGCTGTACCTGAGCCCAGAACAGGTGTGCTCACACCTGCCAGGCTTTGTTCCTTCTGAGGAACAGCTCCGGAAAAAACTCGAGGCTGATTTCATTTTCGCATCGCACAGGGGATTTTTTTTTTTTTTTTTTTTAATAGGATTTTGCAAGCACAAATCGGCTGCTAATTAATCATATCACTTTTTTTGTGGGGGAGGAAAGGCAGCTGGAACATCTCCTGGTTTACCTGGGGGGGAGATGATGAAGGCAGGTAGAGTTACTGGCCAGAAAATAGAAGGAGGGGACTGGAAATGTTCCCCCAGCTCAGTTCAACCTCGGGTTTGTCATTCTCCATCCCAGCCAAGGTAGTGAGGGGCACCTAAGGGAGCTGGGAAAGGGCTGAGCCTGGAGAAAAGGGGGATCAGGGGGAAGTTGTGACTCTGCACAGCTCCTGACAGGAGGGGACAGCCGGGGGGGTCGGGCTCTGCTCCCAGGGAACAGGGACAGGAGCAGAGGGAACGGCCTCAGCCTGGGCCAGGGGAGGCTCAGGGTGGAGATTTGGGAATATTCCTCCACAGAAAGGGTGCTCAGGCATGGGAATGGGCTGCCCAAGAAGGAGGTAGATCGCCATCCCTGGAAGGGTTTGAACAAAGTGAGGATGTGGTTTAGGGCTGGGGTGATGGTTGGACTTGGGGATCTCAAAGGCATTTCCCAACCAGAAGGACTCCACGACTCTGTGGCTGTGGCAGCCCACTGGAGCTCAACACTTTGGAAAACCACGCTGGAGCTGCTGGCAACTTCGGGGAGCAAGAAGCCGAAGGGATTTTGAAAGGCTCTGATGAACTCAGCTCCCCCAGGGCTGTCCCTGGGCAGCCCCTGCTGTCCCAGCCCCACCAGCAGAGCCTGCCAGGGCTGCCCAGCACCCTCCCCGTGCTCTGGGGGCTCTGGGGCGCTGGCACAGCGGGGTCAGGCAGGAGGATGGGCTCTCTCACACCTGCAGGCTCCTCAGCAGGGTTTGCACTCCGGGTTTGGCTGCAGGAACTCCCTGGCAGTGCCAAGAGCCCCGTCAGGGTCACCTGGGCATCGCTGCAGCGCTTCCCCTGCCCTCCCCTGGACCTGCCGTAAGCGCAGGTTATGAAGGTTACAAATGTTGTAAATGCACGTTATAAAGCTGGCTTTTCACAAATGTTAAGATGAGTGCTATCTGTACAGTGTGGGAAAGGTTTTATGGTATTAATCTGGTTTCTTTTGTTATTAACGGGGTTTAGAAGTGGTGATGTGATGAATGTGGGTATTTTGGGGGGGGAGTCGTAGCATAGCATTAAATGTAAAGACTGTTTTTGTGACATCCAAACCAGAACATTATGGTATTAATCTGGTTTCTTTTGTTATTAACGGGGTTTAGAAGTGGTGATGTGATGAATGTGGGTATTTTGGGGGGCAGGGGGTCGTAGCATAGCATTAAATGTAAAGACTGTTTTTGTGACATCCAAACCAGAGCATGGAGGGGATCCTCCCACATTCCTGAATTATCCAGATGAAGACAGCAGTGAACCAAAGCTCCAAGAAGGAATTCATAGAACCTGTGCTACCAGAGAATGAGGGACTGAATGAAACCACTTGCAGATTGATGTGCAAGATAAAATAGTTGGGGGGGAGTTGAAACAGAACAAAAAGAATCCAAACTCGAGAGGAATGTTTGAACCATGTGAATTTATAAATGTGCAACAAGCTGGTGTTTTTAAGGAACACCCCTTGTCTGAATGCCAAGTCACCCAGCCGTAATTGATATTTTGCTTCATTTCTGTCTCCCAATTGTCTTTTTATTAACTTTTAAAATTTTCTAAGGAAGTGAGCCTCGTTTTTCACATGCCACTTGGTGCCTCGTGCTTCTCACAACCCCCTGACCCTTCCCTGCTCTGTCCCAGCAGTGCTCCAGGCAGGGATTTTACCAAAATCTCCACCAAGTACCTCAAGGCTGTGTGAGCACACTGGAGACTTCAGCTCAGGTTTTTGCTGCTTTTTGACCCCTTGTTATCCCAGCTTGTGTTACCCTGGTTTTTCTGAGTTTTTAAAGCCTTTTGAAATGGAGTCAGATCTTTTAGTTACTGTACAATATTAGAGCAGTTTTCTACCTTTTCCCACAGATGTAACATAAACAAATCCTTTGTTTTTCATTCTCTGTCCTTTGTTTGCATATTTCTAACCTGAAAACAACTGTAACTGACAATTGGTCTGGCCACTGAGGCTGAGGGGTGGAAACCCCAAAAAGCCAATCTTCTGCTAGACCCACAAATGTATAAAAAGTAAAAAATAAACAAAGGGGCCTCTTCTCTCCGCTCTCTCGGCTGTGAGCTGGATCGGAAGGACCTCTGCGAAAATCTCTTGTCTCTTGTAACTGCTTTGTGTGTCTCGGTGACAAGCTTGGGTTGTGTTTACTCCTTATTTTAAGGCTATGTGAGATGAAGGCTTAAATGAAGTTTAAGAAATCAAGTGGGATGTGAATGACAGAATCACAGGATGTGCTGAGCTGGGAGGGACCCACCAGAATTATCCAGTCCTACCCCTGTCTCTGCCCAGACCCCCCAAAATCCCACCCTGGCATCCCTGGAGTGCTGTCCAAGCTCTCCTGGAGCTCTAGAGCCCGTGCCCATTCCCTGGGGAGTTTTTCCAGTGCTTATTCCACCCTCTGGGAGAAGAACCTTTCCCTAAAACCCAACCCAACCTCCCCTGCCACAGCTCCACAATCTGCAGGTGGGAAAACACTTGGCTACTGAAGTTCTGCAGGTCATGGCTGGGAAAAAAAATAAAATAAAACAAACAAACAAACAAAAAAAAATTAAAAAATCAGAGAGGCCCAGCAAGCTGCGAGGAGCAAAATAACCCTCCCTGAAATATCCGAGTGAGAACAGGAGCGCGAGGAGGACGCTCTCGTACGGCAGGGCTTGGGGCTCTCTGACAAAAACCCGCCTGCTGTGCTGAGAGGCTGCACAAACCACGCACTCATTCACGGTGGATTCTCCTCCTCCCACACAGCCCTGGTATCCACGGCGGAGCTTGGAAACCAGGCTCACTCACCCACTCCCTGCACACCAACATATGTCTCCCTGCCAGAGCATCCCCACAGCTCCCCCGGCTCCTCCCGAGCGCCAAACTGCCAAGGAAAACGGCGGGGCAGAGCCTGGCATGAGGAAAAGGCGAAAAAAAAATATCTCTTTTCGAGCAGCTACAGCTAAAAAGGGCATTTGCAGAGGAAAAAACAAGGCTACGAGAAAAATATTTCCTGCTCTTGGGAGTGATATTTAAAGTGAAAAAAAAAATTATATATATATATATATATATGTATGTGTGTGTGTGTGTATGTGTGTGTTCATTTATATATATATTAGATATATTATATTAGTTATGTCTATTATATTGTTTTTATAATAGATATAGGTATAGATATAGATATAGATATAGATATAGATATAGATATAGATATAGATATAGATATAGATATAGATATAGATATAGATATAGATATAGATATAGATATAGATATATAGATATAGATATAGATATAGATATAGATATAGATATAGATATAGATATAGATATAGATATAGATATAGATACAGATAAATAAGGTATTTTAAAGTGACATTTTTGAAAACAACAGCAGCACAGTTAAGGTAAAGGTCACAGAGATTTCCAAATCTCTCTCTCCAAGGAATCTGATGCCCTCTGGAGCATCTTTGGACAGGCTGTTGGCTTGAAAAAAGAATGTTTTTTATTTTTCCTCCTCGTGGACATGAGGTGCGTCCAAAGGGCAGCTTTTCCTGCTCCTCCAGAGCCTGGCTGGCTCAGCAGCGGGAGGCTCTGGAAAAGCGAGATTCCCTTCGTGGGGATCCCCCAGCAGTGCCTCTGCTCCAGAGAGCAGCACCACAGTGCCCTCAGCCAGGGGGGAACGTCTGAACTCACCTGGAGCAGGAGTTCAGCATCCCTCCGTAGCGTTTCCTGCTCTGTCTGCTCTGATTGTCATTGTTCTCACCCTTGCTGCCCTTTCTCACACGTTCCAGAATAAATAAGGAGGGGGGGAAAAAAAAAAAAATGGAGAAAGGATGAGAAGAAATCCAGATGAAGAGGAAAGAACAAGAACTTTCCGTCTGGCAGAGAGAGTTCTGCAGAGCCCAGGGCACAAACCTGGCTGGCGTTGACAAGGAGCGCCTCTGTGAGAGCTCCACCCTGCCTTGGAAACACAAATCGGATAAAAACCGCCCGGTTCCCTGAGAAATCCAAGAGCTGAGCGTGGCTGTCATCAGCCAGCAGTGCCCACCAGCAGCTGCGGGAGCAGCCCTGGACAGAACCTCTGGAGACACGTCCAGAACGTGTGTGGCAGGGAAAACGTGGTCAGGAGAGAGGAAAACGTGTCCTTTAAAGAGCATCCTGGAGATGGAGCTGATTCCAGAAGGTGTGAATAGTCTGGGTGTCTCGAGCAGGATTAGTTAAATGCAATCTTTGGCGGAAGGCAGCCAGCTCCTGCACGTTCCGAGTGCCGAGATAATTATGCAAATACCTTCGGAAGCAGCACACGGTGCCTTTTAGCCCCACGGTGTTGGCAGAAAGAAGAAGGGAAGGGAACACGAAGTCCTGCTCTTCCCCCCCCCCACCCTCTTCCACAAAGTACAAAAAGCTGAGGATGAGTTCCCTGTGAGAAGGGCTCTCCAGTGATTCCAGGAGCTCTGGACATCAAATCCACTTGGAGAGCGGAAATCTGACCCTGGTCACTGCTTTCCCTCGGGAAACACCAGGGGCTGCTTGTGCCATCCTGCTTTTCAGAGCGCAGAGAAACAGGAACCAGCAGGGGAGCTAAACCCCGTGCCTGCCACCCTCCAAGCACAATCCCAGGCAAAACAATATCATTTGTTCTCCCATGGAACCAAATGGGTCTGGATCATTCCCTGTCCTGGCACCAGCAGCTGGCAGCAGGATGCAGAGGCTGGAGGGTGGGATCCAGCCCGCCCAGCCTCGGCAGTGATCAATGTGCGGTGCTGTAAGCATCACCACGATGCAGATAAATACACCGAGGTCCTTAACTGGTTTTAAATCACTCCAGAGCCACAGAAATTCACTCGCTCCTCATCTGTCACCAAGGCACGGCCAGCCTGGAGGTGTCTGGGCAGGGGAGCAAAGACTTTCTCTTTATGTGACAGAGTGGCTGCGAAGGGGCCAGGAACACGAGGACGGGTCTGTTGTGAGGGTTTGATGTGAATTCCACCCTTCTGCCGATTCCTGGCGTTTTGTTTTCCCTGGATGGAGGCTCATTTGCACTCCTGTCCACTGCTAGAAGTGGCTTTGGACCAGGGCTTTCGGGACAATTAACACCCAGGTGCGATCTAACACAGATCAGAGTCTTATCTTGGAGCAGATAAAGAACTCACCAGCACTAATCGAGCCCTTAGAAGGAACCGGGGCCCTCAGTGTTTTATTAAGGCAGGAAGAAAGTGGCTCCGTGTTAGGGAAGAAGGAAGAGCTCTGTCTAAACCCTAATCCTATCAGCAATTAAGCAGATGGTTAACTTTAAGCATCTGCTTAAATCAAACTGAAGTCACGTTAAAGAGCGGCTTTGAAAACAGCGATTCTATAGAAAGATCTGTGTGTGACAGTGTCAAAATCTTGCTTTTTACCGAGAATTCCCTGCTCGGTTCTGGCAGGGCTTCAATTCCCACGAAGGGAGAGGGCGGCATGGACTCTTTGAAGGAGCTGAGGACAGCTCAGGGAATCCTGGAATGGTTTAGGTTGGACCTTCAATCCCATCCCACCCCTGCCATGGCAGGGACACCTTCCACTGTCCCAGGCTGCTCCAAGCCCCAGTGACACTGCCAGGGGTCCAGGGGCAGCCACAGCTGCTCTGGGCACCCTGTGCCAGGCCCTCAACACCCTGCCAGAGAACAATTCCTGCCCAAAATCCCATCCATCCCTGCCCTCTTGGAGTTTGAAGCCACTCCCTGTGTCCTGTCTCTCCATCCCTTGTCCAAAGTCTCTCTCTGATGCCTTGGGAAGGCTGAGCTGGAACAGAGACTGCACAGAGCTGGAGAATAAAGCAGAGATTTATTCAAAGTCCTTCAGGATACACCTTGGGCAGGACAAGAGCCTGGCCAGGGCTGCACCCAAGGAGGACCCAAAATGGGCACAAAATGGACAAAGGGGCACGAGGTCTCACACTTGGATCAGTTTTGGTCCATTTGCACTTTGGGGTTGAATTGTCCAATTGCAGCTCCAGGCTGTGAGCTCCCATCCCTTCTTGTTCCTCCCTCCAGCCACCGCTGTTTGTGCTTTTGGGCTGAAAACTTGTCCCAGTTGTCCTTGGTGTGCAGCAGGAACAGGATTTGTTTTGTGTGGCTGCTGTGTGCAGAGAGCTGAGTGACCCCGAGTGTGAGCTCAGAGCTGCTCCTGGGCAGCACAGAACATGGAATACAGGGAAGATAAAACTTTGGGCATCGTCCCCATCTTTTTTAGAGCCCTTTTCAGCTATTAGGAGGCCACAGCAAAGCCAGCCCACAGCCTCATCTCCAGGCTACACAATCCCAATTTTCTCAGCCTTCCCAAGATGTCCTGTCCTGTCTGACCACCAGCAGTGACATATTCCTGGTGTGAAGCACAGATTCTTGGGTATTTAATACATTCATATTGTTTTTTAATAAACATTTAATGGAAAACAAACAAACAAACAAAAAAACCCCAAAAAACAAAACCAAAAATGAAATATTTTCTATGTGTTGTGATTAGAAATACTCAGTTTGGCCAACTCAAAGCCAGCTAAAATGACAAACAGCTTTTTTTTTTTTTTTTTTTAATAGTTTTAATTTCTTATGTTTGTAAGCCTCAGAGTAACTTAGTTATTGAGAATATTGGATTACTGCTATAGGGGGAAAATACACTTTAAAGTCCAGGTATTCCAGGAAAGCTGCCTTGATTCCAGTGTCCCAAATTGCTTGGCACAGTCAACATCTCTGAATAATGAGTCTGTCTCTAGTGACAGGAAGTTACAGTATTTATCATTATTTAGGTCTGCTCGAACAGGTCTTGTTTGGGAAAATTCTGTAAAAACTACTGAGGTAACACCTTTCAAAACAGCAGCCGTGGCTGTGGGATCCTGGTATCCCTTTCCATGGAAAATGAGCATCCCCTGGATGTCCAGTTGTCCCAGTTTTAGAGGTGAAGTAGTTCACCATAAATCTTTCAAGCCCCAGCTTCCTGGATCCTTTGATTATGTGGGAATCTCATTGATCTTTAATTAAAGGAGATCACTGCCTCTCTTTTGTACAGACACAGCTCTTGGCAGCTCCCAGGCCCTCAAGGAAAAAGCAAACAAAACACATCCACGTTTATTTGTTTTGAACCTGTGGGCTTGGGTTCAACCTCAGATTTTTTCCCCCTGTCTCAGCTGTGGTTTCTTTACCACGTGTGGTTGAAACCCCCCTGATAACTCCTGGAATATTTTCTGCTTTCCTGTTTGGAAAAGGGGATCTGGCAGAGGACAGGATGTACAGCAGAGTGAGCCCTCTCCTGTAGGCAAAGCAATTCCCATTTATTTACTCACTCCCTGCCTTCCATGGGAATAGTTACCTTGGCGGATTTGATCCTCAGCTCTGCTTGCTGGAACACAGCTTTTATTGGGTTTTATCGCGGTTTATTTCATTTTATTTCTGCACCAAGCTCCCGGTGAGATCACCTGGGCACCAGGGGCGATGGCACTGGAGGAGAGGATCCTGCTCCCTCCTCAGCCCTCAGGGAAATGAGTCTCATCCCTCCCTCCCGCCTGTTTTTATAGGATCTGGCAGGAATTTCTCTCTGCTCTTCCATTTGTCTGTTTTTGTCAACGAGTTTTAGTCAGATCAGGTTCCTGCTCTCGCTTTTGTACAAAGGTGGGAGGCAGGGAGAGGGGATGGGATGGGATGGGATGGGATGGGATGGGATGGGATGGGATGGGATGGGATGGGATGGGATGGGATGGGATGGGATGGGATGGGATGGGCTGGGCTGGGCTGGGATGGGATGGGATGGGATGGGATGGGATGGGATGGGATGGGATGGGATGGGATGGGATGGGATGGGATGGGATGGGATGGGATGGGATGGGATGGGATGGGATGGGATGGGATGGGATGGGATGGGATGGGATGAACATGGGGACAATGGCACCCTGCAGTGCCCTCAGTCCAGATGCAAACCTTTCCCCTGAGGAAGGCTCTCCAAAATCAGGCTGGGGAAACTCCACCAAACACAAGGTCTCCTTTTGTGTGGCCATTCCCCACTCCCAAACCCGGCTCTCCTCCCTTGAACACTACTTTTGTGTTTATCCTGGTTTCTTTACCCAGATCGTGTCCAGATGAAGCTTTAGACGTAAGAAAGAAAATTCCACTGGAGAAATGCAGCTTCTTGGAGGAATAAAGAACATAAAGAGCTGATACTCCATGCTAAGTTATGTCTGCCATTGACGGTGTAAATGTGGTAAATGATGTGACAAATGATGTGTCATTTATCCTGTGAATAACAGAAATATATAATACTATAATAAATATCACAATAAAATAAATATAAAATAACATAAATGAGGCATCTATCCTGTGAATCCCCTGGGGAGCTGAGCTGAACTGGGGCACTGACCAGCCAAAGCTCTTCCCACAGCTGATCCTTCCCACATTTTGGCTGCCACAGCACTGCTCCAGCCTGCTGCCAAGGGGGTGGAAGGCAGTGCTGAGGCTGCCGAGGCGCTGAAAGCCCCCAGGCTCAGAAAAACGAGGCTGCACAGATGGCTGGGAGCTGAAATCAGCTCACCAAGAGCTCAGCACATACACCAGGTGTCGTTTGCTGTCACAAAACCCATATTTCAGCTGCCATGGTGCTCCGTGGCTCCTGCCCGGGCTCTGCACACAGGAGGTGCTTGGTTTGTGGTGCAAACCCACCCCAGTCCAGCTGCAGGAGCAGAGCAAAGCCCTGTCCGTGCCAGACCCCACAGCACCAGGGGCAGCTTGGACAGAAAATCCCTTCCAGGGATTCCAGGGTGGTGAACGTTGGGGTAGAAGTGTCGTATCAGCATCCTTGAAGGGAAGGGGCTGCCCCGGATCTGAGCCAGCGTCTGTGGCAGGGAGAGGATCTGGGCTCTGAGACCTGCTCCCCCTCTGCTCCGTGCTTCCCGTGCTCACATTTGGGGCAGGATTCGGCTGAGAGCAGCTCCTGTGCAACCCACGGTCCCCAGAGCCTCCTGCCGATTCCCAGGAACACCGTGGTGATTCCCAGAGCTTCCCATTGCTTCCCAGAGCTTCCTGCCGCTTCCCAGGTACACCCCAGTGATTCCCAGAGCTTCCCACTGCTTCCCAGAGCTTCCTGCCGCTTCCCAGGTACACCCCAGTGATTCCCAGAGCTTCTCACTGCTTCCCAGAGCTTCTCACTGACTCGCAGAGCTCTGCACAACTTCCCAGGAACAGCCCAGTGATTCCCAGAGCTCTGCAATGCTTCCCAGAGCTCCACACTGCTTCCCAGGAACACCCCGGTGATTTCCAGAGCTTCCCACTGCTTCCCAGAGCTTCTCACAGCTTCCCAGGTACACCCCAGTGATTCCCAGAGCTCCACACTGCTTCCCAGAGCTTCTCACTGATTCGCAGAGCTCCACAATGCTTCCTAGGAACACCCCAGCGATTCCCAGAGCTTCCCACTGCTTCCCAGAGCTCTGCACTGCTTCCCAGAGCTTCTCACTGCTTCCCAGGAACACCCCAGTGATTCCCAGAGCTCCACACTGCTTCCCAGAGCTTCTCACTGCTTCCCAGAGCTTCCCACTGCTTCCCAGGAACACCCCAGCGATTCCCAGAGCTTCCCACTGCTTCCCAGCGCTCTGCACTGCTTCCCAGAGCTTCTCACTGCTTCCCAGAGCTCTGCACAACTTCCCAGGAACAGCCCAGTGATTCCCAGAGCTCTGCACTGCTTCCCAAAGCTTCCCACTGCTTCCCAGAGCTCCACACTACTTCCCAGAGTTTCTCACTGCTTCCCAGGAACAGCACAGTGATTCCCAAGAACACCACACCGCTTCCCAGAGCTCCACACTGCTTTCCAGGAGCTCCCCATGCTTCCCAGTGCTTCCCAGAGCTCCACACTGCTTCCCAAGGACACCACTCTGCCCCCCAGAGCTCTGCCCAGCACATTCCAGCCAGCTCTTCCCCGTCCCAGCGATGGAGCAGCCCTGGAGAAGCCACTCCTCATTCCCGAGGGCCGTGCCAAGGGGTGCAGTGCCCTGGGGGCTGTGGGGAGTGGCTGGAGGGGCTCTCAGCGCCAGGATCCAGCTGCGGCCCCTGAGCTGCTGCTTCCAGCTCACAGATCCCTGCTGATCTCTGCATTTCCATTCCCATCTGCCAGGCACAGCTTTTCCGCGCAGTTTGCACTCTGCAGAGCTGCGTTTGGTGATGCCCAGCGCTGAAGGCAGGTGATGCTCAGCACTGCGGGCAGGTGATGCCCAGCGCTGAGGGCAGGTGATGCCCAGCGCTGAGGGCAGGTGATGCTCAGCGCTGTGGGCAGGTGATGCCCAGCGCTGCGGGCAGGTGATGCCCAGAGCTGAGGGCAGGTGATGCTCAGCGCTGTGGGCGGGTGATGCCCAGAGCTGTGGGCAGGTGATGCTCAGCGCTGTGGGCAGGTGATGCCCAGCGCTGTGGGCAGGTGATACTCAGCGCTGAGGGCAGGTGATGCTCAGGGCTGAGGGCAGGTGATGCTCAGGGCTGAGGGCAGGTGATGCTCAGCGCTGAGGGCAGGTGATGCCCAGCGCTGAGGGCAGGTGATGCCCAGCGCTGCATTTGGTGATGCCCAGTGCTGAGGGCAGGTGATGCCCAGAGCTGAGGGCAGGTGATGCTCAGCGCTGAAGGCAGGTGATGCCCAGCGCTGAGGGCAGGTGATGCCCAGCGCTGCATTTGGTGATGCCCAGTGCTGAGGGCAGGTGATGCCCAGCGCTGCATTTGGTGATGCCCAGCGCTGAGGGCAGGTGATGCCCAGAGCTGTGTTTGGTGATGCCCAGAGCTGTGGGCAGGTGATGCTCAGGGCTGAGGGCAGGTGATGCCCAGCACTGAGGGCAGGTGCTGCTCAGCGCTGTGGGCAGGTGATGCTCAGAGCTGTGGGCAGGTGATGCCCAGCGCTGTGTTTGGTGATGCCCAGCCCTGAGCCGCCCCGCCCTGCTTTAGGGGAGGAGGGACAGTGCATGCAGGGCACAGACACATTTCACATTTCACAACACAACACAACATTTCACAGCTCCGACCGCCAGCGCTCCCTGAGCTCTCTCCATGCATCTTCTCGCTGGATGAATCACTGGCAGGGGAAGGAGTGCAGCCTGCAGGGTTCAGGTGGCAGCAGGGATCGGCTCAGGCACATCAGGAGTCAGCTCTGTCGGGAAGTGCTGTTCTCTGATAAATCCTCCCCTGCCTTCCAGAGCCCTGGCAGTGAGGTTGTTCCTGTTTCCTTGCACCACTTGAAGTGTACTTCCAGAGAGGAGATCCATCAGTCCCTGCTGAACTTCCCTCCACCCAATGCCTGAAGTTTTATCTTTCCTGTATTCCATGTTCTGTGCTGCCCAGGTGCAGCTCTGAGCTCACACTCAGGGTCACTCAGCTCTCTGCACACAGCAGCCACACAAAACAAATCCTGTTCCTGCTGCACACCAAGGACAACTGGGACAAGTTTTCAGCCCAAAAGCACAAACAGCGGTGGCTGGAGGGAGGAACAAGAAGGATGGGACCTCACAGCCTGGAGCTGCAATTGGACAATTCAACCCCAAAGTGCAAATGGACCAAAACTGATCCAAGTGTGAGACCTCGTGCCCCTTTGTCCATTTTGTGCCCATTTTGGGTCCTCCTTGGGTGCAGCCCTGGCCAGGCTCTTGTCCTGCTCAAGGTGTGTCCTAAAGGCCTTTTAATAAATCTCTCCTTTATTCTCCAGCTCTGTGCAGTCTCTGTTCCAGCTCAGCCTGCCCAAGGCATCAAACCCCTCTCTGAGAAATGCAGGGATGATTCCGGGAGGACAATCCTAGCACTGCCCCCAGCCCAGCGGGTCTGCAATCAGCACCACCAATC
Organism: Progne subis subis; assembly: GCA_022316685.1. Taxonomy (NCBI): domain Eukaryota; kingdom Metazoa; phylum Chordata; class Aves; order Passeriformes; family Hirundinidae; genus Progne; species Progne subis. The sequence continues at coordinate 4,199,226 of JAKJHU010000100.1, forward strand.
CAGACCTCTCTCCCTGAGGACAGCAAACCGCAGAGACATCTTCTCATGCTCCTGCTGTCAGCTGCCTTGCCCAATTTATCTTCTCATTACCTCTTTAACAGTGCTGCTGTTCAAGGGAAATAACTCTTGTGGTGGAGACGTTTGCTTTGGATATAAAGCACTGATATTATTATGCAGTAATATAAATGTTAAATTCCTGCAGCCAGTGCCTGGAAGAACTTGGAAAGGTGGAAAAAAAGAGAGAAAAGAGAGAAGAGAAGAAGAGAAGAGAAGAGAAGAGAAGAGAAGAGAAGAGAAGAGAAGAGAAGAGAAGAGAAGAGAAGAGAAGAGAAGAGAAGAGAAGAGAAGAGAAGAGAAGAGAAGAGAAGAGAAGAGAAGAGAAGAGAAGAGAAGAGAAGAGAAGAGAAGAGAAGAGAAGAGAAGAGAAGAGAAGAGAAAAGAAGCACTCATCTGAAATCAGAGTCACTCAGCCCTCACATATTTCAGGCTGCTGTGTTATAGCAGATAATTTTTAGGGGGTTCTTGTCTTTTGGGTGCTCCCTGTGTGCCCTGCTGCCCTCTAAATGGAGCTGGAGGCCCCACTGGTGTCCAAGGAAGAAGTGAGAAGAAATTACCCCAAAGAAGAACACTGGACTTGGCAAAAGAACCATCAAAGGTGCCTTGTGCGTGTGCAGCATTTCCCCACATCCACCAAGAGCCATGGATTCACCTGCCAGCCTGCAGGGGTGGGGAGGGCTCCCTGTGCTGCTCCCTCAGGTGATTTTCCACTCTCCAAGTCCCTCCCCAGCCTGGCAGCTTCCCACCTGCAGGAACCCCCTCTCGTGCACGGCTCAGCTCTGACCAGGGCTGGAGCACACCTCAGCTCTGGGCTTGTGTGAGGATTTTCTGCTCGGGCTCCTCTCTGCTCTCCCTCTCACCGAGCAGCAGTGCCTGTCACTGGAGTCCGTGGCTGTGTGGTTTGGCAGGGCACCAGGAATTCTTCATTCCAGAGGCACTCTGCTTCTAGCAGGAGCCTCAGCACTTTCCCTGGGCAGTGTCAGGTGCTTTTCATGGTAAATTTCCCTTTGCTGGGAATTCAGCTTCCAACGAAAACGGTGTTAAGAGTACTTTTACCAGCTTAGTGCACATGCGAGGCACAGGGGATGAAAAGACACATCTGTTTCCAGATGTGGGGAGCAGCCACCAGCTCTTGGAGCTGCTGGTCCCCCTCCCAGGGCACAGCTCTGTCAGCACAGCTAAACCCAGCTACTGGTAGACAAGAATTAAAAAAAACCCAGCCCACATCCTATTTATGTGTTTCCAGCTCAGTCGCCATTGCTTAATTTATGATATTTAAGGCTGAAATTCAAGTTCTTCGCTTTCTCTGCTGATTGTCCTGGAGGACTTGTCAGGAAGTCAGACCTGGTGGTGTGATAATGAGTTGTCAGCTCCTGAGCAGAGGGCAATCTGTGCTGCAAACGGAATGCAGCCAGGGAAAAAGGTCAGGAGCAGGCGCCCTGCCAGGTCCCCACAGCCCAGAGGCAGCTGTGGGTTGGTGTCTGACCCTACTCAGTGGCCACCTGCGTCACCAGGGCTGGACCTTTTTGGCCAACAGCACTTTCCAAGAGCATCACCGTCGCTGAAAAGAGCCGTGCCCAGGAGCATGGAGGAGTGTGGGGTGTGCCCCTCCCTGCTCCGTGCAGGGAACAGGGATTAATCACAACCTCAGCCCAAAAAAACCCACCAGCTACTGCCAGAAGTGCGCAGCACCAACCTTCCAGCCTGACCAGATGATGGGGAGCTGAGCAATGAGCACATGAGCAGGCCAGAAAAAAGCTCTTGGCGTCCTGAGGGCAGCAGCTGCTTTGCTGGGTCACCACCAAGCCCAGATATCTTATTGCCACGTCTCCGCAAAGAGCATTGTCTCAGTCCCTCCAGCTCTCTACTTTTAGGAGGGAAAACATATTGAATAAAATGTAGACACGTCAGCAGAGGTGCTGTGGGCGCAGGAGTTCCCTGAGCTGCGCTGGCTCCAGGCTCTCGCTGGCTTTGCTCCCATGCTGGAGCGTGTCACACCCCGGGGACAGAGGGGAGCTGTCACAAACCATTACAGCAGCTGCTCCTCCAGAGCTGGCAGGGCTCTGGGCTGTGCTGGTCGCCGGGCAGGAGCCTGCCCATGCCCCAGTGGATTTCTCTGTCCCTGCTCTCCGCGGATGCCGAAGGCGCGGCGTGGGCTGGGGGCGTTTGCTGGGGTGGGAGGGCTGGAGATGTGAGAATCTCCTCTCCCTCCCCAGATCCTGTAAAAAGCTCATTCCCCGCTGGTTTTGCTCTCAGCTCAGTGCAGAAGCCTGCAGGAAAAGAGGGTTTTGCCAAAAAGAGGATTTTGGCACCCTGGCACGGTGTCTGCCTCTGGCGGGGTCGGAAGCAGTCGGGGCAAAGGTCTCCTCCCTCCATTCTGTCAGCACTTATCTCCAACTCAATCCCCCAGCTTTCACCCCAGCTGAAAGTGGGCAGGAGTGCCCCATGCCCACCGCAGAGCACAGACAGAGCCCCGTGTCTGGCTCAGGACAGCAGGAGGCCATGCAGGACCCTCACCACTCTGCTCTTTGCCTCACTGACCCTGGGAAAAATACCTCTCAGGGCTCAGGAGGTTGTCCTGGAGGGCCTGGGATGCTCTCCCAAGCCTGGTGACCCAGTTCAGCGTGGTGCCAGAGCACTGGTGCAGGCTCCAGCTCCGAATCCTTGGCCAGCACCTCCAGCGTGAACTTGCCCATTAACCCTGCGTAAACAAACAATCACTTACAGCGTCAGGGAAAACAACCTCACCCGTAATCACTGATTAGAAATGTTTGCTTATGGCTGGGTATTTACAGCCTACAAGAGGTAAATGTCACCCTCATTGCCTGCGTTCATGGGAGATATTGTTTAATTAGCAGCCTCTGGGCTGCTGCTCTTTGGAATGGGAGATGAGTTCTGCTGCGCTCGATTTACACTTCCCTCTGCTTTCCCTGCTCCTGTGCAGGACTGGGATCTTGCTGAGGAGCTGGATCTTGCCTGCAGTCATTCACAGATCTTGCAGGGCGCTGCTCTGGGCTGCCCTGTCCCGGGATGTCTCACACAGCAGCCACGGCCGTCCCTCCCTCCCTCTCTGCTGTGATTTACTCTGCATCTCACCAGCCCTGTGCCGAAAGCCCCAAGCTGCTCTGCCACAACACTCCCACAATGTTGTCCTTGCAAAGGCAGGCAGGAGGGTGGAGGAGATAAAAAGAAGTATTCCTCCTGACAGAAATGGCTCAAGCTTCCCAAATCTGTGGCAGGCTAAAAGAGAGGTTGTTCCTTCAGAAAAGCCCAGCCTAAGACATCTGAGATCAGTGGTTGGAGCAGACCACAGAGGAGGATGAGCTGGAGTCACCCTCTCTCACAGGAGACCGGCTGTGAGCTGTGCTCTGCAACCCCAGGTCAGGGGAGGGCTTAAGGGGAGCTTGACTTAAAGCCAGAGACAAAAATCACAGGTACCTGAGCTCCTCACACTCCCAGGCTGTGGCGGGACCGACGAGAGCGGGATGAAGGGCCACTGCAGCCTCAGGCCAATCTCAGTTTGCTAAGGGGTCAGGCAGAGCCTGCCTTTGCACTCCACCCTCGAGTGGGATCAGCAGTGCGCAGGATATGCTGATGAGCCTTTTCTCCAGCATCCCAGATCTGCTGTCCTTGATGTTTGTTGAACATACTGGGAGCTGCTCAAATCCCCCGGCAGCCCGTGATTATCTCATCTCTGCAGACAGGGAGTTTGTACATGCTCTGACAAACCAAACACGGGAGCAGCAATCTGTCAGGAGGAGTCTGCTTCACTCCCTGCACCGTGGCAGGGCTCTGCTGGTGCTGCTGGGATGTGTTGTACAAAAGCACAAAGACATCCAGGAGCTGCTAAAACCCCTCTGCAATTCCTCTGATTGTCTGGAGCAGCCAAACACGTCGTTCCCACGCTGCTGCTGCCGAGCCAGGCGTGTCCTCACAGCATCCTTGTCACTGGGGCAACATCTGCAGACCCTGAGAGGCCACAGCGTGTGACAGTGACTGATGGGGCATCGTGGCACCGTGTCAGGCACCAGGACAGGAGGGGTCTGAGCTGGGCGCTGCGGACACCAGCCCTGTGCTCCCCTGCTCTGGGCTGGATTGCAGAGGGCCACAAGGCACAGAGGTTGGCAAGGTGGGAGCGATGCCTGAAGATTTTAGCTTTTCTATTTTTCAGATCCTGCACTCTGAACTATATAGAGTGTTAGTAAGATCTCTTCACACTTTGGTCAGACAAAACAATCCTTCCAGGCCTGAGAACCAATGACACACTCAGCCTCAAGCCCCGAAAAAGTACAAACAAAAATGAATTGAGGGGAGAAAAACTGAGGGAATGTGACTTCATTACCTGAAGCTGTAATTGGACAATTTAAACCCTCATTGCAAATTGACCAAACTTACATGTGTCTGAAAAACTCATGACCAAAATCCATTCTGGGTGCAGCCCCTTGGGGAGGCTGTGCTTGCCCTTAATGCACCTGATTAAATACATCTTCATTAAACACATCTGCTTGTACCTTTTAGACTTTGTCTGGTAAGTAAGCCAGATTCCAGCATCAAGAGCACACCTGTGCAGCAGGCGAGATAAAAGAGGGGGTGAGCTGGTAAGGGTTGGGGGGAGGAAAGATCATCATGGAGGAGGAACTTAGAGGATCATGAATGAGAGGATCCTGGGGAGGGAGAATCACTGCTGTAAGGGCAGTTTGGGGCTGCAGTCAGAGCCTGTTGCTGGAACTGCAGCCACAGCCCAGCTGGGTAAAAGCTGCAGTCACAGTCTGCACACCAATCCCTGCAGTCAGAGCTTAGGGAATAACCAGAGTCAGAGGCTGCAAGGGAAACCTGCAGCAGGAGCTTGCTGCAGCCAGAGTCAGTGAGCAGTTGGAGTTAAGATGACTAAACCGTGAAGAGCAATAAACCAGGACCCTTTTTTATGCTGTGTTTAACAAGAAATCTGTGCCTCGGCTCGTTTTTACCCTCTAATAAGAGGGCTGCTGCAACAGAGCGTCACACAGGTTACAGCTCAGAACCACAGGGAGCCCTCGAGTGCTCTGGCCCTGAGCACCAGGATGTCACTTCTCTCTCTTTCTGAGCGCATTTGGGTGTCTCTTGGTAGACAACACTTGCCTTGTGTCTTTTAAACACGCTCTATTAACTGCCATCACATTTTATCACTCCTCTGGCAATATCCAGCAACACCTCCGTAATTTATTGTCATTAGTTTGATTCTGAGCCGTCACAGAGGTCACAGCATGGGGGGAGAAGAGAACTCCATCCATTTTAGCACTGAACGCGCTGCAATAATAGCTTTTCAAACAGCTGATGGAAGAGGGATATGAAAAGATAATGAATAACGAGGAATAAAGGAACCGACCTTTTTCCAACAAGAGGCTCTTTCAGCATCGTGACACTTGGAATTCGGGTGAAATGAACCCTGACGCCCAAGGCTGTGCTTTCTGACACCTCTGATGCAGACATCTCCCTCGGAGCTGGGCTGCTCACACTCCCTTTGCAGGCAGGGAAGATTTTCTGGCAGGAGTGTGTGGTCAATTGTGCCTTGGAAATGCCTCTTTCATTCTGGTGGCACCGAGGAGAGCCTCGGGGACTGTCCTGATGGAGATATCTGCAGGTGGCCCCATGCTCAGTGCCCTGATCTCCTGCTCTTAGAGGCTCCTGAGCTCAGAGATGCAGGTGCTGCCCCTGGGGAGGGACAACCCCAGGCTTGGGGAATGCCCATTCATGTTGGCTTCCCTACACATCCCCATCTCTGGCGTGGATCTCCTCAGACAAACAGCTTTCCAAGCAATAATTGGGTTTCATTTGAGCAGGAGAAGGGACAGGGAGGTCCACTCAGCCAGACCAGATGCCTGAGAGATGTGGCAGCTTCAGAGTCCCCTCAGGAATCCTGGAACTCCTGTTGTGGTGCCACAGCTGAGTTGACTGTGAGCCTGTTTCCAGCAGTCACAGCTGCCCAGTCTCCCAGAAAATCCCCCTGGGAGGAGTTTGTTACTCTCCAGGAGGTTGGATCTCCCCTCCTGCCTCCAAACCCCACAGCCCAGAAGGGAGTACACCCCAACGGGCTCTTCCCTTGCTGGGACAAAACCTCTGCTGCAGCCCAAGGGCCTGATGTGGAAGGGCAAACAGAGGGGTTTGGAGCCTGAAAGAGGAGCTCAGCTTGATGCAAACTTTGCCACAGATTTGGAAGGCAGAAGTAATTAAAGCCGTGGCTCGAAGTGGGAAACGGGCTGGGATGAAGCAAGGCTTTCTCCGAGGGAGATTGTGGCAGGCTTATCCGATATCTGTCTCTGATAAGGTAATGGAGTTTTTAGACAAAGGGAACACGCTTGATACCATCTCTGGGGGCTGTGAGGGAGCATTGGATACGGTGTCACATCAGGAGCTCATTAGTGATGCCGAGGAAAACGAGGATTACAGGAGAGCGGAAAGGGGAGGGAGGAACGCGATAAAGACAAGAAAAGATCTTGCGGTAAAGGGAAGGGTCAGGCTGGGAGGAGCAGCCAGAGCTCCTAAAGGGCTACCCCCAGGACAAAGATTGTTCAGTGTTTCTATGGAAAATCTTAATAAAAGAATATAATGTGCCAATAACTCGTGGCTGGGGAGCGCTGTAAGGAAATACAGCCCAAACCCTGCTCTTGGGGCAAATCACAGACAACCTTGAGGACTAGAGAAATTCTAAGTGGAAGAAACTTTCTTCCAAAGCAAATTGGAGCAGACTCTGGTTGCAGAGGTGACCCAGGAGTCTCTCTGTGTCCAGCGCCTTCCTTGGGTGTAGCTGCTTACAGCTGCCTTGGTATTTTCCTGAATGATACTTAGTTTAGCTCATTGTTTCTCACCTCAGGGTTAAGCTTTTTGAACTCCACCATTCATGAGCTGTTTTTTTTCCCCCCTTAATGAGCTCCCTGTAGATGTTTTCAAATTTATCAGCAAGTTAATTAGTTTTGTAAACCAGGATACCTTACAGTTCTCATTTCCGTGCAGCGAACGCTGCAACACTCCTGGATTTTTATTCAGGATTGACAAGCACGAGAACACTGGCTCCAGTTTTAGCACAAACAGCTCCAGAGCCAAAGCGTGGAGGAGGAATTTTGTGGCTGTTTTGTGGCCATGGCCCCTGGGGACTGAGTGGCTCTGACACAGTCCTTTGCCTGAAGCACTCTCAGCTTTTGGAAGGAGGAAGTTTCATGGAGCTGCACAAACCTCAGGAATATCATTTGCATGATCAAGAGTGTCAGAAACACTTTATCTCTTCTTTTTATGTTCTGTAGAAAAAAAAATTCTTCGTGTTGGTGTAAATTCCTACAATTCTGGGATCGGGTAAAACCAAACCACTTGGACTTTGTTCAGTCTGCCCTCCTCATTTCTGCTTCTCAATTTCAGGGACAGACAAACAGATTTCCGGGAAGGAAAAACTGCTGAAGATGTATCAGAACAATCAGATTTTTCATTTCCCAAACTGACAGACTCTACTTTTGCCCTGGTGGATGGGAGTGCCGGATTTGGGGTGGCAGCCACTACAGGAATTACCTGAGGCGCTTCTTTTCCCTGGAAATACAAAAGTGTGATTGCTCTCTGCAGGAACATCTTGTTTTCCTCCTTCCTCCCTCCCTCCTTCCTGTTGTTCACATGGAAACAAACACAGAAGTGTTTAAAGCATTTCATCTTAAGTATCTCTTGAAATCTGTATGATTAGGTGCCCTGGACCTCCCTCTCCCATACAGGCTTTATACAAAACAACAACAAAAAAATCATTATCCGGAATTCTGCACGTGGTGGAAATTCCATTTTTTCTCACACGGGGCAGGTTTAGGATTTTCAGTCTGACCTGGGCCACATGGGAATCATTTCAGCACTGGGCCCTGGGCAGATGAATCCTGACTGCACCTCAAGGAGAGGTTCCAGAATCCCTGGAGCCTGAAGTGCTGCTGCTGGTCCCAGACCTGGGGCTGGGGCTGTGCATCAGCTCCTGGAGTATTCCCTGGAGCATTGCTCTGTCCCTGTCCTTCTGATGCCCTGGTCATCATCCACATCATTAAAAATGGGAGACGAGTCCTGCTTTTATTTTGCAGTCCAACCGAGGATGGCTGTAATTCCACTTCCCCCTCATTCTGCAGGAGTCTCACTCGCTCTTTTCTCCTCCTCATGTCATTTACATAACCAAAGAGCTTTTTCTCTTTGCTTTAACACCTAACTCACTGTGACACTTGACAGTTCTCCCTTCAGCACCTGCACTTCTTGACCTCTAAGTTGTACTCCTTTGCTGATCAATCTCCTTCAGCTTGGTTTCCCAGGGGAGAAAAAAACCCAAAAAAACCCAGCACCACTTTTTCATTCATTCTCTTCTCCTGCAATAACTTTAAAACCCGACGGCCAATTCCAACCCCACCTGAAAGAATGGCAGAAGGCCCTGTGATAATTAAGATTCTGCAAGGTTTTTTTGTTTTGTTTTGGTGGGGTTTTTTTTTTTTTTTGTTTCAAAACCCGGCAGCTGAGTAGATGAGAGAGATTCAAATCAGTGGCTGCACGGAGGGAAAAGGGAAGCGTCTCCAAACCATTATAGATTCCTTTTGGCAGCTGCCTCCTTGTCAGTCAGCACCAGCCTGCAGGAGCCTGTGAGTGCCTCCAGGCTCCCCTGGGATCAGGGAAATGCTGGGTGAGACTTCAGGGCTTGAGGTTGGGGTCTCTGTCACAGTTTTGGGGGGTTTGGGGGTAATTGGAGTGCAGGGAACACAACCCCACATTCCTGGTTGCACAGCCTAAGGAAGGAGTTGCTCTCTTTCCTTCCAAGCTCTGCTTATTCCTAAGAGGCTTTTTCTAAATTCAGTCCATTGTGGTGCTCCCTCCCCTGAAAATCCTGAAAATCCAGATCCAAATAAGTTCCCACCTGGAATTTGGGGTGCTGCTGCTGAACCGAAGTCCTTGAGCTTGTCAGGCTTTGCTAAACACTTCCCTGAGTTTGTAAAGAGCTTTTCTTTGGGAGCTGAAGAGGTTTACCCACAGATCCATCTCCTATCCTGGCATTTCATTTCATCGGAAGCCTTTTGTGCTCATCCCGCCCCAGGTCATTGTGTTCCCCGAGCGTTTTGTGAAGCCTCACAGCTCCTCAGCGTGAGTGGTGCCTCTTGTTTATCGAGTGGCTGCTGGGGAAAGAAACTCATGAGATGTCCAAGGCCCCAGAGGGAGCTGGGAGTTGTTCTGTAAACTGTTATTTTCTAGAGCATTAAAACCCCTTGGATGACAAAATTCCTCCCTTAACACCAATTCTGGGGCATTTACCCACTTCCAGCTCCAGCCCTGCAAATCTTCAGCTCATTATGAACATCCCTGCAGCAGAACCTCTTTTGCCATTCTGCGCCAGCCTGGGAACAGCCATGACACGTTTTTATTGCCACAATTTCCTTCATTTTCTCCTCCTTCCATCACGTTCCCACCTCGCCTGTACAGGTGTACACACCCCAGGGCCAGCCTCGGCCACTCCCTGTCCCTTAACTCTCTCAGATCCTTCACATCTCCACTATTTTTTGTTGTTGCTGGTGTTCAGACACCGATGCCCCAGCCCCTTCACACTGACCCATTTAGGGGCTCTGATGTGTTTTTACTCCTCTTCACTCTCCTGCTGGCTCTCATTTGTCCTTTCCTTTCCTCACTGCTCCTCCTTTCTCCGACAAGAAATTCTTAACCAAAACTCTCTGACCTTTCTGCTGTTCTCTTTTTCCAGGTTTTTTCTCCCCTTTGTGTCCTGCCTGAGAACAGTCTCCTTTCTTCTCTCCCGTTCCATTTCCTTACACTCTGCCCTGTTTTGCTTGAATTTTCTCCTCTTACTTTTACTCCTTACCAGCTCCTCTCACTTTTACTGTGCCCCTTTATTTTGCAGAATGAGGTGCCTCTCCCTGCCCCACCTCATCTCCATCTGTGCTGGTTTCTTTTGCACATTCATTGCTGCAGCAATTCTGTTCCTTAGATCTCTTTGCCAGCATCCGTCCTCTTCCCCTTCTCCGTGGCCTCCAAATTCTCCTGATCTCACCTCATTCCTGCAAATCTGGGCTTTCTCGGACAGTCATTTCTGACCTGTCATCTCCGTTTTAAATGTATTCATTTTTAATTTCCCCGTCTGGTTTTATCCATCCCTTGTCTTTCACCAGCTCAGTGTGTGTTTGACCTTGGAGAGATGCCCCTAGGGAGCAAGGTGTATCCAGAGTCTCCTTTCCTCCGGACACTGCTGTGGCTTTAATCCATCACTGCTGCCTTCCCTTTTTGCTTTAACCCGTGGAATACCGACTTCCTAATTCGCACCCGGGGTTTTCAGCCTGGGATCTCGTGGGCAGGGTCGCTGGCCTCTGCAGGACGTGAAGGCCTGCGGGGATCCTTTCAGGACAAGCTTTCTTTGTAAGTGTAAAATGTTATTGCCATCCGTGATGATTATTAGGATAATAAAGATCTCATTAGAGAAGCAGCAGGGCCGTTCTCAGGTGCTGCACAGAGCCCTCCCTGGGAATGCAGCAGTGTGAGATGTGCTGATGTTGCCTTCTAGCAGACACATTTCAACAACTCGTGCTAATTGCCATTAATAAATATCCGCTAAAAGCATCGCTGGGAGCCAGGCGCACGCACGACTTCGGCTGCTGATTGGAAATTGGACCACCAGGTTGTGTTTTCTGCTCACTCCCATCCTGAATCTCCAGGGGAATTTTATTTTTTATGTCTGCAATCAAGAAAACATTTGTGCTCTGCCTGGGCAGCATCCCACATCCCAGGAAGCTGCTGGGATGCACTGGGGCACCCCCAGGTGTGTGTTTAACACCCACCACAGCCCCAGGCTGCTTTCCTGATGGACACAGGGCCCTGAATCCAGCCGGGATGTTTGGTGTGTCCACTGCCACACTCTGCTGACCTTGGCTGCTCCCTGGCTCCTGCTCTGCTCTCCCACGGCACAGGACACAGCAGGATTTCCTTGTGCCAGAGCCACCAAACCAAACCCTGGGGGTGATGCCTTGGGAAAGCTGACCTGGAGCAGAGACTAACAGAATAAAGTAGATATTCATTAAAAGGCCGTTGAGGACACAGAGAATTCACAGCCACCGAAGCCTGGCCAGATTCCCTCACTGGACAGAGAGGCAGGGAGGGGAGAGGCAGCTCTTCCCATCCTCTGAAACTCCATTTGCATTCATCAGCATCCAGAAACTCATGAAAATGCCTGGGCAGGGCAGGGCTCAACCTCCAGAGCTGGTTTTGCTTCCTACAACCCTGATCTGATGCAGAAACCCACAGAGGCAGGAGCTCAGAGTGGTGGAGGGGCTCCAAGATTGCAGTTTTTCTTATTACTTTCCTCTTTCACAACTGTGCTCCCAATTTTGTAACCGGGAACCGAATCTTCCCAGTAATTCAGATAAACTCCTGCAAGATTTCACTTTGCTATTTTGAGCGAGTACAGCTGGAGGGATGATGTCTGCCTGAAAGCAATTAACCCCCCCTGGTACAGGTGAATTCCTGGGCTCCAGGATGAGCTGGGAAATCTCAGGATAGGGCCAGGTTTTGTGCCAGGCTGCAGGGAACATCTGGCAGGCTGCTTATCAGCAGCTGCAGGTCGTAGGGTGGCTTCTGGGAGGCATCTGCTGACAGTAGAGGGGACAACCCGAGTGCTGAAGGGACACCCTGGGTGCTGAAGGGACGTTCTGTGTCACTCAGGGCTCCTGGATGCTCAGCTGCTCCCGGGGGGAAGCGCAGAGGGGGAGGCACAGGGGCTGGGTGTTCTCTAAATCCCCCTGAGGACATCCAGGGCTGGCTCAGAGCCCGAATTTGGGCATCCCTCTGATGCCTTGGGCAGGCTGAGCTGGAACAGAGACTGGACAGAGCTGGAGAATAAAGGAGAGATTTATTGAAAGGCCTTTAGGACACACCTTGGGCAGGACAAGAGCCTGGCCAGGGCTGCACCCAAGGTGGATCCCAAAATGGGCACAAAATGGACAAAGGGGCACGAGGTCTCACACTTGGATCAGTTTTGGTCCATTTGCACTTTGGGGTTGAATTGTCCAATTGCAGCTCCAGGCTGTGAGGTCCCATCCTTCTTGTTCCTCCCTCCAGCCACCGCTGTTTGTGCTTTTGGGGCTGAAAACTTGTCCCAGTTGTCCTTGGTGTGCAGCAGGAACAGGATTTGTTTTGTGTGGCTGCTGTGTGCAGAGAGCTGAGTGACCCTGAGTGTGAGCTCAGAGCTGCTCCTGGGCAGCACAGAACACGGAATACAGGGAAGATAAAACTTCAGGCATCACCTCAGGGGAGCAGGGCTGGTCCCTGGACCCGGGATTCCTCCTTGGAGCCCGTTTCCTCTGGAGGATGTTTCACAGGATGCAGCCCTGCCGTGCAGGGGTTGTGTTGAGGTGACCAGAACCCTCTGGGCAGGGCAGGTGGGACTCACTCTTTAGTGGAATACCCCCTTAAATTCCCTGCTCAGCATCTCCAGGTAAATCCAGGCTCCTGGACCCAGCCCTTGTGTAGCTGATTAATGCTGGAACAGGGATTGAGAAAGCAGAACTGGGGGGTCACTGTGGGGCTTGGGACACACATTCCCTGCAATAAATAAAACCCATGTGTCCCCCCAGACTTAGAGCATCTGGGGTGGCTGCTGAGAGGAGAAAGATTGTCTGAGCTCTTGCCACAAAATCCTCCCTTCCCCCTCTTCCTTTGCAGCCCAGGAGCTGCAGCTCTCCCTGTGCTGGACAGTCGGGATTCCTGGAACCACTGGGTCCCTGCCAAAGCTTGCTCTGCTCCAGAGTGTCGGACCAAGTGCTGGTGGATCAGTTAATTATCTGATTTCTTCTGCCAGGCTTTATTTTCCCGGGACATTTACAGCAGGGACTGAGATACCCAGTTCCAATTCAAATTAGCTCTCTGGGCTGCTCCGCGTGTTCCCTGAAATCCTTTGATGACTCAGAGGAACAGTTGCTATCATCACCTTCTTATTTCACCTTTTTTTTAATGCTTGAGAGTAGAGATCAGAGCGAGCACCAGGAGCTCACCAAGATTCTGCTGCTCCTGCAGCCACATCTGTGCCCAGAGCTGCCTTTCCTCCCTCTCGGGGAGCTCTGCTGGCTCTGCACTCGGCCTGGCACCAAGGGGAAGGGGCCAGACCCAGCCCAAGCCGTCTTCTGATTCCGGCCAGGGGGAAACATTAATCACAGAATCATGAAGGCCAGAAAATGCACCCAAGGTCATCAAGTCCGGCTGTCAGCCCCCAGGAATGATGTCTAATACAGCACCCTAGTGGGAATCTCTTACTTCCCATCATCCTCAACCTCTGGCAGAGCTGGAGCCTTGATGGCTCTGGAGCTGAACCTCCAGGCTCTCACCTTCTCACAGGTTTATGGACATTTTCTCATTTTTCTTTAAAATCCTTCTTTGCACTAATCTGAGAGAATGATTCCTTCTTCAGCAGAACAGGAACGTGCTGGCCGGGTTCCTCCCTTTCTTCTCCCACTTTTTTCCCTTTCCCTCAGTGCTTGGAAGCTGCTCTCCATGACTGAAGGGAATCACCAGCCCTCCTGAGCTTTATTTTCCTCTCCAGAAACACTGGAAATGGTTAGAAATCATTCAGAAATCGTTCTGAAATTGTTTTGTTTTCTGGAGTCAGGTTGTCTGGTGACCTTTATTCAGAGCGTGGCTGAAGGGAGGTGTTTGGGGCAGCCCCCTGATTAACTTGGCTGTTAATTAATGCTCAGAGATGAATCCTCCCTGCTATCCTTCATCCTGGCTGCTGTCAGGACGTGTGCCACCACAATTCCTGTGTGATAAAGCAGGCGAAAGAGAGACAGGGGACACGCTGGGACGATCAATGGCATCGATCCTGGTTTTGTGCCCAAAATTGTGCCCAAAAGCAGGAGCAGGGAGGGACCTGACACCTGACACAGCACCTGAGTCAGGCGTTTCCACCACTGGGGCTACCCACGGAATTAATGACACGATTCCAATTAGTGCTGGGCATGAATTAACCTGCTGATTGCGCAGGTTGAAACGCCTGGTGGCTCTTAGGAGGATCTGTTTTTATGGGAGATCTCCAGAGTTCTGGGGATCTGTGGCTGTTCTGAGGGTGGTGATCGCTGGAGGAAGCAGCGGGAGCAGCAGGGCTGGGTGGCACGGGCAGCACCAGGAGCACAGGCAGCTTTTGGGAACATTTCCCTCCAGGGAATGGAAAAGGCAGCAGCCACTTCCTCCTGAAGTTTGATCCTGCCCCACCTGAGCCGCCTCAGTTTGCCCTGCACATCGCCGCATTTTCTGCACCCAATTTCCAGCGCTTCCTTCCGCTCCCAGTCCACGCAAATAATCACATGTCTATTTATTCCCTCCTGGCAGCCTTTTTGGTGAAATTGCCTCCTCGTGACATCGTCATTCTCCCCTGCCTAAAATTCTGTATATTTTCCAGCAGCTCTATTTATTCCAAGATGGTTTTCTGTCAATCTCTATTTACACTGCATTAGTGGGGTTTTTTTTCCAAACATCTGATTAAGTCTGCAATAAAGTTTGGACAGGAAAAGGGAATCTAAAAAAGCCAATTCAATTTTCAGCTCGTTTTGGTGCTCCTCTCAAGGCTGTGTTTCTCACAAGAAGCCACCAAAACATTGTATTTATTTTGACACGAGCTTACAGTGGAAAGAGGAATAAATTTGATAGGCTTGGTGATGGGAGCTGCAGGGACTGAGGGGGAGCAGAGCACCCCAAACAGCAGATCAGCCTGCAGAGGGTTTCACCAGCCCTTCAGCAAAGGGGCAGGGGCGTGTGGCTGACACAAAAGGTCACCTAACTCACCCCAATGAGGCTGAATTTGAGATAAAAACATTCCAATTAAGAAAATCAGAGAACAGCGTGAATAGTTCGGCTTAAATCTGGATCCACCTATGCTTGTGCAAACACAGAAATGAATTAGTGCCTGGTGTGGCAGTGAATGTGCTGCTCCAAAAGCTGGGCACTGCTTTGTCCAGCTCCCAAAATCCCGATTTTACAAAGATTTAGGAGCTGGAGGTAGAACAACGGGTCTCTGCCTATATTTGCCCTCCTGGAAATCCCCAGTCTGGATCCCCATAACTCTCACGACCCCAGAGCACAGAGTTTGCGGTTTCCAGGCTCTCTGCAGAGCTGTCCCTTCCTCTGCCTGTGCCCCAGACAAGATTCAGTTTTGTGGCCAGAAATGCACTGAATGGGAGCTGGACCAAACCTGAGCCCCGTGAGCACCAGGAATTTCAGAACAAACGATTCCTTCCCACTTTTTTCTTTTCCCTCTTGGTGCTCTGAGGCAGCCAAACCCCTCAGACAACACAGAGCACAGCCCCCAACCCTCCTGTGAAAAACAGAAAAGGCACCTTGGGACTTTCCATTTCACCCTTCCTGTTTTCCTTCTTCACCAGCAAAGCCGACACCCAAAACCTCCCAAGGAGTCCACAGCCACCAAGAAGTGCAACTGGGAAAAGCCTTGCAGCTCCTTTCAGTCGTCCTTTCAGGTGAAGGGGAAGAAAATCCCTGCCCATGCCTTGTGGGGGCACCTGGCTTCAGGCTGAGGCTCGGCAGGACAGAGCTCCATTCCCAAACCTGAGACACACTTTTGGCACACCCAGTAAAAGCTCCCAGAGTTGATTTCGCAGCTCTGCGACTCCTCCAACTGCTAATTACTGATGGAGACTAATTATCAGAGCGGTGTGATGGCAGGCATGGGGTTTTACCCTGCCGGAGTGGTGCCGGTTTCAGTCTCACCAGCAGGAACTGCTCTGCCGTGAGTCACGCAGGAGATCCCAGGATGGGACCTCTCACCTGGGTGTCCCTGAGTGAAAAGCACCGTCGGGTCCCTATCCCTCCAGGAAATCTGGGCCAGCAACTGTTACCCTGGTTTTTCTGAGTTTTTTTATTAGCCTTTTGAATTTCATAATGGAGTCAGATCTTTTAGTTACTGTACAATATTAGGAGCAGTTTTCTACCTTTTCCCACAGATGTAACATAAACAAATCCTTTGTTTTTCATTCTCTGTCCTTTGTTTGCATATTTCTAACCTGAAAACAGCTGTAACTGACAGTTGGTCTGGCCACTGAGGCTGAGGGGTGGAAACCCCAAAAAGCCAATCTTCTGCTAGACCCAGCAAATGTATAAAAAGTAAAAATAAACAAAGGTGTTCTCTTCCTGCTCTCTCCGCTCTCTCAGCAGTGAGCTGGGATCGGAAGGACCTCTGCTTTGCAAAAATCTCTTGTGTGCTGTGTGTGACTGTTTTGTGTGTCTCGGTGACAAGCAACCACTGGAAATCAAATTTCCTCCGAGGGGTTACCTTGCCGAGGGAGGAGTCAGGGGTGGACAGCTGAGGGACGTGCTGCACCCGTGGGATTCCAGACAGGCCTCTTCCTTGGGCAAAACGGTTCGGAATGGGGAGGCTCAGAAAGACCAGGAGAGTTCCTGGCACTGCTGAGGCAAATCAGCCTGGCACAGGTCTGTCCTGAGCTGAGAGCAGTGGCCGAGGCACGCTGGGGGTCCCGTATGGGTAAAGCGTCTGGAGCAGAGCTGGCTGAGAGGGAAAACCCTGTCCTGCCCAGTCCTGGCTGCTGTCAGGTGGGGAAGGGGGTGACAAGGTCAGATCTTGGGAGCATCTGAACGTGCTCCAGAGGTTTGAGGGGGTCTTTGAAAGCTAACCCAGAGTTACCTGAACTGTTTCAGACAGCTCAGGTGCAATCAGGTTCCTTGGCTGGCAGGAGAACCAGGCTCCCACACGGAGCTCAGAGCGCCCCGAGGGCAGGGCCAGAGCTCCGGGACAAGGGACGGAACATTCCCAAAGAGGGATGGGCACAGGGCAGAGACCTCTGCACGTGTCCTGGGAGGAAATGCTGGGCAGGTGTCTTAAACCATCATTCTCTTTGGGAGGCAAAGGCTAAGGACACTCATTTGTGGAGAAAACAGAATTGTGCAACCTGAAAATGAGGTTGGGAATGAGGTTCAACCCCTGTCTGAGTTCAGACACCGCTCTCCAAGTACCAGCTTTTGAATCGAGGCCTCTGCTCTCTGCTGTCGGTGGAATTACACATCATTGCCAAAGGCACTAAGGTGAGCATCAGTTGTAAGGTTTGGGACCAAAATAAGGTTTTACTGACATCGTCCTCCTGCTGCCAGCCACAGGAGTCAAGTTCACCCCAGCTTTCTCCGAGTTTCATACAAGGAATATTAAGCTGGTTCGACTTTGATGCAATCTACATCTAAATAAGAGTCCCCCTCTGAAGGATGAAGACAACTACTGGTGCGTGGAGCAGAAGTAAGATTGACATTTGGAGGACGTGAAATCTTTTGGGAAGCCCTAAAATATCCCCTAAGTAGGTCAGCTGGGTGACCTGGATCTGTACTTTTAATACGAGAGTAGCCTACATTTGCTGTGTTTGCTGAGGAATGAAGGTTTTTTGGGTGATGGGTTTATTTTTAGTAGTTAAATGTGACCTTTGTAGGAGATCCTATAATAAGAACAATGACAGAGCTGGCCAGGGGTGCGTCACACCACACTGCTTTTGATTTAGAGATGATGAGCACACATCATTTATCCTCTGGTCATTTCTAGGAGAGGACTCTCATACAGGCAATTTTCACTGGAGGGATCAAGTCAATACTCTCAAATAGGAGGGATTTTGTGATGGCAAAAAAAAAAAAAAATTCCTTGTCTTACAAGGTAATTAATCATCATTTCCATCAAGGGAGAACAGATTCTTTAGGATCTAAAACGAAAGAAGAAACCCTGGCAAGGCCAGAGGTTCCCTGCTCAGATTTCAGCAGCCACCATCCAGGAGTTTTTCCAATCAATCCCATAACAAACTCCCTTATTTTTCAATTTCCCCACTCTAAAACAGTCTGAACAAAGAAGTACAGAAACAGTTGAGCTTCCTTCCTCCTTTGGGGTGTTCCCCACCCCGAGCAAACCTGCCTAGATCCGCACTCCAAATCCCACAGCCCAGCCATGGGAGAAACTGCAGCCTGGGCTGGGAAAGGGAAGTTTTTATTCCTGTCTGAGCACATCAAGAATTCCCAGCCTTCCCTGGGAATGAATGTGAGTTACCATATGCATCACCCTGCTGATCCAAATCCACGCGGGGTTCATGGAAAATCAGTATTTGTGTGAATATTCTTCAGGCGAAGGATGGAATTAGTCACAAGATATTAAGTGAAAGATAGGTGAAATGATAAATGGAGTGGCTTCCCAAAGGACATCTTTCCTTCAAGCCGTCCGTGAAGATCTCACTGGCTCAGATTAAACATTCCAGCTCACTCAGGGACCACGGAGCTCTGGATCACGGGGGCCTGGCCTGGCCTGGATTTCCACACTCCTCCAGCCCACAGAATTCCTGCTGCAAGGGGCACATTTCACCCCCACCTACAGAACATGGAATGGTTTGGGTTGGAAGGGCCCTCAAAGCTCATCCACCCCCTGACATGAGGCTGCTGAAGGAAAACTGCCAAAACTTCTGGGAAAACAACTGTCCAACAACATTGAGCATCCCAGGAGCTCCAGGACGTTCTCAGCTTTAAATGGCATGGTGTTTTCTCCCAGAGAGGTGTCTGAGGATCTTTGAATTGCAATGAGGGGGAATAAAAACGTTATGGGGTCATAAAGCTCGCAGATGGAGCAGCTCACAGATGGAGCAGCTGGCACAGCAGGGACAGGGACACCAGGCACAGCTCGACAGTCCCCAGTGTCCCGTGTGTTCAGAGCCAGCCCTGGGGATGTGAGGCACCAGCCCTGCAGCCACAGCCCTGGAGGGACCTGCAGTGCCTGAGCTCTTTTAACTCCCCTCACACTCTGGGTGGACACCCTGGGCTCCAGACTGGAGAATTCCATGACTTCTTACTGGTTGTGGCTTTATAGAAGGATTTTATAAACCCATCAACCCTCCAAAACCAATGTTCCGGCAGTGGGCACTGACCATGTGGTCACAGGAGGGAAATGACCCGAAAATGCTGCACCCAAACCTTTCTGAAAACCCAATGCCTGTGCTTTCTGCTCACTCTGAGAAGGGGGGAAAGAATTAAACCCATTTCACTGTTTCTTGTCCAGGTTCTGCTGGGAGAAGCTCCATGGCAAGGAGGGAGCAGAGGGCTGGTGATCAGCCTGGCTTCGGAGACCTCCACGCGTCCTTGAGGACACGAAGGGACACTCCTGATTATTCGGGACAAGTCTAAACAAATCAACACCCAGCAGCACAGGATGACCCCAGGCAGTGTCAGGAGGAGGATTAGCAGGAGCCAGCCTCATCTTTGCCCTTGACTCCTGACAAATCTCTGGCAGCAGGCGCCAGGTCCTGCCCGTGCCCCGAGGGGAGGGGACTGACAGGAGGATCTGCCTGTTGCTCAACCTTCTGCCCGAGGCTATGAAAGGAGATATCAGCTCATTTTCCTCAGCCGTGCCCCTGTCTGGGAGCTGAACATTTGTTTTGCTCGTAGGTAGCACCATGAGGTGGCTCCCAGGCCTGCCCTCCACTGCTGGGCTTTGTCAGCTGTGCACTGGGACATCCTCCTCTCCTCATCCTGAGTTTTGAGACAGCCGAGCCCAGGGGGCTCCTCTCTGAGCCTGCAGCGTGCTGTCCCCTCCAGGAGCCTGGGACAGCCCGTGTGGCACTGCCACCACGGCTCCTGTCACTGCAGAACGCCCCTTTCCCTTCTCCTGAGCGCAGGGTGGGTTCCACTGGACAGCGCTGCCAGGAGAGCCTCCCGTCCCGGATGCTGGGAATGCCCAGCCAGGCTGGTCTGGAGAACAAACCCCTCACTCCTCTGTCCCTCCTGTCTCTTTCCCCAGCTTGGAACTCAGCCCCGCACAGCCAACAGGAGGCAGGAGAGAATTGGAAGGGTAAAACTGGAAAAAAAAAAAAAACAACATATGGACAGAGACAGTCAGTGAAAGAAATAAGATAATAAATTGTAATGAAGAGGAAAATAATGAAGGGAGGTGTCGTGGTTTGGAGATAAATTTGGGGGAATAAATTTGGGAATAAAACCCAAATGCAAACAGCTGCTCATCACCAACCAACAGATTCCGTGTGGCAGGAGCTCACGGCTCCCACCCATTCAGTGTGAACCCAACGCTTGTGGGAGAATCTCTTTTCCTCCAGACACAACTCCCATCCAGGAGAGGCGGTGGGACAGATTTTCCTTCCGAACTAGCCCAGGTCTCATGAAAACTCCATGGAAAAAGAATGAAATTAGCATAGAATGATAGCCAGTCTCTAGGAATCAAGTCCTTGCCCAAGAGGACAGAGCCAGTGCACGTTGTCTGACTGAATACGTGTCTTGAGCTCAGAGCACTATATAAAAATAATAATAAAAATAAAACCAATATCCTCTGCCTGCATTGTCCTGTCTCGGCTGTTACATACACTAATGAGGACTTCCACTTGTATAAATGCAACATGTTCTCTACTAAGCATATCGTTTGTAGGTCCTCTAATAAATCAATGTTTTATGCAAGCAAAACCCTTAAAGTTAATGCGAGCAAAAAGTGCGCTCTCATCCCCAGCAGCTCCCAAACCCCTGCAATGCAGCCTTTCGTTATTTCTGTGAAAGGAAAGAAAAAAGGAAGGAAATCAATAGAGATTCCTCGTGCGTAATCCTCGGCAAGATTAGCACTTTGTCAGCCTCTGGTATAATCTCCTGGAAAGCAAAAAGGAGAAGGGTGGGAGGGTGAGGAGGAGGGGAAAAAAGGAAAGTCACAGGGAAGCCTCAGACTGGGGATTTGTTGGGGGTGGTCACTGTGCTTCTTCAAAACAATATTTCAGAGGTGACTCTGGCCAGCTCCCCTGGGTGCCCAGAAATTCCTGGAGATGCCTCCCTCAGCTGTTGGGATATTCAGATTGGAAGAGAAACCTCCATATTGAATCTCCAAAATTTAATCTCCTCCAATATCTAATCTCCAACATTTAAACTGGAGATTTGTAACTGGAGGAGAAACCTCCTAATTTAGCAGCGAAGCAGCAAAGTTCCCAGTTTTAACAGGGGATTCAGGGCCTAAATGCCAAAGGCAGCCCAGGCTGGGCAGTGCCAAGTGCCAAGTGCCACTTCCATAAGTGCCACTGCTGCCTCACATCTTGGTTAAATATGTGACTGTTGAAGGCTCTGGCCTGTCTGAGCCATAACAAGTAAAAATCACTGTACTGTGAAAATAATATTTGACTTTAACCACTTCAGCTTAAATTTCAATAAACTGATTTCAATTCGAACCCCAGCCTATTTTTTACTCAGGCTTTAGCTTAAAGCTCCCTACTTAGGCTACTTTTGCACCCCCTCTTCTCAACCCCTGTCCCTCAGTGGCACAGCCCCCCACCCCACTGCAGCCACCCCGGGGTTAAATTCACACAGGAGCTGCACAGAGGCGACCCAAACACGAGAAAGAGAGAGAAATAACTCAGAAGGGTCAAAGGCAGAAAATGAGCGCAGAAAGTTGGGATCACACCAAAGGATTCACTGGGAATAATCGCCTCTTTCGATTCAGGCCAGAATTAAAGAATGCAGTAAAAGCGGGGCAGGACACGGGGCTGGGGACAGTGCAGCATGGGAAGAGCTGGAATGGCTGACAGGCGCCAGTGGCACCGGGCAGAGCTCAGCAGCAGCAGCTCCTGCTGTGCAGGTGCCCGTGGAACGCTCCCTCTCCCAAAGCGCAGTTCCTGGAAAGCAGAGCTCCAAGCTGCAGTCTGCACAAACAACCCAGCAGCTGCTGCTGCTGCTCACCAGCTGAGATCCTCGAGAGGCCCCCGCTGCCTTTTCACCCTGTCTTCCTGCTGGAACCCTCCCTGGCTGGTGCTCAGCCCCACCCGGCAGCGCGGAGCCGGGAGTTGGAGCGCAATTCCCGCTCCTCGTGCATAATTTATTGAGAGAAATGGAAATGAGCCTTCGTGTTTTCCTCGCAGTGCCTCCCGCACGAGCTTCCCTTCGCTTGCTGCCCTGGAAATGGCCTCCCAACAAACCCAAGCGATCCGTGAATAAACAGATATTGACAGTAGCTCCTGAATTTCTGCAGCTGCTTTCCATGCAGTTCCCACTTCACCCGGAAAATGTAAGGCTGGATGTAAAAGCGGGCAGAGAAAGCCGAGGGTGCCTCATGAAGAATTCGCATTAACTCCCCAAGTGACCCCTGAGGAGTTACAGTGAGCAGATAACGAACACTGCCAGGCAATCATCCATCCGAGCCTAAAGCTTCATCCCAAAAGTTACTACAGCTGATTATTAACATTTAATGAGCACGGCTTTTATTGTTGCACGGCGCTCGGCGGCTCCACGTGATGATGGAAGAACGGGTGTGCTGGTTTTGCTGCCCCTGCCTCCGTGCTCAAGCTGAAGCGAAGCTGTAACACTCCCCAGGAAGTGCTGATGTCACAGAAGTGAGGCTCCGCTCGAGACCTGAATTGCTAAAGAGAGGAGCTCCTTTCTCTTCTGTGGGTGCGCAGAAGAAAAAGCTCCCGACTATTCGACAGCCTAGCGGATGAGTAAATGCTCTTGTAATTTTCGCTCCAGATCTGTGGAGTTCCCCAGACCAACAAACCTTATTTATTAAGCTCCTGACACCGAGATTCTGGACTCCTTACATAAAACTAGCGGTAAAGCTTTCTAAAATCTCATTAAAAGATTAGCCTGCTGTCACCAGCAGCTGGGACACTGCAGAGGAGGGTGCAGAGCTCCCAGCGTGAGGAGGTGGAGGAAAACCTGGGCAAAATTCTGCCCTCAGCACATTCCTTCCATAAATACTGCACAGCTGGGACCAGGCTGCGAAGGGAAGATCACCACCAAATATTGGCTGTCTAAAAACCAGGAGCTGATGTTCTCCAGCTGCCAATTCGGATTAGAGAAATGTCCCATTTTTATCTCCTTGCTGAAGGAGGCACCTTGACTCCTGAGTCAGGCTGGGCTGGGACTCGGGCAAATTCCCAAAGTTCGGTGGTGACCAGCCAGGTCCTGATCCCCTGATCCCTGCACTGCTCTGGCTACAGCAGCTGAGCTCTGTGTTAGTTCTGGTCCTGTCCTGAGAGCCTCCAGGGATGGAGGAATTTATTGGTTATGTTGGCTTTATTAATTTATTTATTCATTGTATTTTATCCCTTTTATTTATTTATTTATTGTATTTATGTATTGCATTTTATGTGTTTTATTTATTTATTTTTATCTTATTTATTTATTTATTTAATGTATTTTATTTATTTATTTTTATCATATTTATTTATTTATTTATTGTATTTAATGTATTTTATTTATCATATTTATTTATTTATCGTATTTATTTATTTACTGTATTTATTAATTTATTTTATGTATTTTATTTATTTATTTATCCATCATGTTTATTTATTTATTTATTTATTTATTTATTTATTCACATTTTATTTCATTTCTTTCGTCTAGTTTGGTTTTGTTCATTTTTAATTTATTTATGTTGTTTGTTTATTTTCGTGCTTGCGTGTTTGCTTATTTAATTTATTTATTTTAGAGTGGCCATTCCTGTGCCTAAAGGGGCTGGAGGGAGCTTTTCACAAGGGCCTGGAGACACAGGGCAAGGGGGCATTGCCTTCACCTGGAGGAGGGCAGGATTGGATGGGATTTTGGGCAGGAATTGCTCCCTGTAGGGTGGGCAGGGTGCCCAGCGCAGCTGCGGCTGTCCCCGGATCCCTGGCAGTGCCCAAGGCCAGGCTGGAGCAGCCTGGGATGGTGGGAGGTGTCCCTGCCATGGCAGGGGTGGGATGGGATGAACTTCAAGATCCTTCCCATTTTGGGATTCTGTCTTGCTCTCCTGAGTTGAACTGATTTTTCTCTCTCTGTCTGGGCTCAGCTGTTAAAGAAGCTCTTTATTAGATCTGTCATCTCATCTCAGCTCACCTGATATGTGTGTGTGCCCACTTTATATTCAGTATTTCCTGTGCTGTCTGAATCCCTGATTTCTTTGTGGAATAAAAGCAAATTTTCTGAAATCACGGAATTATTCAGCTCTTATATTCAGAATTTTCTCTTCCTTCATGGCTGGTTGGTTTAAATTCCGAGCAGAGCTGTGCTATCTCACTGGGGCTGTTTGCACACATCTCCTGATGCTCCACTTCAAAACTGCAAATGAAAGAAGTTTTTGTCAGCATTGGGGTACCTCGAGCTCAGCAATGAATTCTGAAGTCTGTTCAAACACTGCTCCTTGTTTAGTTTCCTGTCCAATACTCAAAAACCAGTTCTTAAAACTTCTCTCCTGTAACTTCAGCTGATAAAAGGCAGGTAACGAGAACACCTGGAAAACTAAGGAGCAGGGTTGTCATGAGTACAACCCAGGAATTCTAATCCATCTGTTCAAATAAATACCCGCAGGCACTTTGCTGTTGCCTGTCCTTGCTCCCTGAGCTCAGTGCCAGCCTGTCTTTCATCCTCCTGCTCCAAAAAGGATTGGATTTCCTCCTGGGAGGTGTGGTCACACCCTCCACACATGCAAACTTTTCCATGAAGTTCAAGTTAGCTTGGACAACTTTTGGAGCTTATGTAAAGGAAAAAAAAAAAAAAAAAAAAAAAAAACCAAAACAACTTTGGTGTCTTTTTCTTGTTTTTAGCTCCTGCAGGACATGAATCACGTCAACAACAGGATTGCAGCAGCTGTTGTCTTGTGGGTAGGATAAGGCACCGTTTTGGAAAGAAAACTCGAACTCCTCAGATAATCCCCAAACCTTTCTGACAGAGGACTGACACAGAAACGAGCGCAGGGCTTTGCAGCGTGTCCTGGATTTTTATGGGATGATGGCAAAGTCACTGTGAGTCCCTCAGTGACCGCAGGGACACAGGGAGGCTGCAGGCAGGTGGGGGAATAATGGGAGGATTTTATTAAAAGAGACGTGAAAGGGGGTGTTCGTGTGCCAGGTGGCTCTTTCTACTGGAGAGGGTACCAAAAGCATTAAGATCAGGCGATAACCTGGAATCCTCCTCCTTGGTGGATCCCAAATTTCCCCTCTCGCTGCAGCTGCTCCTGGGCCATTTTCTGCCATGCCAAGGAAACCCCAGCAGGAGGGAAGCACAAAGTGAACGTCAGCCTCAGCAGGGTTAGCTAAAATCTTCCTTAATTCTCACACTCGGCCTGAAGCCCCAGCGAAGAAAACTCCAAAGGTTCTTCAAACCTTCCCCCTTCTTGGTGGGAAGGAAAGCTAAAGAGTGTGGGATCACTCCTGGCAAAATCCCCTCGGTTCTCCACTCTATTCCAGTTAATACCGGTGCTTCAAACCAGGAAATTGATGGATTGAAGTCAGGAAATGCTATTTTTTTAATTTTTATTTATTTATTTATTTATTTTATCCTGAGCATCACCACTTGCCTGTGACCCAAACATTTCAGTGACTCAGCCTCTCTGCCCTCAGACAAAACTGGCCCCAGCTCCCCACAGAGCCACGTGCACGGCACAGACACTCGAGCATTCTGGGCTGCGTCTTCAATTTAATCTGCATTCAGGTGAGGAGCTGGACCTTGGAAGGTGGAAGCAAAGCTGCTGATGTGCCTGAACATCTGGCCCGGGTCCCTCAGGCTGGAGGAACGTCCCCAGAGCTGTGCTGGCACCAGCCTCGGTGGCATCCCCAGCACATCACCGAGACCTACCAGAGCAAAGGCACGGCTTTGCCCTCCTGGAGGACAGTGACTCATGTCTGCAAATCCCACACAAACAGCCCTGAGGTCACCGTGTCCCCGTGTCCCCGCCCCGCCAGGCACTCTGCTGTCCCTCGCAGTGATGTCACCTGCAGGCTGAGGGTGACACCAAACCCCAAAGCACAGGGCTGCTCCTCCGCCCTGCCACGCCCCTGTCCCTTCAGGTGAACGAGAAGAAGCTGTCTGCATTCCTGTGTGCTCAGCAGGGCTAATCCTGACCCAGGATTCCTGCGGCTCTGCAGCCTGGCTGGTGGAAAATACCTTGGGAGATAAAGAACCTGTCGTTGTCTGGGGAATGGCAGGTCCTGGGTTGTTCCCCGGGTTAGAGAAGGGAAGATGAGAGAGCAAAAATGCAGCTCTGCATTGAACCTAGGCAGGGAAATGGAGAATTTTCATTAAATTCTTGTCTTCGTTGTTGCTTTGCAGTCCCAATAACCTCACCCTCCATTTTATCCCCTCTGCATGAACCTTTCCGCTCTCCATCTCTCGTGTTCCTTTGTGTCCCTGAATCACAGACCTACAGGATCACACAAGGTTTGGGTTGGGAGGGACCGTAAAAGCTCCTCCAGTTCCATCCCTGTCAGTGGGCAGGGACACCTTCCACTGTCCCAGGCTGCTCCAAGCCCCGGCCAACCTGACCCTCTAAAGTGGTTGAACATTTTAGCACGAGCTATTTTCTGCTTCAAAATCTGCTTTAATTGAAATCTTCATTAAAAAAAATAATAATTTAAAAAAAAAAAGTGTATTCTTAACGTGGGTTAGAGGGGTGTGTTGGTGTGTCACGTTTGTGAGAAAAGGAAAAGTGACCTCTGGGCAGCACAAAAAATCCACATTAAACAACCTGGAGTCAAGGAAGGGGGAAGCTCTTGCTGATGAGGAAGGGGAAATGACCCCCTAAAACAGAAAGGATCCCCTAAAACAGGAAAGGAAAATCCGACTCTGGACTCCCCAGCCTCAGCTCAGGTGAGAACCAACCAGGAAAGAGAAAGACAAAACTTTGGGAGATGACAGACCACTGCGTTTAACTTTGGGGCTTGCTAATTGGCGAGAGATATAAGATCAAGCCTATCATTAATATCTGGAGAAAACAACACTTGATGGACAAGCACTGTGGGTGGAAATCCTGTCAAAGTTTCCATCAACGTCGATCAAAGCCAGTTTCTCGAGAAGCAGCAGCCAACGGTGCTGCCTGTGTGGGTTTAGGAGGGGGAACACACGAGCCATCAGTTGAAATGATGCAAGAAAAATTTAAAAAAAACACCTTTTCTGTTTGCCAGCCCAGCCCTGAGAGCCCCCTCGCCATGGCTCTGAGGACTGGCTTGTGCCACGCCCCGCTGTGCCACAGAGCGAGGTGGGATAAAGGTTCCTACTGTGGACATGGGAGTCCCAAGGAAATCCCAAGGAAATCAGGAAGCCAGCCCAGACTCCCCCCTTTTATGTCCTCGCCAGCTCGCTCAGAGGCTGAGGCAGATGAGCTCAAGGTTGGGTCCGCTGGGGAAAGTCGCTCCACGCTGTGAATGTACATTTCCCTCCATTTGCAATGCCAGCTTCTTTTCATTCCAGTTTAGTATTCCAGATTTATGCAACCAGATTTCTTTGATCTTAACCAGCTCACAAAAGCTTTCAAGATGTCTTTGCCTTTGGAGCCTGTTGGAAAAACCCAGCTCTGCAGAGAGGGGGCAACTGAGAGGCTTTTTAGCCTTTCTTTTAAATATTGTTAATTTAAAAAATCTTCTTTTTAGCCTTTTTTTAAAAAATATTTTTAAAGATTTTATTCCATTATCAATCTCGTAGAAGGGTGAGACACAGAAGATGTAAAGCTCGATGCCATTCTATCAAAACCCAAACTAATTCTTTGTTACAATATCTCATAAATGCTTTTCAGCTATCAGCTTTTTCCACACCATGCTGCTAATATTCCCAACACCGACCACCTGATTATTTTACCCCACGTGGTCTCACTACAATTCATCTTCCACAATTCTAATTCTCCAAAATATCTGCTCTGTTTGCAAGGCCATCGTTTGGAACTTGTTTCCAGTTTAATTTCTCTCCCAGCAATGTCTTCTCTATCCCATGGCCTCTTCCAAATCATCTTGGAACACATCTCAGCACACCTCATCTCAGAGTTTGCACACAAATGCACAAGGGGGATGGTTTGGCAAGGAAGTGATTTTCCAGGGAGTTGTAGCAAAGACCAATCAGTGACTGGCTTTGAAGCTTGACTGACCACTTAGAGAGGTGATACACCTCTGGCAGCACACACAGGGTTAAATATCAGAGGATCCCAGGAAAACTCTCCTTTTTTCTCCCTGCCCTTGCCCTGTGTGAGCTTTCGGTCAGGCTCTGAGAACCCTCTCAGGATCCTCACAGGAGACTTTGCGCAGGAGAGGCAGCAGGCGACTTTTGGCTGTGCATCCTGGAGCAGTTGTGACCACGGGGTCCCCCACCGGCTGCGGAGCCACTCCTGCTCCTCCCAGGGAGATCCCTGTCACCAGACCCTTCCCCACAAACTGCTCCTCCCATGGAGATCCCTGTCACCAGACCCTTCCCCACAAACTGCTCCTCCCATGGAGATCCCTGTCACCAGACCCTTCCTCACAAACTGCTCCTCCCAGGGAGATCCCTGTCACCAGACCCTTCCCCACAAACTGCTCCTCCCAGGGAGATCCCTGTCACCAGACCCTTCCCCACAAACTGCTCCTCCCAGGGAGATCCCTGTCACCAGACCCTTCCCCACAAACTGCTCCTCCCATGGAGATCCCTGTCACCAGACCCTTCCCCACAAACTGCTCCTCCCATGGAGATCCCTGTCACCAGACCCTTCCTCACAAACTGCTCCTCCCAGGGAGATCCCTGTCACCGGACCCTTCCCCACAAACTGCTCAAACCAAGCTGCAGCCTCTGCTCCCCACGGGAGGAGCAATCTTTCCAAGGAGGAGCCGTGTGTGTGTTTAATGAAAACCCCTGAAGAGATCTGGGGTCATTCCAGAGAACGAGCGAGCCCAAAGCCGGGAATAAAAGGATTAATCCAGCGAGGAGGAAGTCAGAACCTTTCACAGCGAGAGAGGGGCCCTGCGTCACCCCTGGAATGCTGATTATACTGGCACAGCTAGCTTGTCAAAACACCGGGGGTAGACGGATCTTCAAAGCCAAGAGTTGGCCAAGGGCAAACATCTCGAGCCAGGTGCTCTGCCCAGAAGTTAGAGAGGAAATGCAGCTGTATAAATGCAGTTAGAGGAGTGCCTTTGCACAGAGGTTACAGAGCAATGGGGATTGTCCCCGTGCTGATGGTGCCCCAGGGGCCCTGTGCTGCTCTGAGATCTGTTCTGGTGGTGTGGAAGAAAAAGGAAAATAAAAAAATGACCGATTAATTCTTTTATTCTGAGTCACACTCCACTCTCACTCATCCAGTGGGGTCAGCCAGCACCGGGCTGGGATCACAGCCCCACAGGCCAAGGCTGAGGTGGTGCAGGGAGGAATCTGAGTCCTCACACCCCCATCCTCCAGGGAGAGTCCAGCTTCAATGCTGGGTCTCACCTGTGCTGCTTGACCCAGCCCAGGGGGCTGGGAGTGCTCTGCTCAGTGTTTCACCCTCCAGATTTACAGCACAGCTACCCTTTCAACCAGCCAAAAGGGTTTTGCTTAAATCCTCTCAGTCCAAGGACATTTCCTACCGGGTCCTTGCAGGGAATTTAAAGCCACAGGTCATGGTAGCTGCAGGGCAAACGTGAGCGTCCAAAATAATTACAGCAAGATCAGGGAAATTCTGAATATTTCATGACTTGCTACGAGCTGAACAAATGAAAAAGGCAAACTGGACCTCACAGCTACACACCTGTGCAGGTGGGGAAGGCACGACCTGCTGTGACACAGAATTCCCGTCTTCTAAATATTTATTAATATGGGCTGGAGGAGAAATTGGAAGGGAAGAGGTGTGAACCTGTCCTCACAGCAGGATCTGTCCCAGACATTGCGTGTTTGGGTTTCATAACAGACAAAAACAAGCGTGGGGAGGAACAATCACGATTCATGTGGGGAAGGTGCAAAAATGTAGAAAAATAACTAAAATATCAGCGTTGATGGCAATAGCAATGCCAATGCACAACAGAAGACGTGAAGCTGAGGAGTGTGCCCTCAGGTGTGCCCACCGTGGCTGCAAACCCTGTGCTCAAGCCCTTTTCACTTCGTGGTCATGAGGATTTGATGATTTCTGCTGGTTTGGGGTCCTTTTGCAGCCTGGCACTGAAGCAGATGCTTCAACACAATTCAGTGTGCTCCTGAGTAAATCCTGCCATTAACAGAGCCTTTATTTCGCCAGACACCTCCCTAGATCACGACCAATTCATTTGGTGAAAAGCCCATTCATTTCCAAAATCAGCAGCTAAGACACCTCACAGAGAAAGAATGTGGGCAATGAACTAAACACAATGCAGAACATTCTGCAAACCAAAAATCAAGTGATCCTGGAGCCCGTTTCGCTGCAACAAAACACTTAATCTTTTAGCAATAATGGCACTCTGTGAAGCTCAGAATTTCTTTCCAATTCAGACCACTCTGGCCAGCACAGGGCCAGAATATTCCACAGCTCAGTGAGATCAGAATCCCAGGAAAAGGAGGTGCTGAATGAATATTCAGCCCCATCTCTCGCTCCTGACTCTGATCTCTGCTCACTTTCTTGAAGTCTGCTTTTAATTAATAAGAATTGTTGCTTAATATTCAGCCTGAAATTTCATTGTGCCTTCCCTCTTCCCTTTTTGGAGGCAGCTGAATATTCACTGCCCTCCCTGAATTTGCATTAATCCAGCAAAAGTTTTCCTCATGAAATGAGGCTGGATGTGGGCTGGGAGTGGCAGGGAGTGGAGCTATCACAGGAATTTGGGCATCCTTTATTTTCTTGAAGCTCTTAGACCCTCCTGAATCTCTTTCCCGTGGCAAACAGATGGTGGTAATCCCTACCAGGAGGTGAAGGAAGGAGGCTGGAAGGGTTTCCATGGTGAGAGTCCATGGTGGAAGGGAAATCCCTGAGTTTCCACCACAGTGGATCTCCTGGGGCTGGTCATGGCCAGGTAGCTCCAGTGTTGGGGGAGCAAAATCAAAGATCCTCACCCTTGAGTTCGCTTGGACCTCCTCAGAGAGGAAAGACCCCCAGTAAAACAAGAACCTCTGAGGAATTTGGTGTTTTGGTGGGCAGGAGATGAGGGACGAGTCTAAGCCAAATCCCCCTGTGAGAGGAGGAGAAACCTGAGTCAGGACTGCCTGGGAAAGGTCACGGTGGCAAACAGGAACATCTTTTTCTCCAGGAAAGGTATTCACGTGGGGCCTCCATTACCTGAAATCCCTGATTCCAACAGGACTGCTTCCAGCTTGGCTTCCTGTCCAAACCAGGGCCAGGAACAGCTGAGGAACCCCGCGGCGGATAATTATCAAATCAAGCGCCGCAGGAAAATGTTCTCTTGGAGCAGCTTCAATTGTTGGGAGTTGGCTTGAGCTCTGCGAGATAACAGAGCGTGACCCAGAAACGCCTCCCGTGTGTGTCAGGTGGAGCTTACATAAGCTCCCCAAGGTAGTTCAGAAATCAAAAAAAAAATAAAATAACGCACACACAAGGTGCATGGGAAGCACGGGCATCCCGTGGAATGTGAGCTGCTGGGCGCTGGAAGTCACTCGTGTTGCCCCGACTGCCAGTTTGATCCCAGCTGCGGGAGCTGGGAGGTGAATGCCCCCCTTCCTTTCCCAGCCCCGAGCCTCTCCGCTCCCCGCTGCCCCACGCCAGGAGCTTTACGTGGGAATTGTTCGCGGAATCGTTTTCCTGGGAAGCTTTCCTCTTTTTCCCCGCCGATAAAAACGCACCATCTGCCAGCGTGGTGATGAGTCAGTGGGGGAGAACGGGCTCAGCTGGGGCCCGCACAGCTCCACCTGGGAACGTGCGATGCCAGGAGCGGGAGCGGGCTCCGGCCGCCTGGGATGCTGGCATTCCCGGCAGGAAGCGATAACGGGCTGCACTGACAGCCCGCCTCGCGGGACGCCATTCGCTGCTCCTCCCGCTTCTGCAAGCCTGGCTAAGTGCCCAGTAAAGCTGTGTGTTTAGCTCAGGGCCTGTCAATATTTGGGCCATCCTAGCGCGAATCCGGGATCGATAACCGCGGGCTCCCGGGCGGCACAAAGCCCTGGAGCCGAGGGACAAGGATGGGTTTGTGCAGCGCCAGCTCTGCGGGGGCTGAGCAGGGTAACGCAGGTCACAGAGAGGCAAATCCTCCCCCTGCTCTCAGCACCACGCTGCCGGCAGCGTTGGGAAAGACCTCCGAGAGCGTCAAACCCGATCTCGGATCAATTACGCCGCGCTCGCTGAAGGTGTCACACACGATATCGTCATCCGGGGTCTGAACACTTCCAAGGATGCTGACCCCACCCCAGGCAGCTGTTCCGAGATTCACCCGCTCTTTTGAGAAGGAAAATTTTCCTGACAGCCAACCTGAACCTCTCTGGTGCAACCTGAGGCCATTTCCCATCTGTTACCTGGGGGAAGACCCCAAATCCCCCCTGGATACGCCTCCCTCTTGTAGCAGAGAGCAAGGGAAAAAACAAACCAGAAGAAAAACAAAAACAAAAGAGAACAAAACAAAACAAAACAAACAAAAAAACCCAAAACAAAACAAAACAGAAAAAAAAGAAAAACAAAAAAAAACAAACAAACAAACAAACAAACAACAAAAAAAAAAGTGAAGAGTTTCACTTTTTCCTTTTGGATGGACCCAAAATTCCCGTTTTCTGGTTCAGTCAGCAAAGCAGAGCATCAATTATTCAGTGTTGCACAGCAGGGTGGGTGAGGGAAGCTGAGCTGGGGTGGGAGGCCAGCGAGGCCTTGGGATCAGAAGGTAGCACTGGAAATTAAAAGGATCCAGCTCTGGAGCAGACCCGACAGAGCTGCAGCAATGGGATTATTTATGGGGTTTATTTATGGGTTCGTTTCCCACTGCTCCTCTCCCAGTCCGAAATTGATGAGGGAGGTGTTGGGGCAGGCTCTAAGCCATTATCTGAGCAATTATCTGGCTCTGATTGGCCAAGAGAACCAAGGCAGAGCCGTGTTTTACAGGGAAAGTAGGTTGGAAAAGAGTGATTTTTTTTTTTTTTTCCTTGCAGAAGTTGAGTTTTCCTCCAGGAAAAATCAGAGAGGAAAAGAAAGAAAAGAAAAAGAAAAGAAAAGAAAAAAAAGAAAAAAAGAAAAAAAAAAGAAAAAGAAAAAGAAAAAGAAAAAGAAAAAGAAAAAGAAAAAGAAAAAGAAAAAGAAAAAAAGAGGAAAATGGGAGTCTAAAGAATTTTTTTTTCTTTTCTTTTTTTTTTTTAATTTCTGATTTTTTTTTGCTGGTTGAAAAATTCAATTTCCCCTCCACGCAAAGCTGCTTGGATAAATGTCTGGGAATCTGCCTGTGTGACACCTTTCCCTGTCACCATCCATCATTTACATTCCAGCTTTGCAATCTGGAAGTCTCATCAGAGACTCCGAGCACAGCGTTCCATCCCCCTCACTCCAGCCGAGGAGTGGTTTGGGGGATCCACACTCAAAGCGAGAATGAGTCATAAGTTTTATTTATCAGATGGTTTGGAGTATTGTAGGGGAACAGAAATGCAATTATTGGTAAAAAAGAAGCCATCCTCGACGGAAAAAAAGTCCCAGTCATTGGAAAATAAGCAGTATGAACAGTTTTAAAGATTAAATTAATGCCTAAATTGTCAAGAAGCCCCATTTTGGTATCTCCGGCTGAGTAAGTCAGTTTTTTGTTTGTTTGTTTGTTTTCCTTAATTCAGTGTTTTGAGAAGTCAAGAGGATTTTAGATCTCTTAGTTAAAATTATGTATTCTGAGTCAACAAACAAACAAACAAACAAAGCCATCAAATCCCAGAATGGTTTCAGCTGGAAGGGACCTTAAAACTCATTTTTTTTCGCAGGGACACCTTTCACTATCCCAACCTCTCAGCCAGATGTGGCCTGCAGGAATTGTCCAGCCCAGGAGAAGAACACAACTCCTGTCTCCAGGCCCCTGAGGGGAAATATCTCTTGTCCAGGGCAGTTTTCCTCTGCTATCAGCGCTAATCCTGTTAATAGAAATGGCATCAATAAACCCAGCTCTCCTTTTGATGTCTTCCTCCCTAATCTTCATGGTGGATTACTGCGCTAGGTCACCTTGCATCCTCCCTTCTCCCCGTTGCAGCATCCTCCTTTGAAATCCCTAATTATCTCTCCGAGATAATTGCCAAAATCATTTTGCAGTCCTGGAGAGATCTTCAAAACCTCCTTGTTTATGAGCGCAAACGATTCAGGTTAATCAAATATTGTGAGATTTCCACTCTGCCTGCCTGGGTGTTTGTGCATTTAAACCCGCACAGGCAGCAGGGAGCTCTGCAAGGCTCATTTCCAGGGAAAAACCCTCATGGGTGGATCCCAGGGATGCAGGGAGGTTTGCTGGTGATGCTTTGGGTTTTAACTTTTTTTTCCCCCCCTTTTTTTTTTTTAATATTCCCTATATACAAATATACTCTTTACACGTATATTCGTAGCTTTGCAACATCGTGTTGTAACTTTGCTTCAATATTTTCCCCGGGCAGACAGGCAAAAACAGATTCCAGGATCACTCTATCTTGGTTCTCCTGAGGAGCCAAAGCTGAAAGCTTTGGAAAAATCCACAGATTTTTAGAAACAGGGCCTGGATCTCTGCTGAAAGCGGGGAGAATCTGGAAAGCCCCAGAACCCAACCCATTCCATGATGGTTCCACGACAAATTGGACAAATCCAGATCCCACATTTAACGGTAAAAATCAAATGCCTCTTCAGATTTAGAAAAAGATCTGTGATCAGGGTGGGGAGTTTTTTGTTGTTTGTTCAGAGTTTTGTTTTGTTTTTGGTTTTTTTTAAATTTCTAAATGGCATTTGTTTCAAAATTTCACTTACAGCCTACAAGAAATCTTCAAAGACTGACAGCAAAATGAAAACACTGCAAGATCTGTCCCAAATTTCTGTAATCAGAGTGCGTGCTTTTATATATATATATTTTTTTTTTCCCTTCTGTTTTTCAGAAAGGAAAAACAAGGCATCAAAATATCAACATTTCTCAACTAAACTCCACTCCCAGCTTCAGTTTTCTGTCTCTCTCTCTTTGAAAGCAGCCAGAAGTGCAAGAAATGAGCTCTGAGAGGGGGTTTGTGGCTGGGCCAGTCAGTCCCAGGAAGAGCAGCAATTCCATCCTGCCTGGCCCGTGGACAGGAATTTATATAAATCCTCAGCAGCCCTGGCAGCTCTTCTCTAATTAAGATGCCATCATATAAACTCTGTTTTTATAAGGCCTATAAAATTCATCCAGGGGAGTGGACCTGGCATCCTCACGGGACCAATCTGCCGCCGTTTGTTTATTATATATATATTTTTTATTGATTTATCAAAAAAAGTAATAGACATCGTGTTCTTCCCCTGCCACGCTGCTGCTTTATAATTGAAGGAGGCCCTTCTCCTCCAAGCCTCTGTTTGCAAGCAATTAGATGTTGCTTAAAAAATCAAAACAAAACCAAAAACCACGCAGGGCGAAATTGATTTTCCGCCTCTCTCGTGAGCAATGAAATGCAAGTTTCAATAAAAGGCTCTGAGATCTCCCAGCTCCAGTGTTTCCTCTGCCTTTAGGTCAGAGCAGTTTGGGGCTGGGGGTGAGTGGGATGCTGCAAACAGCTCAGGAGTTCCGTGTCTCCCTAACCTTCTCAGCCTTCTGATGGTTTGCATTTTTGCAGTGGAGTTTCCTCACGGATTGTAACATAAAGGGATTGTTTTCCATTCCTCTCTGAGGAGGGACGACTGATGGACTTCTAGAGTCACCAGTGGGGTGGAGAGGTGACAACCTCATTGTCCAGGATCTATATAGATCGAGGTCAAGAAATAAATGTGCTTTTTTGCTTTGACTGCGTGAGTGCCGTGGTTTTTGTGTCCGTCAAGCGACGGCTCAGCAAACCACAGTGGCGGTGTTGAGCCCATTGATTCCTCCCCGTGAGGTGCAGCGTTATTTCCTGCTGCTTTCCAATACTGCATTTTCCAGGCTCCCCCAGCCACTCAGCTTTATTAACAAATAAAAGTTTTCGGTCCCGATGGCTGGAGAGAGAAGGCAAGGTGCACAAATTGAGCAGTTACACAGCAAACCCCCAAATATTTTAAGATTTCGTTGGTTTTGGAGAGCAGCTGTTTGGTGTTGCAGTTGTGGGTTAAGCCATAACAGAAAGATGCAATAATTTTGTGCTGTTCTTTCGTTTCTCCAGCTCCGGCTTTCTCCCCACAGGCTGGGCCGCTAAATCCACAGCACAAAGTCCGGACTGGAGTTTGCCACTGAATTTCCAAGGGATGGAGGGACAAGAGGGATTTGACTCCTCCTGTGCCACTCATTGGGAACTGAAGCTGTGCCCACCCAGGGTTGTCACAGACTCCTGGAATGGTTTGGGTTGGGAGGGACCTTAAATCCCACCCAGTGCCACCCCTGCCACGGCAGGGACACCTCCCGCTGTCCCAGGCTGCTCCAGCCCCATCCAGCCTGGCCTTGGACATTCCAGGGATCCAGGGGCAGCCACAGCTGCTCTGGGCACCCTGTGCCAGGGCCTCCCTGTTACCCTGGTTTTTCTGAGTTTTTTTATTAGCCTTTTCAATTTCATAATGGAGTCAGATCTTTTAGTTACTGTACAATATTAGAGCAGTTTTCTACCTTTTCCCACAGATGTAACATAAACAAATCCTTTGTTTTTCATTCTCTGTCCTTTGTTTGCATATTTCTAACCTGAAAACAACTGTAACTGACAATTGGTCTGGCCACTGAGGCTGAGGGGTGGAAACCCCAAAAAGCCAATCTTCTGCCAGACCCACAAATGTATAAAAAGTAAAGAATAAACAAAGGGGTCCTCTTCCTCCTCTCTCCGCTCTCTCAGCAGTGAGCTGGGATCGGAAGGACCTCTGCTTTGCAAAAATCTCTTGTGTGCTGTGTGTGACTGCTTTGTGTGTCTCGGTGACACCTCCCCACCCTCCCAGCCAGGAATTCCTTCCCAATCCAGCCCATCCAATGCTCCTTGCCATCAGGAGGGGTCACTCCAAGCTGCCTCTCCTCCTCCACACCGAGGCTCAGGTTTATCCTCCGTGCCAGTTCACAGCTTTTCCTCTCCCCTCACTCGGATGCCCTTTACCTCGCAGTTTTCCTGCCCTGTCCCAGTGCTCCCAGCAGCACAGATGCTTCCTGCTGCCAGGGGGAAGCAAATCAGAGCTTGTCCTGTCTCATATGTCAGCGAGGGGTGTCAGGGGAGCCCTCGCTCCCAGCACACGCACAGGGCCATATGTTTGTCTCCCTAGCCAGAGCAGCAGCAAAATGCTGTTTAATTCCTGCAGTTCTGTGCCTCGGCACCCCTGGGTTATCCTCTGTGCTCCGTGCTCCCAGTCACTGGAGTGAGGGGAAAGAGCAAATCAGCACCAAACCCTGGTGCAAACAAACCACAAACCACAAATTACAAACCGCAAACCACACAAACCACAAACCACACAAACCCCGCGGGGCTGGACTCAGGGTCTGCCTGAGCAAGGTCAAGGGGCTCTCCAGGGAATCAGAGGATGTAACCACAGGATCCTTGAGACTGGAAAAAGCTCCAGGATCATCCAGAACCAACCTGGGACTGATCCCCAGCCCAGAGCTCTGTGTGCCACCTCCAGGAATTCCCTGGGCACCTCCAGGGATGGGCACTCCAAACATCCCTGGGCATTTCCAAGGCCTGAGCACCGTTTCTGTGAAGGAATTTTCCCAATACCCAATCCAAACCTCCTCTGGCTCAGCCTGAAGCTGCTCCCTCTCCTCCTGTCCCTGGGAGAAGATCCCAAATTCCCCCCCGGCTGTCCCCTCTCTCAGGAGTTGTGCAGAGCCACAAGGTTCCCCCTGAGCCTCCTTTTCTGCAGAAAATAAGAATATTTGAGAACAAACGTGAGCCCTGCCCGTGCCCAGGCAGCTCGGCTTCCTCTGCACTGCATTTCCCCTCTCCTGCCTCCAGCTCCCCACTGCGGCTCAGCTCAGCCTGGGGTGCACCACACCCTGCACCTCCCTCAGCCTCATTTCCTTCATCTTTCCCTGCTTCCCCATCCCCAACCCGCACCTGGAACCTGACACCACTCCCTGCTCTTCCCGGCTTTTCCCCAGACCAGCTCTGCCACAGGAAGGTTTTTCCATGAGGGAAACCTTTGGGGTTTATGGATTCCCTGTGTGGTTACGAACTGCACACCTCCGTGTGAAAAGTCTCTTGAAACCTTTTCTGTGCTGTTTTAAGGAGTGGGATGGAATTCCCAGAGAAGCTGCGGCTGCTCCTGGATTCCTGGAATGTCCAAGGTTGGGTTGGACAGGGCTTGGAGCAGCCTGGGACAGTGG
Organism: Progne subis subis; assembly: GCA_022316685.1. Lineage (NCBI taxonomy): Eukaryota > Metazoa > Chordata > Aves > Passeriformes > Hirundinidae > Progne > Progne subis. Next base: position 4,237,355 of record JAKJHU010000100.1, read on the forward strand.
GAGATGTTCCTGCCATGGCAGGAGGTTGGAACTGGATGAGTTTTCAGGTCCTTTCCAACCCAAACCATTCCATGATTCTGTGATTAACGGCAGAAATTCCTCTTCCTGCAGCCTCAATTCAGAATCCCGAAAACCTCCCGAAGCTTCCGAAAATCTGTTTTCAAAATCCTGAAAATAAACCGGATTTCAGGCACTGCATCCCATTTTCCAGAAGACGATGAACTAAGAACTCCACCGAGAGCCCAGAGCGCTCCGGCAGCACCCCTTTACCCGGGATCACATCCTCTGCCAGGAATCCTCCGTGTTCCACCGGGTGCCTTCCCAAAGCTTTGACTCGATCTGCATTAAAGAAGAGCTTGGAGGCTTTGGGACACCCGCGGCTGCCCGGGGCCGTGCACATCCTCATCCCCTGAACGGACGGGATGGCTCCAGAGGCTCCCACCCAGCCTCTCACGGAGCAAACGAAGCAAACACCCCTCCAAAATACCCTCAAAAACAAAATATTGCCTTCCCCGTGTGAAACCGCCACGCTCGGGCCACTGCTTCTGGCCGGGATTCTGGCTCTGTGCAATCACACTTTATTGTTTTCTAATGAAATGCATGATCGAGTTAAATGAACGTGAATGGAAAGCGGCAGCGCTGCCGACGAGAAGGCAGGAGGGATCTATAATTAATGCGATCATCGGGAAAAAAAAAAAATAAAGCTGTGTGATATCATTCCATCAATTATCAGCCTCTAATAATTCTGTCACCGAGTAAATGAAAGCGTTTTATCAATTAGTGCCAATCGTTTCCCCATAAAAGAGGGCTGAGTGCTGCTGAAAACCGAATCATAACTGCAGCCATGGAATGAAAGGAAAGGAAATAAACACAGGATGAGTGTGGAGACCGCAGTGACCCTCCTGGCTGGGGAGTCCCTGGAGCAGCTCCGTCAGAGGGGAGCATCAGGAAGAGCATTCCTGGAACATCTGGGGTGATCCTGCCTCTCTGCCCAGATCTGAGAGCACATCTGGGGTGATCCTGCCTCTCTGCCCAGCCCTGGAGCACATCTGGAGTGATCCTGCCCCTCTGCCCAGCCCTGGGGCACATCTGGAGTGATCCTGCCCCTCTGCCCAGCCCTGAGGCACATCTGGGGTGATCCAGCCCCTCTGCCCATCCCTGAGGCACATCTGGAGTGATCCTGCCCCTCTGCCCAGCCCTGAGAGCATATCTGGGGTGATCCTGCTCCTCTGCCCAGCCCTGAAAACACATCTGGAGTGATCCTGCCCCTCTGCCCATCTCTGGGGCACATCTGGGGTGATCCTGCCCCTCTGCCCAGCCCTGAGAGCACATCTGGAGTGATCCTGCCCCTCTGCCCAGCCCTGGGGCACATCTGGAGTGATCCAGCCCCTCTACCCAACCCTGAGAGCACATCTGGGGTGATCCTGCCCCTCTGCCCAGCCCTGAGAGCACATCTGGGGTGATCCTGCCCCTCTGCCCAGCCCTGGGAGCACATCTGGGGTGATCCTGCCCCTCTGCCCAGCCCTGAGAGCACATCTGGGGTGATCCTGCCCCTCTGCCCAGCCCTGAGAGCACATCTGGAGTGATCCTGCCCCTCTGCCCAGCCCTGAGAGCACATCTGGGGTGATCCAGCCCCTCTGCCCAGCCCTGGGGCACATCTGGGCTGCTGTGTCCAGCTCTGATCTCTGCAGTGAGCAGGGACAGGAGCCAGGGAATGGCTGGAGCAGTGTCAGGGCAGGGTTCAGGTGGATTTTAAGGAAAGATTCTTTCCCCAGAGGCTCCCCAGGGAATGGGCACAGCCCCAGAGCTCCAGGAGAGCTTGGGCAGCGCTCCAGGGATGCCAGAGTGGGATTTTGGGGTGTCTGTGCAGGGCCAGGGGTTGGATCGATGACCCTGTGGGTCCCCCCCGGCTCAGGACGCTCTGTGATTGAGATTCCGTGACTCTGTGCCCCGGAGCAGCCCGGAGCCAAGGAGAGCTGCGTGAAGCTGCTGCTGCCCCCCGGAGCCCTGGGTGGAGATGTTTGTGAGCACTCAGCAGGATGCTGCCTCTTCAGGAGGATTTTCTTTGCTCCTCTCAGGATGGGAAGTTGGGATTTGACTACATTATCTCCTAACTTAAAGTTCATGCCATCTGGCATCCCAGTGTGCAAACAGCCTTGCAAATCAAGGGGGGGAAAAATACGGGCCTGATTCCCTTGTGGCTGCAGGCTGTTAAATAGCTGGAGATGTGCAGGGTGCGCTCGAGAAGCGACAAAGTCAGCTCTCAGCATCCCCAGCAGGCAAGGCAGCATTCCAGGATCAAGGAAACTGGGGCTGGGACTGACCTTGCTCCTTCCTGGCATGTTTTCCTTCGCTGGCTTACCCATGGAATTCTGATCCTCCTCTCGCTGGACACAGCCACAGGCTCGGCCAGCATTCTGTAGACCTGACCCTCAGGGTTTTACACCATCCCTTTGTTAGAATTCCCAGCAGGTTCCCGCTTTTCCTTAGCCCAGGAGCTGATTTTGCTCTGTGCTGAACCCACAAAACTTCTTCCACTTGGTTTTTCTTTAACCAACCTGGAAAACTTTCTCCGCAAACGCTTTTAAATTATCACCCTCTCACTCCTTTTTTCGAAAGCCTCCCCGGTATATTTGGTGCGTTTCTCACAAGGCTCCCATTTTATTTAAGGCCATTAGCAGTTTCAAAAGTTATATAAAGATGAAAGATCCTCCCATGTTTTAATGAACCTCAAAAATGAGCTTTAGAACAATTTGATTAGAAAGCTCTCAAAACGTCAAGCGCTCCCCGGGGACCGAGACGTAACGAAGGTAATAATTAGCGAGAACAAATTTTAAAATTACCTACTCCATAAATATATGTTTTACTCCGGGTGCTTGGAGCCAGGGCCAAGTAGGTAAAGGTGTGGAGAAGTGGAGCGAGGCTGAGAACATGCAAAGACATGAAAGTACAGATGCCTCGCCTCCACGAGAAAAATAAAATGGGGAGGGAAGAGAGACAAGGAGAACTCTGTGCCAGCCAAGGAAACCAAGGTGGGGCTGGGAGGAGAGGAACCTCCAACCTGAGCAGGTGCTGGGGGTGCAAACAGAGGTGGCACCCCCAGGATTAGCACGAGGGCAGGGGCTGCTCAGGGATTTTGTGTTACCCTGGTTTTTCTGAGTTTTTTAATTAGCCTTTTGAATTTCATAATGGAGTCAGATCTTTTAGTTACTGTACAATATTAGAGCAGTTTTCTACCTTTTCCCACAGATGTAACATAAACAAATCCTTTGTTTTTCATCCTCTGTCCTTTGTTTGCATATTTCTAACCTGAAAACAACTGTAACTGACAATTGGTCTGGCCACTGAGGCTGAGGGGTGGAAACCCCAAAAAGCCAATCTTCTGCCAGATCCACAAATGTATAAAAAGTAAAGAATAAACAAAGAGGCTCTCTTCCTCTTCCTCCTCTCTCCGCTCTCGGAGCAGTGAGCTGGGATCGGAAGGACCTCTGCCTATCAAAGATCTCTTGTCTACGCGTGATTGCTTTGTGTGTCTCGGTGACAATTTTGTGTGTTTTTGTCCTGTGGTCAGCAGCCAGGTGCTCCTGACACAGGAATTTCTGGGCATTTTGAGCCCCCAGCAACGGGAAGCTGCACAGGGATCACCCTCAGAGCTGCAGGATGGAGAGGGAAACTCCTGCAGGCTTGGTTCTGTTGGTGTTTAAATCCCAAAGATTCAATGCTGCAAGTCCTGAACTCGCACAGGATGCTGCTGCTGTGAACAAGGCTTGCTGCACAAGTGGGTGGAATTTTTTCTGGCCCTCCTGACAGAGGTGCAGCTGGGGAGGCTGAGCAGGTAGGATAGATCTAAAGAAAGCCCCTCTGATTACCAAAGGAGGGATTTCTGATTTTTATTTTTGTGCACGGAGCAAGGCAGATCACTGTGCTGGTTTCCAGCCTGGCTCAGGACTGGATTTAGATTTGTACCCCAGCTTTACCCACAGCCAGGACCAAGCCAGGCTCACACAAAGCTTCCCCAGCCTTGCCACAAACTGGTGGGACTCCTTTTCTCCTCAGACCTCAGGGCTTTTGTACTCTGGCAGCCAGGCACCCCCTGCCTCCCACACACCGGGTCCCAGGCGTGCAGAGCACAGCAGAACCTTGTGGGCTTGCTGGAAACGTTCCCTGGTTCCAACATTCCCAATCCACACAGCCCCGGGGGTGCCCAGAAATGTGAGGATTGCATTAGAGCCTCCAGATTACCTAAGAGACATAAATCCACGCAGACGTGAGGTAGAAATGAGAGTTTAGTCTCAAATAAATGGAGGATTTTTCAGTGCCTTGAAAAGAACCTGTGTCAGGAAGTAAGAGAAAGGGCTAATACCGAGTTTAAAATTCAGTAATGTAGCCTTTTGCAAGGATAGATTACCTCCAGACATAGTGAAAATAATGAAACCTTGCTAAAACATTCCTCGACGGAGCAGACAGAGTGACGCGCGTAGAATTAGTGTAAGAATTTACCAAAATTGTCCCACATCAATTCTAGCTTAGGATGGGTCCAACACAGAATTATCACCCCTCATTCTTTGCCTTATTCCTGATTTTGCACATTTCCCTGTTATCTTTGTTTTCTTGGGCATTTCCTACCCTGCAGGAGCTGCTCCCTTGTGAAGGACAACGCACAGAAATCTGCCCATATAAAATGGGATTATGATTACATTAACAATTCCCTTCTGCCACGCACTGTAGAAAAATGCCTTCTCCCTCCTGCTGCTGAGGACTCCAGGACGGTGTGTATGAATGTGGACGAGAGATCTCTGAAGTTGGGTTGTGGCAGAAGAGGTTTATTGTGTAGAGAGTGAGGCTTTGCCCGGAGCTGCCAGGCGCCGCTGCAGCAATGGCCTTGGAAGGTGGGGGCAGTGAGATGATAAAGAAATTCCTAAGAGCAAGATGCAAGAGAGAAGAGCAAAGGAGGAGAGCACACAGAGACAAGAGAGAGAAGAAACAGAAGCAGAAAGAGCACGGCCCACTCTCGCAGCCCTCTGATAAGGGGTCTCGAGGTGGGCTGTAGCAGGCTTGTGTCAATGGGGCTACAGACACTTGCTACTTCAGGGAGAGTTACATGTGTGGGATGAATCATACATTGGGGGTTGTTTTCTCAGGCGTCTAGTAGCTAGGACATTTTAAACATCAAAACTTACTTTCAATTCTATCTCAGTTACAGGTTTCACATTCTCAGAGTCCAAGCAATCATATTTATAGGGCTTTCTGGCTTCATCCTTCCCAACAACGCACCAAGTCGGGAGGAGTTGTCCTTAGAAAGACAGAGAATTTTTCCCTCCCTATCAGCATCTGGAGAGAAGGAGAGGAGAAACACCGGCAGGGGAGAGCCTCAGGGGCCAGACTGCACTGCCGAGCCTCGGACACCAACAGCAGAGGAGTTCCCAGGAATTAAAGAGAACTTTGTGCTGCCCTAGGACTGGCCTAAAGTTGAGCCTGGCTTTCGGTGTCCTCAGAGCCTCCCGGGCTGTGAGATCCCAGCAGAGGAGGAGCCACGGCTGCTGCCTAGGGAATTTCCCCTCGGTGACTCTGAATTCTCAGTCCCCGTCCCCACGGAGCTCCTCCGCACACACACAGATTTGTGAGGGAAGGGAAAAGGGGAGAGCTCAGCTCCAGTGCCAGGAGACCAGAACCAGGCATTGTTTCAAAAATAGGATGATCCGTTTTTGACATTAAAAAAGTCTCCCTGCTCCGTCTTGGGTTGTGCATAAAATTATCTTGCAATTTTTTTTTTTTTTTTTTTTTTTTTTTTCCCCCTTCCCGCTACGTCTCCTCCTTGTCAGGGAGAAAAAAAAAAGAAAAGGAAAAAAAAAAGAAAAAATCTCACCCCAGGCTATTTTGAAGCTCCGGCGTGTTCCTCTTCATTCATATTTTTCAGTGTACTACAGGAACATTTGCACTTCTGAAATCTGCTGGCTCAAACGTGTGAACTGCTCCCGGCTGCAAGGGAAGCCTGAATTTCCCCGCATCCTTTCCGCTCCTCCTCTTCGGAGGTGAGGTGGTAAAGGAGAACGCCCCAGGCGCTCCCGGAACGGAGGAAACATCTCAGGAACGAGCAGAGGGTGTGAAAAATCACAGCATCATTGAGGCTGGAAAAGACCCCCAGGAGCACCGAGTCCAGGCTGGCAGCGGGACTTCTTCAACTGGGGATTTGCAGACGAGGAGAAAGATGGAAAAACTCTCGAAGCACCACAAGGAGCAGCCTGGGAGGGCGCCGAGGACTTGAGTGGGAGACAAAACTGAGGAAGGGAAGCTGGGAGAGCTTTGGTGAGGAGACAGAAGTGAGAGGGAGGAAGGAGCCGTGAGATCAGAGATCCCAGCGACCAAAGTTTTCTCCCTGCCGCTGGAGAGCTCGGCCAGCTCCCACCAGCCCTCTGTTTTCTCCACCTACTGCATTAAAACCCCTTTTTAAAAAGTGATAAAATAGAGTTTTATCATTTTTTTTAGCGAGAAAATACAGGACTATTTCTGTTCCAGTAACCACGGTCTGGGATGAGTAGTGCTGCAAAGAGATTGCACAGATTTTAATCCATGTAATCATCCTTAACCTTTCCTGCCTGGCAAATTGGTTCATTTCCTTTCATTCATGTATCTCAATTGATTTGATGTAAATATATACTTTTCTTGCTTCTTTACACTTCTTTTTTTCTTTTCTTTTCTTTTTACTCTCAGTTTAGAGCCAAAAGCAGCAATTAAAGAATGATAAAGCCATTGCTAAGTGGATCACGTGGTGGTTTTCCTTTAGAAAGGAAAAGTGTTGTGATTCAGGAGACTTCAGCCACAATAACTCCGAGAGTGAATTTAATGTTTTGTAAGCTGCTGGTGTTAAATTTCCTGAATCTCCTGCTAAATCCCAGGCATTCCAGCTCCAGGGGAGGGAGGAGTGGGAATGGAAGGGAAAGCAAACTCGGGGTTGTGCTGGGAGCAGGGACAGTCCCTGGGAGTGACAGAGCATCGGGAGGAGAGCACTTCCAGTAGGAAAGAATTTGGGGACCTTCCTGGTTTCCAGTAGCAGCCCCCAGGGGATGGAGTGATTTATAAACTGCTTTGGCTCGGGAAGGGAAAAGCCAGAAGAGGAAATCACAGGGAAATCAGTCCTTGGGGTGGGAATCAGTCCCTGGGTTTGGAAAATGGGAGTGGGTGAGTGACAATTTGGGGTCAGTTTTGTGCCCATTTTGTGCCCATTTTGGGTCCATTTTGTGACCATTCTTATCACACCTTGGGTGCAGCCCTGACCAGGCCCTTGTCCTGCCCCAGGTGGATCCTAAATAAATATTATTGTGATATATGACCTAAAGTTAATTCGTGTTAGGAAATGTGATATGTAATTAATTCACGGTGAAATGTAGTGATATGCAATGTAAAATTGATCTGCGTTCGGTCTGATTTAAGATCTGTAAAGCTAAAGCGTGTTTAGGGTTAACTGAGACTAAATGTATAAAAAGTAAAGAATAAACAAAGGGGTGCTTTTTCTTCCTCTCTCCGCTCTCTCAGCAGTGAGCTGGGATCGGAAGGACCTCTGCTTTGCAAAAATATTTTGTCTGCGTGTGACTGCTTTGTGTGTCTCGGTGACAAGAATACAGTAATATATATAAAGCAAGATAGAAAATGTAAGATGTAGGCTAAGTTCTTCTTTTTCACCTTCTTCTTCATGGGTTTGGGTGAGATTTTGTAATTGGATAGAAAAATCCGTGTTGCGGACCACGGGTAGTTAGTTATTAAGTTGAAAGTGAAAGTAATTTAGGTGTCATTTCTTAATTAGACAGTTTGTGCTTAAAGACCTTGTAAAGAGTTAGAGACAGAGCCGTTTTTCACTTTGTTAGCTGGAACTCAGAGCTGGCAGGAGCAGGGGCTCTGACATGCTGAATGGCAGAGGGGGGAGCGCAGACGCATCATTCACACCTCAGCAAGGGCAGCGAGGGGCCACCGAGGCAGGGATGGCTGCAGCCAGCCTGGAGAGCACACGGAATGCACAGAATCCACAGAATCCACAGAATTCACACAATCCACACAATCGCAGAATCACCAGAGACCTCCAAGGTCATCGAGTCCAACCCAGCCCCAACACCTCAACTAAACCCTGGCACCCAGTGCCACATCCAGGCTTTGTTTAACACATCCAGGGATGGTGACTCCACCACCTCCCCGGGCAGATCATTCCAGGACTTTATTGCTCTTTCCATGAAAAGCTTTTTCCTGATATCCAGCCTGTATTCCCCTTGGTGCAGCTTGAGGCTGTGTCCTCTCCTTCTGTCAGTGCTGCCTGGAGAAAGAGAGAATGCACCAGGAAGCGTTTTCTCAAGCAATGCCTGATGAAACTGTGAAACTCACTGCCATGGAAAAGGGGGGAAAAAATAAAGTAAAAGAAGTGCCGGGAATGGAGAAGGAGATCAGACAGGCAAGAGAGTCCAGGTGCAATGGCAGGTGTAGGACTCTCTCAATGCCATGTGAGAGGGGAAGGAGGAGATGGGAAAGAGAATTCTGTGCTTTTAGAGCCTTTTTTTCCTGAGTCTCTCCTGTCCCAGAGGAGCTGTGGGGTGGGATGGACTGGATGGGTCCATGGGAGTTTCCTGACCAAGGCAAAGCAGGGCCAGCAGGAAGCGGGGCATCCAGAGAGCTCCCAAAAAGGGAAATGCTGTCTGCGACGCCTCAGGAAAACCAGGTCTCTGGGTGGGTGGTTTGTGCTGACAGCAACAGATCTAAATTTGATGATAATCTCTATAAAGAAATCACAGACCTAAAATTACCTTCTGTTCACATTCTGGCATGGTTTTGATCCACGCTGCAGTGGGGAGAGTCACCTACAGGGAGCTCGTAGGAATAGGAATGTGCTGATTGTGCCTCGACACCCATTTGTGGGTTGAGTAGAGGCTTTTAGAGCTGAAAGTCGCTGCTGAGAGGGAGCAGGGTCCCCTCTCCACATCCCTCATCCCCCCTGCTCCCTGCAGGGACGCTCAGTGGCACGGGCAGGGGACAAAGTGACATTTAGACAATGTTATATGTCCCGAGTTTTGGGTTGGTCATTAAATCACCTCATCCAGGCGCTGCTGGAGCAATAAAATCCTTCTGAGTGCTCCGGCCTCCTAAGCAGGCTGGAATTGGAAAGGACAAAATCCACTCAGTTACAGTGTGGGGAAGCCGAATGTTATTCCAGAAATGAGATTTTGGAAGGGCGCTGGGAGCAGTGGAGGGTGCTGATCCACGGGGACAAACAGATCTTCCTCCAGCTGTGTCCCACATCCCTGTCCTTTGTCAAACAACCCCCCAGCCCCACAAGATCTCCAGATTCCCTCCAGCCCCACAAATTCCCCAGATTCGCTCCAGCCCCACAAACTCCCCACATCCCCTCCAGCCCCACAAGCTCCCCACATCCCCTCCAGCCCCACAAACTCCCCACATCCCCTCCAGCCCCACAAGCTCCCCACATCCCCTCCAGCCCCACAAACTCCCCACATCCCCTGCACTTGGCTTCCACACGCAGGGGAGAGGGAATCAGAGGGAGAGCTCTGCTTTCCCAAGCGGGAGCTGCCGGATGACGCACGGTGGGATATTTGCATCAAACAACACTCGCTCCTCAATATCTAAGCCACAACCACCTAATCAATCCTCAATAGCTAAGCCAGAACCACCTAATCAATACCTTAAAGAGCTTAAAGAGCTTGTCAGGCCTGGGCTGCTGTGCTCGCTGTCCAGGTGTCCTTTGGGTGACAGCAATCACGGAATGTGTATGAATTCCGTGAGACGCTCCACTAATGAACGTCTGCGGGCTGGAAAGGGAATCACAGAGCAGAGAGACAGACAAGTGGATCTTTAAGAGAGTCCCCAAAGTCATTAGCGGGCTCTGAGCACCAAAAGAGCCCTTGGATGGATGGGTAGAAGGAAAAGCAGCAGGTAATGAGGGCTCGGGAAACAGGAGCAGCATCCAGTCCCTGGCCTGTCCCACATTGGAAAGGTGGATTTGGGTTGATTTTGCAGACTGGTGCAGGTTTCCTGGACTTGGATTGGGACCCAGGGCTGGCAGTGCCCACCCTGAGGAGCAGCTTGGCCAGGGGTGAGAGCCCAGCTGCACCTTGGGGCTGGACATCAGTGACCCAAGCCCCAGGGCTGTGTCCCAGCTGACACCCAGGGGAAGGAGCTGCTTTCTGCTCCAGGGTCATGGCCCAGCTGCGCTTCCCAGGGGATGGGGGAGAGGCAAACATCCTGAAAAACTGAAATCTCCATCAGAGCAAATGGGGAGAGCCTTGCCCTGGCTGAAGAAAGGGAGGGAGAAAATGCCTGTGGCTGTAGAGACTCAGCAGAGATGGAGGTGAGGGAGGGAGATGGAACCAGGCTCTTCTCAGCAGTGCTCAGTGAAAGGACAGCAAAAAGGGAATACAAAATTGCATTGCAATTTCAATTCCCTTTAGACATAGAAAAGCTTTTCTCCTGTCATACCCTAACCCCAGCTGGCCCCAGGCCTGGAGAATCAGTGTAAGATCAGCCTGCCCTGAGTTGGGTGGGACTGGGGGCTCTCCAGAGGGGGCCCTGTTCCCCTGAGTGTCTAGAACAGAATCCCAGAATAATTCAGGTTGGAAAAGACCTCCAAGATCATCGAGTCCAACCTGTGAGCAAACCCCACCTTGACAACCAAACCAGAGCACATCCAGCGGTTAAATCTCAAGTTCCCCTGATGCCTGAAGTTTTATCTTCCCTGTATTCCATGTCCTGTGCTGCCCAGGGTGCAGCTCTGAGCTCACACTCAGGGTCACTCAGCTCTCTGCACACAGCAGCCACACAAAACAAATCCTGTTCCTGCTGCACACCAAGGACAACTGGGACAAGTTCTCAGCCCCAAAAGCACAAACAGCGGTGGCTGGAGGGAGGAACAAGAAGGATGGGACCTCACAGCCTGGAGCTGCAACTTGGACAATTTAACCCAAAAGTGCAAATGGACCAAAACTGATCCAAGTGTGAGACCTCGTGCCCCTTTGTCCATTTTGTGCCCATTTTGGGTCCACCTTGGGTGCAGCCCTGGCCAGGCTCTTGTCCTGCCCAAGGTGTGTCCTAAAGGCCTTTGAATAAATCTCTGCTTTATTCTCCAGCTCTGTGCAGTCTCTGTTCCAGCTCAGCCTGCCCAAGGCATCAGTTTCTGGTGACCCAGACAGAACACAAACTCTCAATCCCCAGTTTAGGATTAAAAGAAAAGCCACATTCTGCTGTCCCATTACAGGAGCAGAGGGAAATTGCTTTGGTTACTGGGGCTGGACTGGGATCAATCCCTCCCTTCCCTTTTATCTCCCAGCTCCTGAAGATCGGGGTGTCTCAGAGCAGTGATGCCACACAACGGAGCCGTGGAATTTTCCAGCCCTGCTCGGCAGCCCCTGGGGAGGGAATCCAGACAAACTGGATCACTCTGGGTTACTCCATGCCCGGGTTCTGCACTGGCTGTATGAAAAAAAATAAAAAAAAAAAAAGAAGAAAGGGGGGAAAAAGGCCCAGAGGAGGTGGAGGTGGGGTTATGGAAAGCTTCCCGTGCTCACCAAGCTCAGCCCTTGCAGAGCCTCTAACCTAAATTAATAGATCCTCTGGGGTGTGCAAAACTGGGCTAATATTTTGCAAGAATAGCTCTCCCCTGCCTCTTGCCCTCCAGTATGATGAAGACAAAATGCCTTCATTATTGCAGCATTTAACAGTGTGCAGTGTTTATGAAGAGGCTGGAGGATGTGAAGGAATCCAAACCAATTACATTAATCTCCCAGCAAATAAAGCTGCAAATATTTACCTTCACTACACTGCTTTATCTTATTGGACAAGCTCTGGAATTAATCTAAATCCAGTCCTTTAACCTTGCTGGATGGATTGTTCTCCCTGACATGGGGAGGTCACCCAGACTGTGCAGGTGGGCTCCACAGGCACACCCCAGCTCATCCAGATATTGCATTTTGGGCACAGTTTGAACCTCCTCCATCCCTTCCAGTGCTGGGAGAGAAGCTTTCCCTGCCTCCACGGAGCGGGTGGTGCTTCAGGAGGATGCTGCAGTGCGAGAGAAGTGCAGAACAGCCCCTGCCATGGTTAACAAACAGCGCAGCGGTGTCAGATTTTATGCAAGGCTGTTCCTGGGGTGATGTCAGCTCATCACCACAAAACCTTTCCTCGCAGGAATCCATCCAGCCAGCCCAAGCTCTCCCCGTGCCTCAGGCAAGTCCTGTGCCTGCTACAAATTCTCCAGCATTCCGACACTTTGGGAAGCCAGACTTCCAAATTCCTGCTACAAATTCTCCAGCATTCCAACATTTTGGGAAGCTAGACTTCCAAATTCCTGCTACAAATTCTCCACCATTCTGACACTTTGGGAAGCCAGACTTCCAAATTCCTGCACTGAGTCCTGTGTGTGTAAAAATGCAGCATGGCCCCTTTGCCCATCACAGTCCTGAGTGTGCAGCTGCCCTGGCTGTGATCTCAAACTCCCCAGATGTGCCCAGCTGTGTGCAGCAGTTCCTGGGATGGTCCTTCAGAGAATCACGGAGTCACGGAATGGTTTGGGTCAGAAGGGACTTTAAAGACATCAAATTCCAGCCCCTGCCGTGGCAGGGACCCCTCCTGCTGTCCCAGGCTGCTCCAGGCTCCATCCAGCCCGGCCTTTGCTGCCAAATCCCAGGGTACATTCTCAGGACAGCCTTTGAACGCTCTCGTCTGAAGTCCATCGGCACAAGCTGTCCTGAAAATTGTTACCTGAGTGTTCTGGAATCTCAGAGCTCCCCTCAGCTCAGCTCTGTGCAAGTCAGCCCCCAGAGAGCTTTTGAGTTATTTTGTGTAAACACTTTCAATCTCCAGATCTTGGCAATTGGTGCTTTATTTATTTAATGTCTCCTCCTTACACCTTGGAACAGCATTTTGCTTACACAAGTCCCAAAGCAGAAGAGGGAAAAATCATTCCAAAGGTGCCGTGTAACAGCTCCTTCCTGTCCATTTAGGGAATTTATAGTGGAACCAGACAGCTCTGTGTAGACAAATCCATTCCCTCAATAGTTTATATCCCATAATAGTTTCTTCCTCTCATAAATTTAACTTACATATGAGAAATCACACCAATTCTCCAAAAACCCTGTGAATTTCATTGATGGCAGAAGAGTGATTCGAGCACAACAGGGAGAAGAGAAAGAAGAGAGGAGAAGAGAGGAAGAGAAGAGAAAAGAGAAGAGAAGAGAAGAGAAGAGAAGAGAAGAGAAGAGAAGAGAAGAGAAGAGAAGAGAAGAGAAGAGAAGAGAAGAGAGAGAAGAGAAAGAGAAGAGAAGAGAAGAGAAGAGAAGAGAAGAGAAGAGAAGAGAAGAGAAGAGAAGAGAAGAGAAGAGAAGAGAAGAGAAGAGAAGAGAAGAGAAGAGAAGAGAAGAGAAGAGAAGAGAAGAGAAGAGAAGAGAAGAGAAGAGAAGAGAAGAGAAGAGAAGAGAAGAGAGAAGAGAAGAGGACTCTCTGCCTTCCCTGATGTCTTTTTCTCTGCTCCTGGAAACATGAACCAGGCACATTTAAGGTTTACACCCCATGTGACACGTGGACAGTTTTTATGGATCCTGCAAATTAGCATATCTGCCAAGAGCCCCCAATTAGAAGTGCCCTTGATGAAGTCATGCCCCTCTAGCTCTAGCACCTTCTAAATCCTCTCCCCTGAGATGAGCACTAAGCTCTGTTTATAAAAATGTGTCACAAAGAGCTGGTCTCAACCTTGGATTCCAAGGAGAACCAAGATAGGATTGGGGTCCTGGACCCTGGTTCCCTGAATTTGATTCAGATTCGATTCCTCACCATCGTTTAAAAACTGTTCCTGCGCTGGATTTCCCCTTCCCTGCAGAGGAAAGAAATTTGATTCTCTTATCAAACAGTATAAAAGCCCCAAACAAGAGCTTTTCAAAAGTGTCTCCCTGGATTTTTTTCCCCCCCATTCTTGCTGGCTGGAAGTTGGAAATCAGCATTTGCTAAGGAGAAATTCCTGATTTATACTGGTGTGAGGATGATCCCCTTCCCTCTGCCAGAGAAATGCAGGTTCAGGGGAACCACGGCCCCACATCTGCCCCAGCTCATAATTCTCTGCTGATTTATGGGTGGATGTAGCTCAAAACTCATCCTGCAGAGCAAAGCCACTTCTCTTCCCGTGGCACACAGGGAAAACCTCATCTCTGAGACTCTTCCAAGTCACCAAGAGGGAGCTCTGAGAAATGGAAAACCACTGGATTTATGGAGTTGAGGAGCGGGAAGGAAGAAATGCATCCAGAATTGAAAAATCCCTAGGAATTGTCTTTGCTAAATGCAGTGGAGCTGGGGTATTTGCAGCAGTTTGCAAGTGCCTGAATCTTTTATTAAAAAAAAAAAAAAAAAATGGCAGAATCAAAACCATTTTATTAACTCGTCTTCATTTTGCTCATCTGTTTAAGGCAAAGAAAAGCAAATAAGTGATTCCCTGCACTCCAGATGAAATGTTTCGTATCAAGGTCCTTCAGGGGAAGTCATTTGTATTTTCATTCAGAGCTCGCTCATTATGAAACATCTTTCAATTGTCATTTAAAGAAAAACACGGAATTTGCAATGAAACACATTGTTAAACACAGACCAAAATCTCCCAACTGGAAGTTGGGAGCTGATTCCAGGCTGGAAGCCCGGCCCAGCACTCCAGCTCCTGCCGGAGCCCAGCACTCAGCTCCTGCTGGAGCCCAGCACTCAGCTCCTGCTGGATCCCAGCACTCAGCTCCTGCTGGATCCCAGCACTCAGCTCCTGCTGGAGCCCAGCACTCAGCTCCTGCTGGATCCCAGCACTCAGCTCCTGCTGGATCCCAGCACTCAGCTCCTGCTGGATCCCAGCACTCAGCTCCTGCTGGATCCCAGCACTCAGCTCCTGCTGGATCCCAGCACTCAGCTCCTGCTGGATCCCAGCACTCAGCTCCTGCTGGATCCCAGCACTCAGCTCCTGCTGGAGCCCAGCACTCAGCTCCTGCTGGATCCCAGCACTCAGCTCCTGCCGGAGCCCAGCACTCAGCTCCTGCTGGATCCCAGCACTCAGCTCCTGCTGGAGCCCAGCACTCAGCTCCTGCTGGATCCCAGCACTCAGCTCCAGCCGGAGCCCAGGACTCAGCTCCTGCTGGATCCCAGCACTCAGCTCCTGCTGGATCCCAGCACTCAGCTCCTGCTGGATCCCAGCGCTCAGCTCCTGCTGGAGCCCAGCACTCAGCTCCTGCCGGAGCCCAGCACTCAGCTCCTGCTGGATCCCAGCACTCAGCTCCTGCTGGAGCCCAGCACTCAGCTCCTGCTGGATCCCAGCACTCAGCTCCTGCTGGATCCCAGCACTCAGCTCCTGCTGGAGCCCAGCACTCAGCTCCTGCTGGAGCCCAGCACTCAGCTCCTGCTGGATCCCAGCACTCAGCTCCTGCTGGATCCCAGCACTCAGCTCCTGCTGGAGCCCAGCTCCTGCTGGAGCCCAGCACTCAGCTCTGCTGGATCCCAGCACTCAGCTCCTGCCTGGATCCCAGCCTCAGCTCCTGCTGGAGCCCAGCACTCAGCTCCTGCTGGATTCCCAGCACTCAGCTCCTGCTGGATCCCAGGCACTCAGCTTCCCCTGCTGGAGCCCAGCACTCAGCTCCTGCTGGATCCCAGCACCTCAGCTCCTGCTGGATCCAGCGCCTCAGCTCCAGCTGGATCCCAGCACTCAGCTCCTGCTGGATCCCAGCACTCAGCTCCTGCTGGATCCCAGCACTCAGCTCCTTGCTGGAGCCCAGCACTCAGCTCCTGCTGGATCCCAGCACTCAGCTCCATGCTGGATCCCAGCACTCAGCTCCTGCTGGATCCCAGCACTCAGCTCCTGCTGGAGCCCAGCGCTCAGCTCCTGCTGGATCCCAGCACTCAGCTCCTGCTGGATCCCAGCATCAAGTCCGCTGGGATCCCAGCACTCAGCTCCTGCTGGATCCCAGCACTCAGCTCTGCTGGATCCCAGCCACTCAGCTCCTGCTGGATCCCAGCACTCAGCTCCTGCTGGATCCCAGCACTCAGCTCCTGCTGGATCCCAGCACTCAGCTCCTGCTGGAGCTCCAGCACTCAGCTCCTGCTGGATCCCAGCACTCAGCTCCTGCTGGATCCCCAGCACTCAGCTCCTGCTGGATCCCAGCACTCAGCTCCTGCTGGATCCCAGCACTCAGCTCCTGCTGGAGCCCAGCACTCAGCTCCTGCTGGATCCCAGCACTCAGCTCCTGCCGGAGCCCAGCACTCAGCTCCTGCCGGAGCCCAGCACTCAGCTCCTGCCGGAGCCCAGCACTCAGCTCCTGCTGGAGCCCAGCGCTCAGCTCCTGCTGGAGCCCAGCACTCAGCTCCTGCTGGATCCCAGCACTCAGCTCCTGCTGGATCCCAGCACTCAGCTCCTGCTGGAGCCCAGCACTCAGCTCCTGCTGGAGCCCAGCGCTCAGCTCCTGCTGGAGCCCAGCACTCAGCTCCTGCTGGATCCCAGCACTCAGCTCCTGCCGGAGCCCAGCACTCAGCTCCTGCTGGAGCCCAGCACTCAGCTCCTGCTGGAGCCCAGCACTCAGCTCCTGCTGGAGCCCAGCACTCAGCTCCTGCTGGATCCCAGCACTCAGCTCCTGCCGGAGCCCAGCACTCAGCTCCTGCTGGATCCCAGCACTCAGCTCCTGCTGGATCCCAGCACTCAGCTCCTGCTGGAGCCCAGCTCTGCAGCCACAGCCTGGGAAATCCTGACAGGGACAGCTCCTGAGCGCAGGAGCCACGGTGCACACCTTGGGCTGGAAGGGGGATCCCAGGAGGGGCTCAGTCCCACAGGGAATTGCACACGGAATGAGCCAGGCCTGGGCTGTGGGTTCCTCCTCGTCTGATCTCATTCCAAGGCTCTGCAGGGACATTCTGCTGATTTTTTATTTTGCTGAACCCGAACATTTCCCATTGGTGTTCAGTCCAAAAAAGGCATTTTGGTGCCACTGCCCCAGTGAGCTCCATATTCCCTGAGGAGGGACAGGACACAGGGAATGGCTTCAAGCTGCCAGAGGGCAGGGATATGTGGGATATTGGGGAGGAATTGTTTCCTGGGAGGGTAGGGAGGGGCTGGGATGGAATTCCCAGAGCAGCTGTGGCTGCCCCTGGATCCCTGGCAGTGCCCAAGGCCAGGTTGGACACTGGGCTTGGAGCAGCCTGGGACAGTGGGAGTTGTCCCTGCCATGGCTGGGGTGGGATGGGTGGGATTTGAGGTCCCTCTAACCCAGACCATTCTGGGATTCTGGGATTCTGAGGTTCCTCTCTGCCCTTTTTAGTGCTGAGCACTGTTTGCCCACCTCCCTTTTGTTGTGCCTTTGCTGTTCCCAGCGTTCCCAGGTGAGCTCAGCCCAGGTGAGCCCGAGCTCCCCAGAGAGTACAGACTCACCCAGGGACCAGGAGGAGAAATTCAATCCCAATTCAATGCCAGTCCAATTCCAGTTCAATCCCAGTCCAATCCCAGTTCAACCCAAATTCAATCCCAATTCAATCCCTGTTCAATCCCAGTTCAATCCCTAACAATTCTGTCACCAAGGCTCAAGTCGAGCCCACAAGGAGCTGATCACACTCAACACCAGAGCCCCCTCCTCTCACCCAGAGCACAATTAAAATTTCTTTAATTGCAGTATAAAAATGACTGAAATTCCACATCCTTCCCTCCAGACCCCTCTGCCATTCCCCACTCTGCCCTTTGCTGCAGTGAGCTTGACCAGCTCTGCAAACTCCAAATTCACACTCTTCAAAAAAAAAAAAGAAAACCAAAAAAAAACCAAAAAACCCAACAACAACAAAAAAAATTCTTTTCAGTATGACCTTTACTTTTCAAATTGCCCAATATCTGCATTTTATGTGCGAAATCGCAATTCATTCAGCCGAAATAAACATCCAGGACTGTCCTGAGAGACCCCATGCATTTGGATGCTGCCGCATCCAGGCGGTGAATTTCAGTTTAATATCGCGGGCCAATTTGTTTAGCTATTAATTCCAGCCAGGACAATTGATCAATTGTTTTAATTTTAAATCAGAGAGCTAATATCTGCCTCTGGCCTCCCTTGTGGTCGCTCAGCCGCTGCCTCCGAGCTGCAAAGATCACTTTTGATTACTCTGTTTGGTAGGTAACGCAGCCACCCCGCGTGAGGAGCATCAGCTGCCCTTTTCCCATCAGGATGGAGATGATGCAGCATTTCAAACCTGCCTGAAGGGTAAATGTGCGTTTCCCAGCTCGGCAGGGGTTGGAAGTTGTGAAGTTTCCACCACCTCTGCCCCTTCTGCCCTGCTCTCGGTGTCCCTGCAGGCCATGGCCAGCGCTCAGCCCTTTGGAGTGAAGATTTCCTGCCTCTGTTTTGTGGGATCAGCTCCTGATTTCTCACTCCCTTCACCATTTAATGACTTTCCTCAGAATTCCCTTGCTGTCTGCACTGCAGCTTGGCCCTTCCCCATCTCAGGGTTGGAGGAGGTCTGGAGCTCCCTCCCTCTCCTTCTCTTCCTTCTCCTGCTCTTTTTTTCCACCTCAGTCTCTCAGAAACCAAACCCCACATTCAGCCCCCCAAGTCAAAGAAGCCCAGAGTGGTTTGGGTGGGAAGGGACCCTAAAACTCCTCTCACCCCTAAAACTCCTCTCACCCCACCCGTGCCATGGCCAGGGACACCTCCCACTGTCCCGAGCTGCTCCAAACCCCAATGTCCCACCTGTCCTTGGGCACTGCCAGGGATCCACAGCTGCTCTGGGAATTCCATCCCAGCCCCTGCCCACGCTCACAGGGAAGAACCTCATGGAGTTTTTCCAGCTCCTCTACAGATACAAGGTCAAGGTCATAGCTGAGGTCAGCATAAAAACCCCTTTTTTATGAAAGGGATTTTCCAGGCGGCGGGTTCTGGAAGCAAGAGCGCGCTGCACAAAGAAATCTGTTGGCTTTTGTTTGCTGCGTTCCTCCTTCGGAATCAATTCCTCCTGCAATTCTCATTTGTGAGCACATTCACTGCTTTGGTTCCTCCCTCTGTGCTGATATCCCTGGTCCTGCTTCTCCAGGTGCCTGGGATGGAGGCTGCACCTCTGGAACGCTGCGATTCCCTTTTAATTCCTGCACATTTTCAGCTCAGCCTGCCCCTTCCCTCCACACTTTTGGCCTGGTTGAATTGCAGTCCCTTCAGCTTTGCTCTGTTCCAGTGAAAAGCTCCTTCCCTGAGCTTCCTTTAGCTGGAGTTCACGCTTAACTGTGTTCCTGCTGATCTTGTCCAGCCAAACCAAGGATCCGCTGCAGCCTGGGCCACTGGAGATGAGCACAGACAAAAGGAGAGGCTCTCAGGGGTCATTTCTTCTTCCTGGTGACCCCAGGGAATGGCTGGGGTTGGATTTTGGGGAAAGGCTCTTCCCCCAGAGGGTGCTGGCACTGCCCAGGGAATGGGCACGGCCCCAGAGCTCCAGGAGAGCTTGGACAGAGCTCCAGGAATGCCCAGGGTGGGATTTTGGGACAGGAGCTGCACTGGGTGATCCTGGGGGGTCCCTCCATCTCAGGAGATTCCAGCTCAGGAGATTCCATGGAATCACAGAATTATCCAGGTTGGAAAATCCCTTCAAGGCCACCCCATCTGTGCCCGATGCCCACCGTGTCCCCAGCCCAGAGCACCGAGTGCCACGGCCAGGCCAGGGACGGGAGGACACGTGTGTGACCTTGCAGCTGCTGGAGGGAAGGCTCTGATGAACCTGGAGAGCGCCTGTGTCACCCTCCTGCCACCTCTGTCCCCTCACCCTGCAATGTGAGCTGCTGAAGGCACGTGACACCAACCCCAGCCACGGGATGCAGGACACAGACAAGGCACTCACACCCACGGCACCCCGAAAACCCAGCGGACACCTGGAGCAGCTGCCAGGCGCTCGGGACGTGGCACAGCAGCCTCCTGCCACGGTGCCAGCTCCGAGCAGGGCAGGGATGCTGCAGGGGGTGACAGTTTGTGTGCTCTGGCCTCAGCTCTGACAGCTCCTTGCAGAAATCTGTGCTGATTGCAGCTCCAGCGAGACCCAGGAGACGGGAGAGGAGCCCCAGGCAGGAGCTGGAGCGTTTGCTTTGCTCCCACTGCACTGTCCTGCGGGCTGAGGGTGGGAGAGACGAGAGAGAGAAGAGATGGATTGTCTCCTGAGCTCGCTCGCTCTCCATCATCAATCAGCCTCTCTCCTCGGATAATTTGTATAAAAGTATAACTTAAAGCAAAACAAAGCCCGTGGAATGATTTCTGCCCTCATGAATTCTTAATCCAAGCAGGACGGCAGACAACGTCTCTCCAAATGCTACTGCTGCTCCTTGCAGCCAATTAATTACCGCAGGATGGGGCTTTGGGGGCGGCTCATCTCTTCAATAAATCTCCTGTGTCCAGTGACAGAGAGAGTTCCCGTTCCTCAGGCGTAACACGGAGGGACAGCTCTGCTCTGTGTCCCAGAACAATCCCTGCCGGTTAAACCGGAGCTCTGCGGTCCTGCTCAGCATCCTGCGCTCAGGGAGCCTGGAATTTGGACTCTGACACCCCCTGGAATATTCCCTGCCCTTTGCTGGAGGAAAGCAGGGGCTAAACTTTATCTAAAGACAATTTTCCCGGCGGAACAAACAAAGCACTTTTGCTTCTAGACCTTAAAATTTACTTCCAGCCGAGGCCTCGAAATATTGAGCCCATTCCTCAGTGTGCTACAAAAGGCCTGGCCACAGCTATTGATGGGGAACACTAACTCAATCACCAGCACCCTTGGGTCAATAAACTTTCGGCATTATCTCGACAGAAATTTGAATCTGGGGTTGGTTTCCCATCTGTTTATTTAATACCAATGCATTAAGGATGTTCCACCCTCGGCAGTCAATGAGGCCGAGTGCGCCCTGGGGTTTGGGCTGAGCTCTGCCCTCTGAAGTCAAGTCAGCTACAGAAATCAGTCTGCAGCTCCCTCGGTAACAGTTTGTTCTTAAAAAAAAAAAAAAAAAAAAAAAAAAATTAAAAAAAAAATAAAAAAGGAAGTTTGAATGTTATGCTCTGATTCTGATACAGAATTCTCTCTAAACGCTATTGTAGTCCAAAAAAAAAAAAAATAAAAAAATAAAAAAATAAAAACCCCTTTAGAGCCGAGAGCAGTGCTCAGCCCGGGGATCTGGCAGGTTCTGTGCTGCCCGTACGAACGGGGATTAATGAACAACCTCTCGCTGCCCTCGGAGCCTCCAGGGCGCCTTTGAAAATGTTCCAGTGCACTGCAGGCACTGGGAGCTGTGGGCCTTGGAGCTGCCAGAGGGAAGGTGCCCATGGATAAGAGCCTGTGCCAGCTGCAGAATTCCCAGCCTTTTGGATGGATTACATAAAGCTGGCGCAGCTCTGGAGCGCTCCGAGCGCTGCACCCAGCGTGCAAGGCACAGAAAATTGCAAAGAGCAGAGGTCAGGCCGTGGGGAAAGCGCCCGGGGGGTTCCTGACTCGCTTCCAGCTGAGGAGAAGGGATAATGAATGGGGAGAAACAAGATAATGACAATAAATCTTGTTCTGAAGTCTTTAACAGCGAGGCTTTGTGGTAAATCCGCCACAAAGAAACATTAATATGGAGCCACCAAATAGGTCAGGTTAATTACATCATCTGGAAATGCTGTGGTACCTCCAGCCTGCATAAAACAACAACAACAACAAAAAAGAATCAAATCTCCGGAGAGTGGGAGAGATGGGGGTTTTTCTTTAATTAGTTGAGTATTAAAATCTCTGTGCTAACATCTCCCAGCGTTCCTCTGGCTCAAGCCAGACGCTACATTTTACCGCCCGTTTGACAAGAGCTGGTTCTTCCCAGCTGAGCAGGGGCTGGGGCTGATGATCTGCTCTGGTGCTGTTCCTTTCATCCTTCTGATTTTTTTACATTTTTGTAGCAGAGTTTTCTCCCGCGTGTAACATAAACAAAGCGATTTTCCATTCCTCTCTGAGGAGGGACAGCTGATGGACCGCTAGTGTGGCCAGCGGGGTGGAGAGGTGGCAACCTCATTCTCCAACCCCTGCTCATTGTCCAGGATCTACATAAATCGAGGTTGAAAATAAACTTCCCTTCTTTTTGCCCTGACTCGACTGTGTGAGTGTCGTTCTTTTTGTGTCCTCTAGTGACAATCTGTGCCAGTCTGCTCTGCTGGCCCACGCTGGAGTCACAGAGAAAGCTCCCAGCTTTGTGCCAGGAGACATTCCAGGGCCCTGGAGAGAGAACCTTCCCTCCTTTGGCTCTGTGTGCAGCCTGTGCCCCATTCCCTGTCCCACAGCCCGGCGTCACAAGCCTGGCCCGTGTGGATTCCCTGGGATGAGCTCTCAGCTCTCCCCTGGAGCCCCTGCCTGGCGTGGGGAAAGCTCTGCACCCTCCCTCGCTCCCTCCCTGCCCACGGTGCTGCCACTTCCCAGCTTTTCAAGGTGACTTTGGCTCCCAGAGTTTCCCAAACTCTCCCCAGTCCTGCATTTCTAGGAAAAAAAACCACCCAAAAGTCGTAAGAGCCTTGAGCTCCCCAGCTCCAGCAGGATGTGGTCCCTGTCCCAGGGGTGCTCCAGAGGTGGAACACCCAGCAGATGCAGTTTTAGCATAAAAATGGGAATATTCCCACAGGAAACAGGAATGCTCCCAGGCTGTGCCACGTTTGGGACCAGCCCAGCTCCTCTTCCTGTCTCCTTCGTTTCTCCTTTCAGCCACAACCTGCTCACAGGGCTGCCCAAAACCAGTGATGGAAGGGAAAGGATCTTTTCAAAGGGAGCAAACATTTCCCTTGAACAACTAAATTCCTTTTCAAATATCCTCCTGTTGGGGTCCGTGTTTTGAAAACTTGAAGCATTTTTCAATTCTCAAACTGCTTTTTTTTTTTTTAAATTTCTCACTTTTCATCCAAAAATACACTTTCCCCAGGAGCTGTTATTATATTATCACAACACACTATCCCTCCTGGTCTGTAAAATATCAGCGGTGTATTATGATATGAAAATCTCTATTTATGCTTTTCTCACTTCAAGCCACGGCATTTTCACCGAGCAGCAGTGACTCCAGCAGAGCTGCACTCGCTGGCAAGATGTCACTGAGGTTCCTGCACCCAAAAAAAAAAAAAACAAACCCTAAGAAAGGTTTGTTTGAGGCTTCAGGAGCTGTTTTGAGCTAATAATTGCCAGGTGGGAGAGCCGTGAGTCACTGAAACACTGGAATCCCGTGAGCTGCAGAGGTGCCTGGGGGAGGCAAAGGCTCTTGGAGAAAACAAGTTTTTCCCTTGCTGGTTAAATGCAATTTCTTTGTGTTGCCGCGCCAGGCACGGCGTAGCTGCCGGAGGAGCGCGGAGTGGGACACGGAAAAGCGGTGGGTGCTGTCACCAAGCGCTTTGCACTGACAAGAAAAACACACAGAGGTAGCTGGAAGGCTCTGCCCGAGGAAAACGGGCTGTGGCAATTCCTGCTGGCCACAAGGAACAGCCAGAGGGGAGGAGAACAGCTCCGAAACGTGGGGACTGGGCAAGGCTGGACACGGGCCCAAAGAACAGGCTTTGCTGGGCAAGGAAGAGCTTAAAGGGTTTGGTGGAGGAAAAAAAAGAAGAAAAAAAAAAGGAAGAAGAAAAGAAAGAGAGGAAAAGGAAGGAGAAGAAGGAGGAAGAAGGAAGGAAGGAAGGAAGGAAGGAAGGAAGGAAGAAGGAAGGAAAGAAAGGAAGGAAGAAAGAAAGAAAGAAAGAAAGAAAGAAAGAAAGAAAGAAAGAAAGAAAGAAAGAAAGGAAAGAAAGAAAGAAAGAAAGAAAGAAAGAAAGAAAGAAAGAAAGAAAGAAAGAAAGAAAGAAAGAAAGAAAGAAAGAAAGAAAGAAAGAAAGAAAGAAAGAAAGAAAGAAAGAAAGAAAGAAAGAAAGAAAGAGAAAAAGAAAGAAAGAAAGAAAAGAAAAAGAAAAATGTCAAAGATTGGTTTCTATAAATAAATGTGGGCAGGGAAAGTGCTGGGAAGGGAGAAGATCTAACAGACAAACTTGGCACAACAACAAAAAGTAGGCACCAGTCATGAATAAATTCCGAGTGGAAAACTGAAGGAAGTTTCCATCCAGCAAAGGAACAAAAGCCTGGAACAGGCTGGGCCAGGGAGAGGAGGAGGAGAGACTGGAGTGAGGCTGAAGGGCAGGAGAAAGGCATGGGGAGAGAAGAAAGGAAAGGAAAGGAAAGGAAAGGAAAGGAAAGGAAAGGAAAGGAAAGGAAAGGAAAGGAAAGGAAAGGAAAGGAAAGGAAAGGAAAGGAAAGGAAAGGAAAGGAAAGGAAAGGAAAGGAAAGGAAAGGAAAGGAAAGGAAAGGAAAGGAAAGGAAAGGAAAGGAAAGGAAAGGAAAGGAAAGGAAAGGAAAGGAAAGGAAAGGAAAGGAAAGGAAAGGAAAGGAAAGGAAAGGAAAGGAAAGGAAAGGAAAGGAAAGGAAAGGAAAGGAAAGGAAAGGAAAGGAAAGGAAAGGAAAGGAAAGGAAAGGAAAGGAAAGGAAAGGAAAGGAAAGGAAAGGAAAGGAAAGGAAAGGAAAGGTTTAACACTCTGCCAAGCTCAGGGCCACGCTGGAGCTGCCTTTATAATTTCATCTGAATACCCTCGGTGTGAAAGGGGATAGCTCTGGCAGCTGAACTCCAGGCCTAGATATCCAGAGACAACACTCTAATTATTGCCTCAAAAAGCAGTTAAATAATTTTTAAAAATCCCTGTGACTCATAATAAGTTATAATTATGATGAGAATAGACATTAATTTTCACATATTGCAATGGAATCTAGGAAGTTAACAGTAAATCATCTCCCCAACGACTGCAGCAGCTCCCTGTGTACTGTGGGCACACACTGATGTCTATTCTGGACATCAGTTCTTTTCTCCCTCTGATAAAAACAATAAGACTCAATTCAGAGCTTTTATCCAAAAGGGCTTTGTCTGAGAAATCCCTGTCCCTGGTTTCCAACAGGAGCCCTCCCCAAAGCCTCTTTTTGTTCTCATTTATCCCATGGCCTGAGGCTCCTCTCCTCATTAGATAACGGGGCGAGGTAAGAAGGAATTTTGGACTGTGATTTTTTTCCATCACTGGAAAAAGCTCAGGACAAAATAAAATTATAGAATTATTTTGCAAGGATGTGCAACTTCTTTTTTTTTTTTTTTTTTTTTTTTTTTTTTTTTTTTATAAATACAAAACCAAAATAAAACTGGCTGGGATCAACTGAAACATTGATGGATTTTTCTGCTTTAAAAATTGAAATTAATTGTCTGCTTTGTCCTGCCCTCAGCATTTAGCTCATTAACGGAATGGTGATTACTGCTATTGTTGCTTTTATTTTTTAAAATTTTTTAAATTATTATTATTATTGCGGCTGATTTATCTGGTGCTCACAGCAACAACAAACATGGAAACCTGGGAGAAAAGAGATGGGGAAGGACAGAGCAAAGGGAGCCTTTGCAAGGTTTATTTCATTTTCCTGTGGTTGTTCAGGGCTCATCATCAAAACCAAAATCAACCATTCAGAGCTTTGATGGACGTGGAACAGCACAGGCTCGGTCCTCAGCACCAAAAATCCATTTTCCATGGACTTGCAGCTGGGGCTGCTGTGGAACGGCCACTCAGAGATAGAAACAACAGAATAAAACCGAGCCCAGAGCTGAAAACATTCACAGGTCAGAAAGGAAAAGAAGATCCCCGCCGAAAAGAGTCTGGGGGTGTCTGATCTGTCCGGTTTGAGGTGATGAGCATTTCACACCTGGCACCTGGAGGATCTCTGTTGTATCAAGCAGGTTTGGCTTTGAGACTGAAAGCGAAATTGAAAGTGAAAGATCTGGAAGGAGAAGCGCAGAAAACACAAGGGAAATGATTGTGGAACCCTCAGCAAGAAACCCCCCGAGGTTTTTCTCAGCCCCTCTGCTGAGCCTCGTGCCAAAAGAACGCCCCTAATTCAACCTGGAAAAATCTGCTGCTCTTCTGCATGAGAAAAGCCTCGCCTTGAAATGCACAGGGAGTCTTCAGCTCAATTTCCTGATATAAATAGGGCAGCTCAGAGTCACAGTGAATACAGAAAATGTTTTCTTATATGCAAATGAGAGCTCACATTATTTCATAGAAGGAACTATAATAGTTGGAAATTAGCAAATGTTTCCAGATCCTTGTTAAAGGCAAGGGGGGAAAAAAAAATTAAAAAAAAAGGCAGCTCATCTAATGTTCCCAGATAAAAATGACATTAATTGAAAGTTTGATTCTATTCCCTAATGAATTTTCCTGTTGCATTGTAATTAATAACTACTTACATCCAAAAGAACTCGATATCCCTTCAAATTAGGGCATTACTCATAAATATGGTAATGTTTTAAGAGCAGTTCTAAGAGTGCCAGGCACTGCTCTTAGGAAGGCTGTGAGGAACAGGAACAAACCCTGAACAATCCCTGCCTGGGCTGCAGGACTGCTGGGAGCCACTGCAGAGCCTGATTCCATCCTCACCCAGGACCCCAAATCCATCCTCTCCTGGGATCACAAATCCATCCTCTTCCAGGAACCCAAATCCCTCCTCTTTCCAGGAACCAAAATCCATCCTCTTCCAGGACCCCAGATCCATCCTCTCCCAAGATCCCAAATCCATCCCCTCCCCATTCTCCAACCCAAGGCCTTGCAGTGTCTCAAACACACCTGGTCCTGCAGCAAACCCCACAGGGGCTTTTCCACCCCGGGATTTGGGATTTGTCCAACCCCTGCCGTGTTTCACCATTCCAAGGCCAGGCAGGATGGATGGAGGGAGCTGTGCCTGCCCCTCTGGGATTTCCCTCGGGGCCACCTCTGAGACACCCCAGAGAAAAGAGAATCACAGAATCATGAAATCATCACAACTGGGCTGGAAGGGCTTAAACTCCGTCTCATCCCAAGCTTAAATCCCATCTCATTCCAGCCTTAAATCCCATTTCATTCCAGCCTTAAACCCCATCTCATTCCAACCTTCTACCCCTGCCATGGCAGGGACACCTCCCACTGTCCCAGGCTGCTCCAACCTGGCCTTGGGCACTGCCAGGGATCCAGGGACAGCCACAGCTGCTCTGGGAATTCCATCCCAGCCCCTCCCCTCCCTCCCAGGGAACAATTCCTGCCAATATCCCATCTAAACCTACAGTCTTTCAATGTGAGGCTGTTCCCCTTTGTCCTGTCTCTCTAGTCCTTGTCAATTGTCCCTCCCCATCTTTCCTGAAGCTCCTTCAGGTCCTGGAAGATCACACCGAGGTCACCCCAGAGCTTCTCCTGCCCAGGTGAACAATCCCAGCTGTCCCAGCCTTTCCTCCCAGCAGAGCTGCTCCATGCCTGGGATCATCCTGGAGCCTCCTCTGGGCTCTGCAGCAGCTCCAGGTGCCTCCTGTGCTGGGCTCCTGGAGATGTTTTGGCCATCCTCGACCCCTAAACCTGCCCTTGAGGCTGCTGCTCAAGCACCACTTGGATGCTCGGGCACTTTAAAAGAGGCCTCAGGGATATTTTTTTCCTTGTTACTGGTAAAGAAGGAAAGGAGGGAAATGTAAAGGCGGCGAGGAACGAGCTGACACGTGCAGGACGTGTCTGTGCCACTGTTCCTGCTGATGCCACACACACCCACAGCCAGGATGGTGCTGCAGCTTCCAGCCTCGTGTGCTGCAGGATCCAGGCCATTCCCACCCCAGGCAAGCTGATTCTTTGGAATAACCCTGTTTCCTTCCAGCTCCCAGATTCTTTACTCCCTTTATTTCAGTGGCTTGTGTGAATGTGAACCAATAACCTCGACCACACCCCAACCAATCCCTCCACCATGAAATACTGCGGCTGGGCCACCTTGGCTTGAAATTATTCCTGTGAGGGCTGGGAAGAGAATTCCCACTCGTCCTGCCTGGCCGAGGAACCTGGAACCACTCTCGTGCTGGGACTTGTCACCCAGCAGGGGTGGCATTGTCCCTTGTTGCACCCAGCACAAACAGCGGGGCTTTGTGGGCGGCTGGAGTCAATCCTTGGTGAAACTGGTTTTAGGCTAATGAGTGGTTAATCTTTTTCTCTCTCTTTTTTTTTTTAATGGTTACTTCGTTTGGAATTACCTTCTGGCTGAAAACAGCATTATGGTCGCATTTTCCCTACTGTCAGGTACAAATGGGTCTCAGAATTGTAATTTTTTTTTTGTTTGTTTTTTTAACTGGCTGCTCCCTTGACCCAGAGAATTAAGGTTTTTACTGAAATACCTCCTTTTGTGAGCCTTGTTTTACATCTAAAACTCGTCCTGAGTATCAGCACTTCTGGGTTAGCCTTCCTCCCCTTCCACTATCCAGAAACCTCCCCAAATTCTCCCTCTCAGAAACGACGTCAGAAACCCAGGGAAGAGCTTTTCCCGGAGCAGCCTGGGCTGAAATCCCTCACCCCGCCCCAGCACAGCTCAGTGGCACTCCCGTGTTCACAGAGGAGGAATTTCCGGCTGCTCTCAGCTCGGCGGGGTCCCGGGATGTCCCCCCGGAGCTCCTCCTGCCCGCCCGGGCTGCGCAGCCCGGCGGTGGGATAGAAAAAGCCGGGGATGGATGAGTGCCAAGAGGTAGTAAACAAACTGGGAACTCTGTTTTCCCTCTGGCTTTCGCTCCCGAGCCTTGTCTGTCTGTGGAGGAGAGTGCCCGGCTGCGCTGGGCGGATTTTTTCGGACTTCTAAGCCCGGCTCTATTTTTTTTTTTTTTTTTTTTTTTTTTTTTTTTTTTGGGGGGGGGGGGGGGGGGGGGGGGGAGAGCCAAGGAGGGGCTGACATTAACCCCGCTCCCCAGAGGGCCAGGTGAGCCTGAGGACTCCGCATTCAGGCCACAGGCGGTGAATGACACGAGAACAAAGTCCAGACCTGCCCTCCCCGGAGCACGGAGAGCAGATGCACACGATGGACGCAAAGCCAAAACGTATCGATCACTCCGTGCAGCGCCGGCAGCCAGCTGTTCTGGCCGGGCTGTGCGGCAGTCGGGCACAAGGTGACGAGCAGGAACACGGGAGCTGCGGGCACCGGGTGCCTTTCATTGCCGGGGACCTCCGTGCGGGTGCCCGCAGCGGCTCCCGGTGCCCGCAGCGGCTCCCGGTGCCCGCGTTCCCCGTGGTGGAGCCGCGGCCGCTGCGTGTCTGCAACCTGCTGCACCTCTGCCGGGCTGGGCAGGGTCCTTGCTGCACCTCTGCCGGGCCCTGGCACTGTCCCTGTCGCCGGAACGCCGCGACAACGCAGCCAACGCTGTCCCCAAGGGCTCCGCGACCCCCGGAGCCCACGCAAGGCAAGGTAAGGCACCGTTCCCGTTGATTGGTGGCTGGGCAATTAGGCAGGGGGAGGAGGAGGAGGAGGAGGAGGAGGAGGAGGAGGAAGCAGAGGCCTCTGCAGGCGCAGGGAGCGGCAGGAGGGAGGGTGTGATGCTGCCGTGGGAGGGAGGGTGTGATGCTGCCGTGGGAGGGATGCAGGGATGCTGGAGGGAGAGAGGGATGCCAGGCAATCCATCCTCCTGCCGGCCTCCTCCCGCTGCTCTCGGCCCGGCTCCTGGGGCTCTGCTGGCTGCTCAGCCCCCACAGCTCCGCTCCCTCCAGCCCCGGGGCCCTCGGGGATGCTCCCAAAGCTCTGCCCCACGTTCCTGCCTGGATCAGGAGCCAGTTTCCCCGGCAGGCAGAGATCCTGGGCCCCAAATGGAGCTCATCAGCCTCAGGAACACAGCCGGAATCCCAGAGGGGACAGCAGGACACGGCCACTCCCATGCCAGGGACAGCGACCCTTGGACTCGTGGTCACCCATGGTACCCAGCCTCCCGGTCCCGTGTGCTGCAGCCCCACAGAGAAAGGGAACACGGGGAGCGAGCTCCTGCTTTTCCCTGGGGACCCCCTTCCCAAAGGCCTCTTCTGCTCCTCCATCTGGGAAATTGGACAGCCTCAACAAGGCCAAAGCAGCTCTTGGCTCCTCTGACAGCGGGGATGTTCAGCCTTCCTTCAGAGGCACCAAAGCAGAGACAAAAACAACCCAAGGCAATGCAGAGGAGCTGTTTGTCCCTGCCTGAGGCCGGGGCCTTGACCTTCCATCTGCACACGTGGAACTGTCCTCCAGGCTGGTCCTTGTCCTTCTGATCTGCTTCCCCCCCTGCAGGGATGTTTTGGAGCTCGTTATCCACGTCCTGCTGGCTCCAGAGCCTCTCCCCTCTCCACGGCCGAGGAAGGGTTAAACCTCTCAGCCTCCCCCTGTCCTCCCCTGGCCTCAGATTCATTTCTCCAGGGTGGGAAATGCGTCTGCGGGCCCTGAGGCTCCCCTGCAGCTGCTGGGGAAGGCAGGTTTGCCCTCCAGGGATGCACAAAGCCCCACGGAGCAGGAGCCTTCCCACGTCCTCCCACTGCTCTGGGGTCACTGGGGCCGGGAAGTTGGAAGGAGGAGAACAACAGATGCAGGGGCTGCAGGGAGACACTGAGGGGGTTGTGTTTGAGGAGCTCTTCTCCAAAGCTGGATCCTGTCTCTGGGCCAGATTCCTGTGTGATGTTGGATTAATCCTTACCCTGTCACCACACGGTCACTTGTTTTCCCTTTTTTTCAGCTTTGGGCACCTGCAGAATCATTTTTAGAGCCTTTAGTGCTCCCAGCTCTGTTGTGTGAGGTTTTGTTTTCACCCAGACTATTCCAGAGCCAGGATGGGATGGATATTTTTCTCAGAGCTGCTGATTTTCCCTCCCTGCCAGCCGAGGCTGAGAGATGGATTGTCCCTGCTCTGCCACTTTGGGGATGGGGATTTTTCACTCTCTCTGCTCTGCATCCTCATTGTCCTCTGATGTCACTAAATGATCGTCCCTTCAGTGCCAGGGATCTCCATCTCACAGAGTACAGTTCACTGAACATCCCAGAGCTCCCAAAAACCTCCAGTCCAAGTCCACAAAAAATGACATCAGCAAAAAAAATCACCCCTGAACAACCAAGAGCAAAACCAGCCAAGGAAACCTCAACCCTGAATGAGAACTGTGTGAGTTCAGCTTTTTGTGCCCAGAGCTGGGAGATTTTAAAGGCAGCAAAACTGCAGAGAATTCTTGTGAGAAGATCTGGAATCATAATAGAATTCCTGAATGGGGTGGGGTTGGAAGGGACCTTAAATCCCATCCATGGGCAGAGATGTTCCATGGATGTTCCAGCCTGTTCCAGCCTGGCCTTGGGCACTGCCAGGGATCCAGGGACAGCCACAGCTGCTCTGGGCACCCTGTGCCAGGGCCTCAACACCCTCACAGGGAACAATTCCTGCCCAATATCCCATACAACCCCATTCCCTGTCAGTTTGAAGTCCTTCCCTCTTGTTCTGTCCCTCCATCCCTTGTAAAGTCTCTCTCCATCCTTCCTCTCTTTGGTTCCTGGGATTAAGTAGAATCCCTTAATTTTAATCTCCTTTGTTATACGTGTTTCATCCACAGGATCCATCAATAATTATCAGTATTAATTAATTTCCCACAAGGTTGCACCGTTCTGAGTTTGCCCAGAAATGCTTCTCACCTCTGGATGTGCAGGAAGGGACAGGGCTAAAATGAATCCAACACAAAAAGTTTAGCAACTGACGCTTTTGAAAATAAGAGAGGGAATTAGGATGGAGGCTGTGCCTCAGCTCTGCCCCCCTGCTCCCTGAGGGATGGTGGCTGGTTGTTCTGATCCATTTGTGATTCCGTGTGCCGTGTAACACAGCTCCCACCATGCATCCCAGCCAAGGTGGGGAATTAGTGTCCTACCTTGGGCTTGCTGGGAATCCCACTGCTCAAGAAGCTGAAGAGGGCATGTCAGGCTGGGAGAAAATCAATCCTTAGAGACTTTCTGAAGCCTCTAAGGATAGGGACAGTCGATCAAGAGCTGTTTTTGCTGGAGAGAAACTCCACCTGGTACCTTTTGTAGCTACAGAAGTATGGAAAGACCTCGAGGACAGAGGCTCCCAGAGCCTGATTTCATCCTCGGGAGTCAGAACTGTGGCAATAATCAGAAAATACCGAGTGCAGGAACATCCACATTGCACCAGAAAGAAAATTTCCATCATTGAAGGCAAACCATGCTTCCAGTTCCTATCCAGCTAGGAAACTTTGAATCCTTCATTTTCAGCAGTTTGGGGTTCTTGGAGCGCTCTGAGGTGATGGGAGAGCTTTGAACACCTGCTGGAGTTCCGTCAGGAAAAGCACCTCTGGCACACGACCATGGCTGTGCCGGATGAAAGCAGGGAGGAGGGAGAGAGGATCAAAGGCTCGGGATGGAGCCTCCCAGTGCTCTCCCTTCAATCTCACAAGTGTGAGACTCCTCACGGACCTCAGGGGCTGAAAAGGATTTGGGTGTGAGCTGCGAGGAAGGAATGCCAGGATCCCAAAGGTGTGGGATGTGCTTTACCCACAACTGTGCTCCCGATCCCTGTGCTCTGTGCAGGTGTGGAAAGGAGGGAGCGGAATAAGCCATAAACTTCCTTCTCTTTCATGCCTGTCCCCAGCAGCAAATGCTCAGTAAACAGGAACTGGGTCATTCCCGCTCTCCAGAGAAGCTGGTGTGAGAGAAACAGTTAAAAAATAATCATGCCACATGAGCCACTAGAAAATGCCTTTTCCGAGCAGCTTCTGAGGACGCATGGGAACCTCTTTGGCTTTTCAAACTCAAAGGGACTTTGCTCAAGTTCCCTTCCAAAGGAAACCGCTTCAGCTCATTATTTGCAGACAGCATCTGTCACTTTTCTATGCCAGTGGCTGCTGATCGTCCTCAAAGAACATTGCACAAATGTGCAGACTGCTGTGTGCCGAGAAAGGACTGCTATTATATCAATTTTCCACTTGAAAGCAGCAATAACAGCAAATAAAGCTGGAGCCACATGACTCTGCTGGATCTGGGGCACTCGTGGAGCCATTCACCCTCCCCGGGAGATGGGGGCTCCGAGGGGCCCGTGGCAGCCCCAGGCACAAACTGGTTCTACTGGTGGGCAGGAGCAGCTGGGGGGCTCAGCCCTGTCCCCTCGGGGACCTGCCCGAAGAGCCTCTGCTCCGGGGTGACACCTGGATTGTTTGTCCTGCTCTGGAGCCCAGCTCACCCCAAAATGCAGCTGTTGGGGGTGTGGGTGTGATGGACACAGCCAGACCTTGGCCAACCACCATTGGAGGTGTTCTTTCATATGGGATCAGCAGGAGCTGAACCCACAGCTCCTTTTCCAGGTCTGAGTGACACCTGGTTGTGTCTGCCCTGTTCTGGAGCCCAACCTGTCCCAAAATGCAGCTGCTGTGGGATGTGGCTGTGATGGACACAGCCAGGCCTTGGCCAACAGAGCATTGGAGGTGTCCTTTCATGTGGGATCAGCAGAAATTAATCCAGAGCTCATTTTCCAGATCTGAGTGACATCTGGTTGTGTCTGCCCTGCTCTGGAGCCCAACCTGTCCCAAACTGCAGCTGCTGTGGGTGTGATGGACACAGCCAGGCCTTGGCCAACCACCATTGGAGGGGTTCTCTTCTGTGGGATCAGCAGGAGCTGAACCCACACCTCCTTTTCCAGGGCTGCACTAAAGGAAGGACAAAGCTGAATAATCTGCTCCTCTGGAAAAGTCAGCAATGGGGAAAGTCAAAGAAATTCGGGGTGAATTCTGCCCCCGTGACCCTCAGCACTCCCTGGCAGGCTGGTGAAATCCCCACGTTCCCCAGAGCAAGACACAGATCCCTCGGGGTGATCTCTGCAATTCAGATCTGTGCTTTCCCTGTGGAAGAAAAATTGGAGTTTTCCCGTAGAGGAGACATCTCAATTTTCACCAGTTAAAAATCAGATTGTTGAAATCTGATGCTGGTGCTGCAGGAGGAGGATTGAACCTTCTCCCTGTGACTGCCAAGTGCAAACGAGGGACACCATCTCCTGCCTTCTGACCAGGATCCCCAAACTGGCTTTTCCTTGGATATGGGGAAATGATGGGATTGCAGGAAATGCCCCTTTTGCAAGGAGCGGCATAGAACAGGCAAAGTGTCACGCCCCAAAAAACCCAGCTGAAGGACAATCCCTGTTACCCCAGCAGGGAAACGACCTCCCGTGGCACAGGGAGAGGTGAGAGCTCCTGGAGGAACATCCCCTGGGAGCTGCTGTGTGTCCCCACCTGCCCCAGGAGGAGAGGGAGGGAGGGAGCTGCGGGCCAGCGAGGTTTGCCAAGTTTGGACTTTGCAGGAGCGTGCTCCAGGCACAGTGCGCCGACTCCTTAAAAAATGTTTGTGGAATGTTTTTTAAAAGATTGCTTTACTCGGGATTTAAAAAGTGCGTTTCAGTGTTTCCATCCCGAATGGATTTCACACGACGTCTCAAGTTCATTTAAAAGGCCCTTAAATATCTGGATGTTTTGCAAGAGTTGAAAATTCCTGTTGAGGTTCTGTCACAGCTCATCTTTTCCATTCATTATGTTTTGCTTAACCTTTTGGATAAAAATGCCGTCATCCTCCCAGGGCTTCTGCAGCATTCTAATAGAAACTGGCAGATCTGGAGGATATGTATGGATTTCAGGGAACAATAATTCCATCTCTGTTGTATTACGCTGCAAACGGCCACTCCACGCGCTGGACCTGCTCCAGAGGGATCCAGATTGAGAATTAGATGGTCCTTTCTAAAAACTCAGCCTAATTTCTGCTCTTACTAAAACCAGGATCAGCTGCGCTGCTGGCTTCAGCAGGGAAAAGATGGGATTGGTGGTCCCAGGGTCTCCTGCTGCAGGAATGAGCTGGAATATCCAAAGGAGTGAGGGCAGCAGGGCCAGGGACGGGATTCTGCCTCTGGGGAGACCCTGCCTGGAGCAGTGCCCAGTTCTGGTGTCCCCAACATGAGAAGGACAAGAGGGAGTCCAGAGGAGACCTGGAAGTTGGTAAAGGGACTGAAGCACCTCCCTTGTGGAGCCAGGCTGGGAGAGCTGGGGCTGTCCAACCTGGAGAGGAGAAGGTTGTGTGGAGACCTCAGAGCCCCTCCAGGGGCTGCAGGGACAAAAGGGAATGGGTTCAGACTGACAGAGGGGGGATTCAGGTTGGATATTAGGAAGGAATTCCTTCCTGGGAGGGTGGGGAGGCCCTGGCACAGAGAAGCTGTGGTTGCCCACATCACCAAGGTCACCACTAATCCATGTCCTCAGGTGCCACATCCACTCGGGTTTTGAACCCTTCCAGGGATGGGCACTCCAAACCTCCCTGGGCATTTCCAATCCCTGAGCTCCCTTTCCATGGGGAAATTCCTGCTGCTGTCCACCCTGAGCCTCCCCTGGCCCAGGCTGAGGCCGTTCCCTCTGCTCCTGTCCCTGTTCCCTGGGAGCACAGCCCGACCCCCCGGCTGTCCCCTCCTGTCAGGAGTTGTGCAGAGCCAGAGATTCCCCCTGAGCCTCCTTTTCTCCAGGCTCAGCCCCTTTCCCAGCTCCCTCAGGAATTTTCCAGCCCCTTTCCAGCTCCCTCAGCCCCTCCTGGTGCTCCAGACCCTTCCCCAGACCCTTTCCCTCCCCTGGATGTGCTCCAGCCCCTCAACGTCTCTTATGCTCAACATCCTTCTCCTTCAGTCATTTATTTATAGCCTGGGATTTTTAAGAACTGCACTCAAGTGAAAGGACACCTGCCAGGGATAAACACAAACAGGGTTTATGACACAAACACCCGCCCGTGTGCGGTTCAGGAGGCACGAGGGAAACAACACGGCACCGGGAATGGTGGGAATTCTCCCGAATCTTTGGGGAAACGTGGCAAAGTGACCCTGAATATCCTGAAGAGTGGGGGTTTGCTCCTGAAGCCGCTGGTGGCCGCGGACGATGCGGGTCTGTCTGCTCTAATTGGGTTTTTAAGCGCTCCGGGGTCAGGACTGACTTTTCGCAGGGGACGTGGCAGCAGACGGCACAAGGGAGCTCTGAAGCAAGGCAGAGCATCTGGCTTCGTTATCTGAATCACGGTCACAACAGAAACAGCATAATCAGGAGACAAAAACGCAGCGTCGGAAGCAGAATAATGCCCGTAATGCGATAATAGCGATAATTACAGCCGTGGTGTTAATTGTGGCTGTGCGAGGGCGCTCAGCAGAGCCGAGCTGAGGGCTGGGATCAGGAGGGCAGCACAGCCCAGCAGAACAGGTCCCATCACCCCTGTGGTGGCTCTGGAGGTGTCCCCAGGTGTGCCAGCAGCCGGATTGCTGGTGGGTGGGACAGGAGCTCAGTGGGGTCACAGCTGTGACCGACCCTGGTCACTGGGGGAATTGTCCTGCCCACCTCACCTCTCTGGGCACCGGCAGCCCCATCCTAACTGATAATTCCAGGGGGTTTTGTTGCTGTGGAGGAAAATGGGCCAATTTTAATCCATCCCACCCTGAGCTGAGCATCTGAACTCGGACTCCATGCCTGGCTCTGGGGTCACTGCAGCTCTCACGTGTTTAAATTGGGTGTAACGACACTTTCTGCGCCATCACCACTGAAATCCTCAGCACTTTGGGGAGCAGCTCCCTCTCCTGAAGCCACAGAGCGCAGATCAAAGCTCTGAGGTCACTGAGGTCCCACTGAAACTCCATTTGTCAACAGTAATAATAACAATAATAACAAATGATTCAGAAAATCACAGAATGGTTTGGGTTGGAAGAGACCTCAAAGCTCATCCAGTGCCACCCCTGCCATGGCAGGGACACCTCCCACTGTCCCAGGCTGCTCCAAGCCCTGTCCAACCCAACCTTGGACATTCCAGGGATGGGGAAATCTTCCTTAGACAAGCCCTGAGCAATCCCAATCTCTGGTCTCTGCTGAATAATGTGGATCACACCCTCTGCAGCCACCCTGGGAGCCCTCAGCTGCAGTCTGTATCCATTTGATACACCAGAAGCCAGCAGCCACTGCATCCCACCATGGATACAGCGCTGGCAGAGGGGCAGGATGGCTCCAGATGTGCCCCAGGGCTGAGAGGATGGGACCCACCCACCTCAGACCAAACCTCACAGGGGTTTTTTGGAGACCATCAGCAGCTCAGCTGGAGCTGTGCCAGCTATTCCTCCCTGGAATCGGGGTAAACCAAGCTGGTGCTGCGGCTCTGTAACGTGGGCTGCACTGGCAGCCTGGGAAATCAGCTCCTTTCTGATACAGGGCTAAACGTGGAAAGGCAACTTTCCCTCTGAAGGAAAATGGAGACTCAGATGAAAGCCACACGTTTTTTATGCAAATGATCTTTTCAAGGAAAAAGGGGGGTTTTTCGGGGTTTTTTTGTTGTTGTTGTTGTTGTTGTTTGGTTTTTTTAAATTCTGAACTTGTTGCTATTGCCATGGTTTTATCCCCCATGTCTTCTGGCTTGGTGTTTTTTATTCAGAAAAGCGTTTTGTGTGCGAGTGCCCACGTGCATGCATGAATAATAGATGTTTTCTTAGCGGGATTGTTCATTGCCCTCAACCTCCTTCGTAATCCCCCGATCCTGGCATTTTTTAATTAATGTGTTATCCCTCAGCGCTGGCTTGGCCTGACCCCAAATGACGACAGAGCACGGGTAACTTGGGGACTAAAGTGAGTGATATCTGTGGGAATGGAGAACGTATTCCTTATGTTAACGGGCACATCCCCTGACAGCAGCTTCAGCCGAGCACTTAAGAACCCTCTTCAGTGCTTTATTGCCTCTGATGGGATCATGATTCAGACTACTCCAGCAGGATCTCAGCAACAAAAGCCCTCGGGGAGTGGAGCTGGATCTCAGGGCAGGGTTTGATGCGTGGGTTGGAAAGGAATCTGAGTTTCATTCACTCCAAGGGGAAGAGAAGTGTCAAATGAGCCCCCAAAATGGGGATGGAGATGGTGACAGCCTGGCCAGGGAGGAGCCTGAGGGACCCAGAGCATCCCTAGGACAGGGAACGGCCTTAGGGAACCCAGTGATTCACCCTGAAGGGTTTTATTGGGGAAGTTTTGGATGTTCGGAGCTTTTGCTCTTCGGTCTAAGACTAAAAAGTGGAAAAAAACATGGATGTCCTGAGCATCCCACCAAACCCTTCTTGACAGCAATTAAAGGGTGAATAAAATATAAGCAAATCCTTCCCTTGCTATTTCTGACCGGGGAAAGGAGGAAACTTTTTTATTTTATTTTATTTCTTTTTTTTTCCTGGGTATTAAAAGAGTAAAAGGAGAAAAATCCACCTTGAGAGATACAACAAGCATGGGAGGGTTCAGCCTGATTAATTCTGTTCCTCGAGTCATTATCACCTATCAGCAGGTGAAGAGGAGCTGCTAGACGGACTGATACCGAGGCTTTGGTGTTCAAACTGGCCCGAGAGATTATTGAAATCTCCTCTCCGGGACGAGAGGACATGGAGAAGGGATTCCTCTCCTCCAGCGCATGGAGAAACAGGGGACAGGAGGAAATGATTTTGTGCCCTGGGTTGAATTCTGCAGCGCAGCATTGCTGAGTCCATGACACTGCAAACGTCCCTGGAATTCCCCTTTTCCAGATCTACCTCACACAGATGGGAGCACTTCAGGTGTTGCATGGATTTTATTTACTTTTTTTCTCCCCTTTTCAGTACCTGAAGGAACTACAGGAAGGATGGAGAGAGATTATTTCCAAGGGATGGAGGGACAGGACTAAGAGGGGAGGGCTTTAAATGGAAGGAAAGTAGATTGAGATGGGATATTGGGCAGGAATTGTTCCCTGTGAGGGCGGAGAGGAGCTGGGATGGATTTCCCAGAGCAGCTGTGGCTGCCCCTGGATCCCTGGCAGTGCCCAAGGCCAGGTTGGACACTGGGCTTGGAGCAGCCTGGGACAGTGGAAGGTGTCCCTACCATGGCTGGGGTAGCACTGGGTGGGTTTAAGGTCCCTTCCCACCCAAACCATCCTGGGATCCTTTGTCTGCCCATGTCCCCACAGAGGTCCCTGCTCTGTGCCCCCTCCCTCCCCTGCCACAAGGTCCTGCTGCCTCCTGCACCCCCAACCCCACACAAGCTCAGAGTTTGCTTAGAATCTCACTAAACACAGCTCCTGCACAAACACAAACCCTGTGAGGAAGGGCTGAGGGAGCTGGGGTTGTTCAGCCTGGAGAAAAGGAGACTCAGAGGTGACCTCATCACTCTGCACAGCTCCCTGAGAGGTGCCTGTGCTCAGCTGGGGCTGGGCTCTTTCTCCAGGCAGCACTGACAGAAGGAGAG
The DNA here is from genome assembly GCA_022316685.1 of Progne subis subis. NCBI lineage: Eukaryota > Metazoa > Chordata > Aves > Passeriformes > Hirundinidae > Progne > Progne subis. The sequence goes on from JAKJHU010000100.1 coordinate 4,276,468, forward strand.
GACACAGCCTCAAGGGAAATACAGGTCGGATATCTGGAAAAAGTTTTTTACAGAAAGAGTGATAAAGTGCTGGAATGGTCTGCCCAGGGAGGTGGTGGAGTCACCATCCCTGGATGTGTTAAACAAAGCCTGGATGTGGCACTGGGTGCCAGGGTTTAGTTGAAGTGTTGAGGCTGGGTTGGACTTGATGATCTTGGAGGTCTCTTCTAACTTGGTGATTCTGTGAATTCTGTGATCCTGTGATTCTGTGATTCTGTGAATTCTGTGATTCTGTGATTCTGTCTCATTCTGTCATTCTTTATGTTCCAGCCTGATCTGGGGCACTGCACAGCTCTGGTTTGATCTCCAGCCCCCAGCTCTGTGGATCCTCGATAGCTTTGTGACTCTGAACCCCTCTAAAGGGGAATGGCTCCTTTATCCCTCCCATGGCAACGTCAGTGTCACCTCCAGCCGGTGATCCAAGCCCTGGAGAGGAGGGCTGGATGTGGAATTCCAGCTGGAGCTGCTGTGTCCTCGTGCCTGCAGGTCCTGGGCTTGTGGCTCCCTCAGGGAGCTGCCCTGGAATCCCATCAGGATGGGGCTCGTTCAGTCCCTCAGGTCTGCTGGAGCTGGGGATAAACCCACCCTAGAGCGAGCAGAAGGGACTCTCCATAACCCATCCCCACTCCAGCAGGCTCTGTTATCCTGAAGAGCTGTTCCTGGGACTCTCCATAACCCATCCCCACTCCAGCAGGCTCTGTTATCCTGAAGAGCTGTTCCTGGGACTCTCCATAACCCATCCCCACTCCAGCAGGCTCTGTTAGCCTCAAGAGCTGCTCCTGGGACTCTCCATAACCCATCCCCACTCCAGCAGGCTCTGTTAGCCTCAAGAGCTGCTCCTGGGACTCTCCATAACCCATCCCCACTCCAGCAGGCTCTGTTAGCCTCAAGAGCTGCTCCTGGGACTCTCCATAACCCATCCCCACTCCAGCAGGCTCTGTTAGCCTCAAGAGCTGCTCCTGGGACTCTCCATAACCCATCCCCACTCCAGCAGGCTCTGTTAGCCTCAAGAGCTGCTCAGTCACTGGGAACTCTGTCGGGAGCCTTTCTAACCCGTTTATTTATCAGGTGACCTCCCGTGACTCCTGCGTAGGGCAGGTTTGTTATCTGAGACAACGCTGGTAAGAGCACCGGGACACCAGGGCTGGCAGCACCCAGAGTGGATTACCTCCATTCTCCTGGGACAGGTGATCCCTCATAAAAGGGATTTTACACTCCTACAATGTTTGTTCTTGAAAGCAAACCCCAAGGTTACAACATCGGTGCTACGCAATTCCTTTCCCTGCAGAGAAACCGGGCAGCCCTGAGAGCAGAGCTGGGCTCAGTCCAGCTGAAATGTGGAAACTCCAGCGGGGTCTGGGGGACTCCAACCCCCTGGCTGCACAGGGAGCAGGATAAAGATCTCTGGAGTGGCACCCAGAGCCTCTTTGACACAACTTCCTGCAACCCAGAGCACCCGAGATCAGCAGCAAAAAAAAAACCAAACCAACCACGTGGACCTGGAGCCAACGTCCAGAAAAGATCAATTCAGGAAGAAGACAAATACAAAGAGCACAGGGAGGGAGAGGGAAGAGGAGCCAGGAATTTGCATTCCCACGACTGAGGAGATTTATCTGCATTTCTAGTTAATAGAAGACATTAATTGATTCATGTTTTTTTATGGCTGCACACTGAGCTATTTCTGTCTGGAAGGAGACACTCTTAAATGGAATGAGTCAGACCAGACCTGTTATGTCACCCTGGGACCCTGAAAGACTTGTTAACAGCTCTGAAGAAATGGAGTTGCTTCACAGGGCTATTTTCTCTTCAGACATCAAAAGCAGAGCGAAAGGAGAGGAGTTCTGAAGGCCGAAAATGATTTTTTTACACGGTCCTTTGCATTTGACAAATAGCACAGGATAATCAAAGAGCTTTGCTCTTCACAAGACACTTTCACAGACATCCCAGCAGGATTTATCCATCCAGATAAACAGGAGCTCCTGGGATGTGGCTAAGGGAAGTCCTAGCAGGTCCCAGCTCCTCAATTCACTTCCTTCCAGATTAACTTTGCAAATCAAAAGAGGAGGAAAGCGTGTTTTTCATCTTTAAAGTGTTCAGAAAAACACAGGAAGGAATTCCTCCCTGGGAGGGTTGGAAGGGACAGGAATGGATTTCCCAGAGCAGCCGTGGCTGCCTCTGGATCCCTGGAAGTGTCCAAGCCCAGGCTGGACATTGGGGCTTGGAGCAGCCTGGGACGGTGGAACTGGATTATCTTTAGCTTCCCTTCCAATCCAGACCATCCTGGAATTCTGTGACATTCCTCCAACCCCTTTTTCCCTACAAAGCCTCCTGTCCTCCAGACAGGAATGGACAAAGCTCTTTATTATAAAGTAATATAGTATAAATATAAATATAAAGTTTATAGCAGCCTTCCAGGTGCCACAAGGGCTGCTGTGACACGTCCTGGTGGCTCTGCCCAAGGAGAGGGTGACAATTCCTGCGATGGAACCAGCCCAGGAGCTGAGAGAAGACGTTCTGAAAGAACATCCTTACATCTGCGCTGCACAGTTTTCCAGAGTAATTTTCTAAACAGTAATTTTATTTCACACCAACAGCGAGAGATTAGTAAATTATTTAAAGTAATGGGGGAAAAAAAGAACTGTAAACGCTGCAAGTGGCTCTTTTTAAAGTGGTAATCTTTTGAGACAGCATAGCTGTAATCTAAAGTAGTTTTGACAGATTCAGCAGTGTCCCCCTTTTCACTGAGGAGCCACTGCATCCCATCCAGCAGGAGCTGTGAGAGAGCAGAGGGGGCACAGACATCACCAGGTCCGTTTTGTCCATAAACTTTGTCACTTTGTGTAGATGGACTCTGTCAGAGTGACAGAAATCCATCCACGCAAATCCATCCACCTGTGCCTTCATCCCCCTGCCAGCATTCCCACCTTCACTCCGGGCAGGCAATCAGGGAGTGTGGAAAGCAAACCCACAAATGCTTTGTTTCTCACCATTAGGCCAAAAATATCCGTGGGAAACGTTGACAAATGGAAAGCATTTGTCATTTCTGCTTCTGTTTCCCTGGTGACAAAAAGAAAAACAAAACAAAACAAAACAAAAAAACCCTACAACCCTCCTGGTTTTTCCAACCCTGCAGCTCATGAGCTTGTCCATTTTATGCAGATACTTGGTGCTGGACAGCACAAGGGTGGCAGGAACCTGTGGAATGGGCCTCGTCCTCCTCTGCAAAATGAAGCCTCTTTCCTAAATAAGCTGGGATCTCTTTGCCTGCCTCCAGGTAGGAGAATGCCACCTGGCCCAGGCTGTTCATGACAGAATAAACGCCTCTTTGGCCTCATCCTGTTCAGGAAGGGAGAGCTGTGCTTCATTTCACCTCTGCCAGACAGAGCCATCCCTCCCAGTGCTGATGATGGCACATCTGTTGTTTTCTGCAGCCTTTATTTCGCTGCTGCTGCCTTGAACGTTTTTGCAGCTGGTGGACATCAGAGGAGCATGATGGGCTCAGTTCTTATCCAGAGAAGCACCTGGAGTTTCCACATTTCAGCTGGACTGAGCCCAGCTCTGCTCTCAGGGCTGCCCAGTTTCGCTGCAGAGAAAGGGATTGCGTAGCACCGATGTTGTAACCTTGGGGTTTGCTTTCAAGAACAAACATTGTAGGAGTGCAAAGTCCCTTTTATGAGGGATCACCTGTCCCAGGAGAATGGAGATAATCCACTCTGGGTGCTGCCAGCCCTGGTGTCCCGGTGCTCTTACCAGCACTGGCTGAGCCTGGGTTTCTGCTGAGCTCTGCTGGCACTGGGTGTTTGTCACCATCCCATGTCTGTGACTCCCTGAGCAGCCCAAGCAGGATTTCGGGAGCTGGCCCAGAGCGTTGGGGCACACTGATTAAAAGACAAATGTCTCAAGCTAAGAGGCCCGTTTTTAGGTGCTAACTAACAAGAATCTCATCTGTCTGGGATCCATATGACCAACGTCTGAGCTGTGAGCCCTGCAAGGTTTAGGATCACCTGGGAAAGGAGGATGTGGGGCAGGGAGCAGCCCCAAGTCTGCGCTGCCCTCCTGTTCTCCCTGCCAGCATTTTCTCCACTCTCTGGAGAGCTCTGGAGTTGTGACACTTGAGGCACAGGACCCACCTTGCAAGAAAAGCAGAGTGTTTAGAGGAGAGAAAAGCAATGGCCTGCTCTGTTTATCTCTGAGTCAATCAATCCCTGCAGAACGAGGATGTGAACAGACACCGCTCAGGGAAGGTCTGAGCAGCTGGAAGCTGATGGACTCCGTGCCACTTCTTGAGGGATATTATTTGTGCTTTCAGAGCAGGACTACAAAGGCACAAATAAATCCACCTTTCTCTGGCAAATTATCCTTTATTCTGCTCCCTGTCAGGCACTCGGGCTGGCTGGAGCAGGTTCATTACAGGAACATCGTCCCTGCTGGGCTGCACAGCTCCTCAGGGAGTGCCGGGGAGGGAAGGGGATGCGTGCTGCAGGCCTGCTGGGATGGAGCGTTCCCGTGGGGAATGACCTGTCCTTGCTGCAGAGCTCCTGGGCCTGCCCTGATGGCAGCCTGCAGCACAGATTCCCAGCTCAGAGCTCCACATTTCCCTCCCTAAACCCCTCCCTGCCAGAACTGCGCTCCCCCGGCTCTGTGCCCAGCCCCTGTGGCTACCAGGGGCCACCACGGGCTCAGCAGGCTCCGAGCAGCCCTGGCACGCTGTGCTCAGTGTCTGGGAGCTCTCAGCAGCCAAAGCTCTGGGTTTGTGAGGGGCACAGGACAAAGCTGCACCTGCAGCTGCACCTCTTGAGCTGCAGGAAGGTGAGGAAGTGTGAGGAGGAGAAGGCGAGCGCTCGCCTCAGCAGAGCCACAGGGACGACGTTCCTGTAATGAACCTGCCCCAGCCAGCCCGAGTGCCTGACAGGGAGCAGAATAAAAGGCAATTTCCCAGAGAAAGGTGGATTTATTTGTGCCTTGGCAGCCCTGCTCTGAAAGCACAACTAAATATCCCTCAAGAAGCTGGCACGGGGTCCATCGGGGGGTCAGCGCTGTCCCCGCCCCGGGGCTCGCGGGGTGAGCCAGGCCCTCCCGAGCAGCTCCTGCTCCCGTCGCCGGGCTGGCCCCGGTTCTCACCCAGCTGGCATGCACACTGCACCGAGCTGAGGGTGTCTCTGGCAGGCTGTGGGTGCACACGTGAGCTGCTCCACGGCAGAGAGCCCTGCCCTGAGAGATGAGGGGCAGCAGGAGCTCGGGGAGGTTCCTGCAGGCCCAAGAGCCTGAAACACTTCATCCTCAGGCTTGAACATTCCTACGGCTCCCCTCACTCCTCTTGAAGCCTGGGGAAGGCTGAGCTGGGACAGAGACTGGACAGAGCTGGAGAATAAAGTAGAGATTTATTATTTAGGGTACACCTTGGGCAGGACAAGAGCCTGGCCAGGGCTGCACCCAAGGTGGACCCAAAATGGGCACAAAATGGACAAAGGGGCACGAGGTCTCACACTTGGATCAGTTTTGGTCCATTTGCACTTTGGGGTTGAATTGCCCAGTTCCAGCTCCAGGCTGTGAGGTCCCATCCTTCTTGTTCCTCCCTCCAGCCACCGCTGTTTGTGCTTTTGGGGCTGAAAACTTGCCCCAGTTGTCCTTGGTGTGCAGCAGGAACAGGATTTGTTTTGTGTCGCTGCTGTGTGCAGAGAGCTGAGTGACCCTGAGTGTGAGCTCAGAGCTGCACCTGGGCAGCACAGAACATGGAAAATGTGAAAGCTGAAACTTCAGGCATCATTTCCTCCCTTTAGTGACTCCGGCCGTGGCTCTGCCTGTCTCCCTCTCCTCAGAAGCATCAGGACCTGTGCTCTGTGTGCTGCACACCCCTGACCCCACAGAAGGCTATGGCTGTGACACCCAAGGGTGACTGCCCCGGGACAAAAGCACTGCCTGCTCTCCCTTCTGACCCCAGCATTTTTCCATCCATGCCTTCCACACAGGGCGAGGAGCAGCAGGACTCACCCAACTGCCTTCTCTGGCCCAAATCTACGTCACCAACTTTTATCCACAGCTCCCTCCAGCACAGACACTTCACCAGGCACTTTCAAAGTCTTCATTCCCATTCTACCTCCTAATCCAAACCTCAGGTTCTTCTCATTACCTATATTTGAACCAGTCTATTTTTAGTTTCCTGCTTTAAAATGAAGATGAGGCCTTGCCTTTTATAGACTGTGCACTCCTGTTATCTGAGCAGATCTGAAATGAACACCAGTTCCTGATACCTTGGAACAAAGCCTGGAGTTACATCTGAAACAAGAGGCAGTGTGATGGCAGGGCAAGAAGAGGTAAGAGTGGAGCACCTGAAGAAAATGTTGAAGGGCTGTGTTTGCAAAGAGCAGTGCAGGAATTGTCAGCAGAGGTCTGGCCACACACAGAGCTCAGAAATGGGGTTTGAAGGACAGCTGGGCTCAGCAGATCTGCAGCTCTCTGGTTGCACATTTTCCTTATCGTAGCTGGGAGGTGATCCCCGAGCTCAGTCTGATCCCAGGGTTTGAAGAAACTCCCAGCAGCAAAATCCCGGAGCCAGGGAGCAGCTACCACCCTGCATTTCTTGTGGGTGCAGAAACTAGGGATGGGAGGAGGGGGAGGAGGAGGAGGAGGACGAGGAGGACGAGGAGGAGGAGGAGAAGAGGGCTCTAACACATCTTGAATCCATTCCTGGTTCAGTGGGGAACTGCAAACCCCCTTCCCACCAGGGGCAGGTGTGCAGCAGCACCGTGGGCTGCTCTGCATTGCACACATGGTGGATTTTCTGCAGCAGATCCAAGGCAGTGCCACTGAAATCCATCACAAACTCCCAGCTATTGGCAGGAAGATGGGCTTGGACTCAGCTCTGTGGCTGTGGCCGTGCTCCAGGGCTGTGTGGCACCACAGGAGCCACTGGCAACCCCCAGCTCTCTGCTCATTCACTCGCTGGCAGGACTCTCCAAGAGGAAGAAGTGCCATGAGAAGATCAGTCCCTGGCCAAACCCTGCTCCGTGGATCCCCTTTCCCTGGGCTGGAATGCTGCTCCCTGCTGTGCAGCCACTCCTGGAGGAGAGGGAAAGAGCTGCTCCTCATTTTCACCTGCCAGACAGGAAATCCCGGTTTGACACAACCCCCAAAGCGCCACAGGTGCGGGTTCTGTCAGCTCTGCTCCTATGTCTCCAAAAATGCTTCTCTGGTGATGAGTTCATCCCAAGGAATCTCTCCCAAGGAACTCTGGCAGATAAACTGTGCATGACACACTGGCTTTGCTGTAGCAGTAGATTTTTGGGAGTGCTCAAGCTCTCCATCAGCCAAACTCTGACCATGTTGTTGTGGAGAGATCACAGATGTTTCAGAACTGCTCCCAGCAGTCTCCAGTTCTTTTCATAATATTTGAATTTCTTATTTACAACTGGCAGGAGGGATTAAGAGTGAATGCAGCCCTGCCAAGGGCACATCAATCAAGCCTTCATTGAGGCTAAATTCCCTGTTTGGGGAGAGAACCAGCCTGAGATCCTCAGTGACACCATAGCAAGAAATCATAAGGGCATTTTATACAACGGCTATTGATCATAAATAGAGAAAACCACGTTCTTCAAAGAGGAGCTTGTGGCAAGCAGCTGCAGCTCCAGTTTCACAGACAGCTGGGCTGTACCTGCCAGCTCTTCCACAGCTCTCAGCTCAGCTTTCAAAGGAATCTGCCAAAACATCCCCGAGAGCTGACAGACTCCCTCTGAAAGGGCAGCCAGTAATAGGCAGAGCTCCTTTCTTCTCCTCTCAGCCACTGTCATTTATGCTGTTACCCTGTTGTGGCACAGCAGAAAGAAGAGGGATCCATCCTGGGGTTCCAGATGATTGAAGCCCCTCCAAGGAACTCAGCAGAGGGCTGGATGCAGCTTGTAAGGCTGGGCAGCAGGGGGGGAATCAGTGGAGGGAAAACCTGTGGGATTTAGCTCGGCACGGGAACAGGAGGTGCTCAGACTCTGGGTGTGTCACACACAAAGTCAGGGAAGCCCTGTGACCTGTCAGATGCCAAAACACCCAGCCAGTCCTGGCCCTCGTGGCCTTTCCCTGCCTCAGACACAAGGTTTTGGTTTTCAGTGTCTCTGAGAGACAAAGAAGAGACACCTCTAGTCCTGTCCTTGTCCTCCAGGAAGCCTCTTTGATCAGGCCAAGTCAAAACCACCAAAATCAGCAGATGGGTGAGCAATGGGATCTCCAGGAGACAGAAAGTGGGGAGGCTGCCCGTGGCAAAAGCTCCCTTCCCATTTCCCAGCTGGCTCTGGAGCAGCCAGAGGAATCTCCTGGATCTCCTGCTCCAGCAGTGATCCACGTGCTCCGTGGCCGTTTCCCTGAGGTTCCAAGGAACACCAAGCTCCAGGGAGGCTCTCAGAGCAGCTGCCAGCCCTCGTGCTCGTTGCTAACCGTGTGGGACACGCTGCTTTGCAAAGCCACATCCCAAAACACTCTGCCCACGGCCCTGCCCAGTCTGGGGCAGAAGGACACCAGCCCCTCACCTCTGTTACCTCAGGACTCGTTGCAGTAGGTGACACCAGGGACCGAGGGGGTTTTGCTGGTGTCCCCCCCATCCCTTCCCACAGCAGCTGCAGCCACTGGAATGTTTTGCATGGCCTCCCCCTCTCCTCCCACCCAGCTTCTCCGAGGGCTATAAAAACCAGAGCTGTCCAGAGCCTGCTGAGAAATGGACCGGCCATGTCTGAGGGCGGTTAAATAATTCAGAGCGGCTCGAAATGTCCTCTTGCGTCATGGAATCTTCCTGCACGGCTCCACATCCCAATGCTCCTGTTTCCCAGTCAATACAATTAAGTGGCAGAATATGCAAGGCTCAGAATTAATCTGGAATCAGGATGCGGGGCGATCTTTGGTGCACCCACAGCAAGGCGCCGTCAAAAAACCCTCCGAAATTATCCGGGATAAGCAGAAAGTGCTTCATTGGGATGCAGCGGGCTCGGGCTGCACTGCTCTCTGTTGATGGGATGTCTAACAAGTGCTTAATGAGCAAAAGGACCCGGCACACCTAACCCTGGGTCTTCGCAAATCTATTCATGGCAAGTTACGGGTGCAGGCGTGGAAAAAATGATCCTCAAAGCCCTGCTTCTGCCTGTAATAATGAGTCTGCTGCAAGTGTGGATTACTAATGACGGGGCAGGCAGTAAATTCCAGCTCGGAGCTGATTCACTGCGTGTTTTGTAGCTGCGCTGGGCCGAGGAAGTTGTGACAGATGTAATATAAGACCCCAAAATAACAAATTAAGGGTACCAACCAGCGCTTTGGGGAAGAAACTGGAACACGGAGCTGCAAGCCAAGCAACGGGGAGCCAGCCATGGCAGCGGGGAGCCAGGGCAGTGTTGGAGGGAGGAATCAGAACTCTCAAACCGCTAATGAGCAGCAAATTAATGAATCTCTTTTCTCCCGTTCATCTCTGAATCCTATTTACATGCCAATGGAGCGGCAGCACCGCTGGTCCCGAGGGGTGGCTGTAAGAGGGGCTCAGTTTGGGGTGTCCCAAGGCAGCAGGGGTGTGGCAGAGGGGACAGTGGTGCCAACCCCAGCATCCCATCCTGCTCTCCCACGTCCCGTGGTGTCCTGGGGTGACTTTGTGACGTTTGCATCCCCAGAATCTGTTCTGTTCATGCTGGATGTTGAATTCTGCACATTTCAGACTGGTTCTGAGAGCGAAGGGTTGGAAGAAGAAGCGGGGTTTGTTTGCAGGAACTGCTCTCACTGCTCCACGCTCTGCTCCTGGGCTGTGTTGCCTGCAGCACGGACAGACAGCGGAACAGACTTCTCCTGTGCTTTTAGTAAATTTTAGCTAGCTGAGGCAGAGAAGCTCCCTGGACTGTTTTGTTTTGCTTTGTTTTGTTTTTCTTGGGATTGTTCAAACCTGCTCTGGACTGAAAAACTGAGAAAAAAAAAAACCCCAGAGCTCACACCTGCAGCCCACTGGGACCCAGGATGGCATTGTCCAGCCAGGAGGGGCTGATAAGAGACTGAGTGGGCTGAGCTGCAACCCACAGCAAAGACTTTCTCAATTTTGCCCTCTCTCTTCAGAACGAGAGGGTTTATTGTTTCATATTATTCATTCTTTATGCTTGTGGGCACTTTGTCAAATAAATACTTTTTTTTTCCACCTTTCTCCAAGGAAATTCTTTCCTGGACCAGTTGGGGGAGGAGCTGCTTGAATTTGCTCTTCTGGAGGGACCCCATTCGGAGGTTTTCTCCCAAATTTGCCCTAAACCAGGACAGGTGGGAATGCACAGCCTGCAGCAGCTCGATGTTCTGAATCAGCTGAGGAGTCTGCACCGAGATGAGTGCACAGATCTGAAACACAGAGCCTGATCTGACAGGGACGCTCCTCAGCCTGCAGGAAAACCAGCCAAGGGTGTGCAGGTGAGGATGGGGAGATCAAAACACCTCCGGGAGGAAAGGACCTGCTCCTGGTGTTGACACAGGATGTCCCCAGCCCTGTCATCAGTCAGTGATGCAGAGTTTTCTAGATTAAAGGGACAGTGTGAAAGATAGGTTTGAAATAAATATACAGGCAACAAAACCCAGCATCAAGCTGGGAGTGTTGGGTGGCAGGTGAAAATGACTGTGGAGGACCAACCTCACTGAGGCCTGTAAATGTAAGGATGAGATGGGGGCAAAGAGGAAAGATGTTAACAGGACCTCTGGCTGATTTAACAGCAATTCTGAAAGTTTTGATTTCAAATGTCTGCATACAAATCGCTTTGTACCATTCTGATTACTTTTGGTAGTGCTCTGGTCGCTGCCAAACCAAGAGCTTTGTCCACATGCCCAGGGAAAATGATCATTTTCTAAGGTGGATCAAGAGCAACATTCTTTGGAATACACACAAATCCAGGGAGGGGGATGCTCACCAGGAGGTGTTGGGGTGATGCTGGGTCTGAGGACAGTATCTCTCTGGGTGTAAGGTCCTGCTAAAGCACAAACACCCTGTTCCCACCCACCAGGCACAAATCCTGTGCCCCCAAAGCCATGCTCTGAGCCCTGTGCCCGTGCACAAGGTACAAGGTGAGCGAGAGCAGAGGCCCAGCAGGCAGATCCCATATTTGAGCTGCAAATCTCAAGATAAGGTGTGCTGGAGGGTGTTGGAACCCTGAGCACTGAGAATTCCAGGCTTTCTGTGCTAAAAGGCACTGACCCCCAAGCAAGCACTGCATTTGAGCTGAGGCCGTGGAACAGGCTTCCAAAATCGAGTGATGGCACTGGGGTCGTGGGTGTGGAGTTTGAATGGTACTGTGTGATCTCACAGGGTGAAAAAATTAGAATTAAAAGTTTTAGTATATAGTGATAGATACAGGGCAATATGAAGGATTTAAGGTGTTTAAGTCCTTCTCCATCACTTCCTTCTTCTTGGTTTCGGGTGTTTTTTTTTCTAATTGGGTGAAAAAAAGCCCTCATTGTGGGCCTTGAGTGGTCATTATTGGGTTAAAAGTATAAATAATATAGGTGTCACCTTGTTATTTGGTGATTAGCACTGAAAAGACCTTGGCAAGAGTTAGAGGTGCTCCATTTTCTACCTTGCTAGTTAGGGGTCACGACTGGTGAGATTGTGCTAATAGTTAAGAATGAATAAACACCGACTCCAAACACGAAACTGCAACTCCTGTGTGTTGATCCCAGCTTTAGCTCTAACACAGAAGAAAAGAAGACCAAAACCTCCCAGGGGGGAGCTTTTGCTGCTCAGCCACCAGGCTGGCCCAGCCCAGCGGGTTTGCGCCTTGCCCCATCAGCTGAGGGTGATGCCAGCAGCCACTGCCCTGCACATCCCTTCCTCTTTCTCCTGAGAACACCCTCAGAGCAAGTTTGAGGAGCCTCCTGCAGATGCTCCTGGCTCAGAGCACACCTGCCAGGGGATCCAGGCACAGCCTTGCAGCAAGAGGGAGAGGTTCCACTCCTGGGAGTGTTCTTGGGCAGGCTCTGGGGACATTGGGCTCCTCCTGAGTTTCCCACACAGCCCTGCCTCCTCCAGGATCTGGCATCAGCTCACAGGGAACGGGCAGACTGTAGGAGCCGTTCTGTTTTCCCCTATGAAATGACCCTGCAGAAGAGCCTAAACCCTCTGTTCCTCCTGCCTCACTCCCCCGAGCCCTTGCACTCAGCTCAGCTGGGAAATTCTGCTGTTTCCAGAAAATAACCTCACTATTTTCACACTCGTGCAGAGATACCAGGAAAGCAAGGAAGCTGTTGGGTGCTGAACAGAGATTATCATCTGCTCTACAAAATTCCTGCTGCTATCCCAGACTGCCAAAACTCAAGGAGCTCAATTCCATCGGGAAAGGATTTTCAAGGTTTGAGACTGAGAGTTTAAAATAAAATAAAATCACGTTTTTACCCAAAACCTCAGCGATATGATGTGGGTTAGGCAACGTGGAGCGAAGGTGTTCCCTCGCTGGGGTGTTGGTGTGGCTGCAGCTGTAAATCCCCTCCAGCCTGGTGAGTGCCAGAGCTCTGGGGAGCCTTGAGGGCACAGCCCAGGCCGGGGTGGGACACGGGCGCTGTCAGGATGTCAGGATGCTCGGAGCAGGCTGAAGAAGCTGGGATTTAAATCAGGCTGGTGCACAGAGCTGAGCTGAACCCACCAGCGCTGAACCCTCCCACGGCACCGCGAGCAGCAGGAGCTGCTCTCACTCAGGAATTTGGGATTCCTCCTCCCTCTCTGAGGGCTCACAGACCCCCTGGGGCTGGAGGGTGCCCTGTGCCCACCTCGGAGCTCCTCAGAGGTGCTGCTGTCCCCCGGCCGCCTCCGCACGGAACGGAAAGCTGCTGCCTCAGAACCAGGCACCCAACTGCCTCCTACCCAGCGCAGGGTGAGCTCAGCCCTGCCTTGTGCCTCACCACGGGGATTTCTGCGGAACAGAGAGCCGGGATTCATCCCCGGGTCACCCCGACACGCTGACAGCAGAGGAGCTGCCCGTGGTTTGGAGAACACGCTTTGTGTAGCGGCTTCAGAGCCTTTGGGTGCAGGCAGAGATGTGTTGGCCAGTGGAATGTCATGGAAGGGCCACAGATCCCCATCCTGCAGGAGCCTGTGGATGTCAGACGTGTGAACACGCCGATTTGGTCTCCATGGTGCTTTGGCATGTCTCACGTCTTTGTCTTCTGCCCGAAATAGATGAGCTCTTAAATATTACTCAGCACTTGGAGTTCTGCCACAGCACAGGAGACAGCTGAGAAAACACCAAAAATGTGTCTCCGAGTGCAGAGGAATATTGAGAGAAACTTCTCTGGCTCGGTTGAGTCCAGGGGCAGAACCCTCTCCACAAGGCAGGGTGAGGTTATTTGGCTGACGTGGAGATTGCAACACAAGGACTGAAACTGAAAAAGGACAGAATCTGCTCATCTAAAGAGGAATAGGAGAAAACAGGAGAGAACGTGCTCATCTAAACAGGATTAGGGCAAAATACCACAGAACCCTCTCATCTAAAGAGGAATAGGAGAAAACAGGAGAGAATTGGCTCACCTAAGCAGGAATAGGTCAAAATGCCACAGAACCCTCTCATCTAAACAAGAACAGGAGAAAACAGGAGATAACCTGCTCATCTAAACAGGAATAGGACGAAATACTCCAGAACCCTCTCATCTAAATAGGAATAGGAGAAAATAGGAGAGAATCTGCTCATCTAAAGAGGAATAGGAGAAAACAGGAGAGAATTGGCTCATCTAAACAGGATTAGGGCAAAATACCACAGAACCCGCTCATCTAAATAGGAACAGGAGAAAACAGGAGAGAAGAACTGGCTCATCTAAGCAGGAATAGGATGAAATACCCCAGAACCCTTTCATCTAAATAGGAATAGGAGAAAATAGGAGAGAATCTGCTCATCTAAATAGGATTAGGACAAAATGCCACAGAACCCTCTCATCTAAATAGGAAGAAGATAAAATATCACAGAACCCTCACATCTGCTGAAGTTCTCCCCCCTCCTAACAGATACTGGGTGGTCACTTCAAGCTGAACCCAGGAAATCTGTCACACAATTTCTCCCCAAATCCAAGCATTTCACAATCCCTACGGTAGAAACCCCTCAGTCCTTTGTGGCACCGCAAGTGCCCCCTGTGACAGCACAAACAGACAATCAGGTCGTGTCACAGACAAAGACAAAGCCACACACGAACACAGGCAGGTCCTGCTGCAGGTGTGAGGTGTTCCTCACTCTCACCACGCAGCAGTGGGGGAATTTGCCATCGAGAAACTGGAAATGAACATTATAGAACATTATAGCATTGTTCAAGGCAGCTGAAAGGTGAATTCTAAGGCCAGTCCATTCTGATGTCTTTAAACAGCCACGATATTCATTTCTTCAGAGAACAAAACCCCTTTATTCCGTTTGGAAAGCACCCTCTCTCTGAAGGCTGCGGTGGATTAACAGGCTGCATTCCCAGTGCCCACTCTCCCACATTCCCAGGGGCAGGAAATGTGCTCTGGAAAAGCTCTGGAAACCCCTGGCCCACCTAGAGGAGATCAGAGCCCCCGAGCCTTTGCTGCTGAAGGAGGAGAGGAGGTTTGGTTCTCACTTGGGAAGGAACTGGGAACAACCTTCTGTCCAGCAAACTGGGATCTGCTGGACCCCAAACCAGTGCCTCGGGGGTCTGAGGTGAGGAAAACTCACCTGCCTGAGACCAAGGGCAGGATTTACAGCCCTGCTCAGGGATCTGCATGGGCTTGGTGGAGGCCAGCAGGACCCCATGGACCGTCACTGCTGGGGTACCTTCGCTGCCTGACCCTCAACACGCTCCTGATGCGGCAGGACATGACCGTGAGACTCCTCCGGGGTGGGGACACCTGGTGTGAAATGTCACCCATGGGTCCTTCCTTGGACCGTGGCAGCTGCCAGCCCACCTGAGGGTCCTCTGCTTCCCTTCCCTGCATGCAGAGCTGGGGACTGCAGGGTATTGGATTACAAATATGGGATTGCAGGGTATTGGATTACAGGATATTGGATTGCAGGGTATCGGATCACAAATCTGGAATTTCAGGGTATTGGACTGCAGAGTATTGGAATACAGCTCTGGGATTGCAGGGTATTGGATTACAAATATGGGATTGTAGGATACTGGATAACATACATGGATTTTCAGGGCACTGGATTACAAATCTGGAATTTCAGGGTGTTGGATTGCATATCTGGGATTGAAGGGTATTGGATTGGAGGACTGGAATTGCAGGGTATTGAATTACAGGACTGGAATTTCGGGGTATTGGATCACAAATCTGGAATTGCAGGGTATTGGATTACAGGATATTGGATTTCAGGGTATTGGATCACAAATCTGCAATTTCAGGATATTGGATTACAAGTCCCACGGGTGCTGCCTCAGCCTCAGTAAACTTTATTTAAGCACACACAGACATACACAGACAATATACATATATTTTGTTTCTTCTCTGACAGTTCTACAGGACCAACACTACTTTTGGATGACACTCGTGGAGAACTGGGGGGGGGAAAAAAAGTGCAGGAAATGTAGGAATAAAATAAAAATAAAAATAAAATAAAATAAAATAAAATAAAATAAAATAAAATAAAATAAAATAAAATAAAATAAATCAAGGTCCTTTAATCATTTGTGAGTCACGGTCATCTACAGAAACAACACAGGAGCACGAGGACACAGCTCCACATACAGTACATTGGTCTATAGAGGGGTCTCCGCATACATTGTGTCTAGGAGGGAGTACAGCAGTCTTGGGGACACAGAGGGGGACAGGGATGGCACATGCACCCCCAGTGTCACAGCCAGGGCACCGGTGGCAGGAGGGGGACAGGAGGACACTCGGAGCACGTCTCACCGTACACCAGGAAAAACTCACCAAAAAGGCAATATCGATAAACATCGCCCGGGGCTGTGGTGTCACCAGGACACAGCTCTGGTGTCACCAGAGCCCCCCTGGCCGTTTGGTTATTTGTCTTAAAGGGCTACAGCTGTCTCTCCACAGATATTTATATACAGTACATGTACACAGAACATACACAGAGCAGCATATGTATATTTTTTGTGTTTTCCTGTTTGTACATTATATCACAGATTATAGGAACACGGAAAATATCGAGAGCTAAAAAGAAATGATTTTATAAAACGTTCGTCGTAATCCCCTGCCCACCCCAATCCGAATAAATCAATTAAATAAACAAATAAATAAAAAAAATCAAAGCCCAGCAGTCAAAGAAAAGAGCTCCAGACCCACAGTCTGGAAGCGGTCACTGCCTGCCCTGGGCCGGCTGGACGTTCCCTCCCCTTTGGGAGCAGGCACGCACCCAGGAAAACACAAAGCCGGAGGAAGAGTCCCGCCGAGAGGCAGCGCGGAGCGCGGCACCGCCCTGCCAGGACCCGCAGGTCCTGCCCTGCCCTGCCCTGCCCTGCCCGCCCGGGCTGAGCCCGCTGCCGGCTCGGGGCACCCAGAGCCCGGCTGCCAGCTCGCAGCTTTGGCTTTCAAACACTCGCTTTTATTTAGCAAAAAATGGTTTCCACTGTACCCTTCGTGTGTCCTCTTCCTAACGTGACAAACCCCGAGGAGATGAAATTATGGAGATCTGGCCCTCCGCTGCGATAAATATCCTTTCCGTAGTGACCTGCCAGGGAAAAGGAAACAAACACGCCGCCAGTCAGTCCGTCTGTGAGGTTATTCGGATTTATAACAGAGATTTATCGTATAAATAATAGAGATTTGTAATGTAGATAATATATGTAACGTATATACTGTAGATTCAGCATCTGTATTCTATATAGATTTATAATGTAGATGTAATGTATAGAGATGTATAGTATATATAATGTGGATTTATAATATATAATATATATAAAATAGAATTATTATATATAGATATAATATATACCGATTTATTTTTATCTATTATATATCAATTTATATATAAAAAATACTACATATATACTATATATTGCTTTATATATTGTATAATATATAATATATATTACATATATATTATATACAAATATACACATATATATACATATATAGTTTTATAATAAGTATAATATAGAATATATATTTGTAATATATATAATATAATTAATATATAATATAGTATGTAGTATATAGTACATTGTATATTAATTTATACTATATATAATATGTAATGTGTATTTATAATATTATATATACACACACACACATATATAATATTTATAATATATATAATCGTAATACTGATTTATACATTTATTGATGTCCTACACAGCCCTGCTGTCACCCTCACACGCATGGCACAGTTAATGGCACCCCCAGTAGGGTGGCACAGAAAATGATACCTGGTATCAATATCAAAGCCTGAATTCTTTGTTGGCGAAGATTTCGTGAAGAAGAACAACCGCACATTTTGGAAATTGCCCAGGGATGATCAGAATCTGAGAGGGGAAGCACCAGAGTGCCAAATCAAACGGCCCAGTCGTCAGGAAATGGGCTCATCCCTGGCTCAGATCCGCGTTTGCTCTCCCGAGGGCCTGGCCTCACTCAGATCTTCCAGATTAAAGAGGTGAAGGAACTCAAGAGATTCCAGGCAGACCCCTGGGAGCATCCTGGGGACAGGGATTTTATCCCGAGGTGCCAGCGTCACCCCTGTCCAGGCTGGTGCCACGGCCCCACGAGCAGCAGGAGAGCCAACTTGGATTTCAGCTTGGATTTGCCCTGCTCCGTGCACACCACCCCTGCGTAGCTCCTCAGGTACAACGGTCTCCTCAAAAGATTTCCTCAGAGCTTTCTCAGTCCCTGATGACAGAGCGGGTTCAAGAGACACCCAGCTTTTTAATATTTTAATATGTTAATAAAGGGAAATAAAAAAGCATCCTGTCTCCCTGTTACCATGCAAAGCCCTGAAACGAGGACACAGACGATTTTTCAGATACTCTTTATCATCCCCTCCCTTCTTCATGTCGTTAATTTTTCTGCTCCTATTATTTCAGGAAGAGGCAGAGATAAGATAGGTGCAGGGGGAAGGAAGGGGGACGGCCTGGGGGCCTGGGAATGCAGCTCAGCCCCAGGGAAATTCCACTTTTCCCTGATTTCCTGCACGGGGTTGGTCCTGGGCTGGAGCAGGAGGACATCCAGGATCCAGGTGGGAACTAGCCTGGCCCACGCTGGTTCCACAGCCCTGCTCTGTTGTGCAAAGGCTGACACCAAAAGCGGTTTGTTCCCGCCCTGATTTCACTCGTGTGAATTTAGAGAGGCTCTGGAAGCTTCCCTCTTCCCCTTGCAGGCAGTCACTGTCCCGCTGTGCCCCAGCAGTGGGCTCTGGTTCATGATAACCCCAGGGCCAGCACCCACCTGCCTGAAAAAAAGGTAAAAAATGCCAGATTCCTTGAAAAACCGGTGTGCATGGAGTGATTTTCATTTTATTTCAGATTTTGGGGATGTTTCATGGAATCACGGGATGGTTTGGGTTGGAAGGGACCTCAAAGCTCATCCAGTGCCAGCTCTGCCATGGCAGGGACACCTCCCACTGTCCCAGGCTGCTCCCAGCCCCAGTGTCCAACCTGGCCTTGGGCACTGCCAGGGATCCAGGGACAGCCACAGCTGCTCTGGGAATTCCATCCCAGCCCCTCCCCACCCTCCCAGGGAACAATTCCTGCCCAAAATCCCACCCAGCCCTGCCCTGTTCTGAAGCCATTCCCTGTCTCCTGTCAATCCCTTGTCAATTGTCCCTCCCCATCTTTCCTGCAGCTCCTTCAGGTCCTCGAAGATCACACCGAGGTCACCCCAGAGCTTCTCCTGCCCAGGTGAACAATCCCAGCTGTCCCAGCCTTTCCTCCCAGCAGAGCTGCTCCATGCCTGGGATCATCCTGGAGCCTCCTCTGGGCTCTGCAGCAGCTCCAGGTGCCTCCTGTGCTGCTTTGGGGCAGCGCTGCAGTGGGCTCTCACCTGAGCCCCTCTGTTCTCCCCCAGTGGGTCCGAGCAGGTTCCAGCCCCACATTCCCAGCAGGTGCCAGGCCAGGAGAGGCTGGCACAGGCTCTGCCACCCCAGGGGTGGTGCTGGAGCGGCTCAGAGCAGCTCACAGGGCAGGCAGGAGATGCTGACGCTCCTGACAACTGCTCATTCCCATCCAGCAGAAACCATCCCACTGCCTTCCCACACGGGTTTTTTGTGGTCAAGGTCAGCCAAGCGCTCGCTGCAAACGTCACCAAACACACACAAAGTGTTTCCACAGCTTTGGGAGTGCTGGCAGCTCCCAATTTTCTTCTCACAGCTGTGGCAGTGCGAGGTGGTGGCAAAAGCCTCCGAGTGTGGAGGCATCCCCCAGAAATTCCCAGAGAAGAGAGTCCAGAAAAAAGAAAGGAGGATTTTCTACTTCCATGGCAGACATCATGAGCTCTCTCCCTTTTCTTCCTGCCTCCCTCCTGAAAGCTCTGGCTCCCGGATTCCTGGGAAAGGAGGCAGAGCTCTGGGTGCCTGGAATTATTTGTGCTTCATGGGATGTTTGTGCTGGTCCCGAGGAGCCTCCAGAGATGCTCTGGGGCTGCAATGACCAAGTAGAATTCCTTTTGTCTATCACCCTTCTAAAACATCTTTGCTTTCCAGTGAGCCAGTTTTGGTTTCTAAATCATCCTTGCTGCATCCTTGCTTTCCAGTGAGACAATTTTGGTTTCTAAATCATCCTTGCTGCATCTTTGCTTTCCAGTGAGCCGATTTTCGCTCCTACCCCAGGAATTTCCGTGCTCTCAGGGCCAGCCACTCTGGCAGATGCAGTGCCATAAATCCTCTGTTTTAAACCAGGATAAAAGAAGCACACAAAGGTTGCTGCTACCTCCAGCTGAAATCGGCTGCCTTTTACAGGTCCCTTCGGAGAATCTGCTTAAGACAGATCAAGAAGGGGAAGTTTATAAAAAAGCAAACATTTACTGGCAGGTTGAGGATTGTTCATCAGCCGTTTGCTCTCTGAACCTTGCTCTGCCCCTCCTTATGGAACATTGTAGTTCAATTAAAACATCCCTGTGATAACGAGCCATTAGCATTTGAACAGGAGTTACATTTTCCCAGGAGAAATTCAAATTTGCAGACTTCAAGGAGCATGACTTTTCCCTTTCCACGGATATATTATAGGACGCTCCGTTTGCTTTTTGGGGTTTTGATGGGTTTTTTTTGGTTTTTTGTTTTTTAATTCCTGCTCACTTGTGATAATTTCTTTCGGCTTTGCAAAATTCTGGGAGAATTCTGGGAATGGTTTTTCTTTTCCTGGAGGCTGCTGAGGGGGCCAAATCCAGGTGTCATTATTCAAATTATTCACCACAATCCCATCCTGAGCTGGCTGTTTCCCACTGGAAGGGAAGGATCCCTTGGAGCAATCCCAAATGCAAGCGCCCAGCGGAGCAGTGGGAGCACAGGCAGGGCCATGCCAGAGCAGGAAATTCCCCATTTCTGGTTTTTTTACTCCTTTCTGCCTCCAGCTGTGCTCCCCCCGAGGTGCAGGGAGTCCTTCCAGACTCCATGAGCTGATGGAGCTGCCTGAGCCCTGGGCTGGGAAGGAGCTCCTGGAACTCATGCCAGATGTTCACAGTGACCGGGTTGAACCTCAGTGTTGCCCTCTGCCCTGTGGTGAGAGAGCTAAAAAATGCCAAATTCCTTGAAAAACCGGTGTGCATGGAGTGATTTTCATTTTATTTCAGATTTTGGGGATTTTTCATGGAATCACGGGATGGTTTGGGTTGGAAGGGACCTCAAAGCTCATCCAGGGCCAGCTCTGCCATGGCAGGGACACCTCCCACTGTCCCAGGCTGCTCCAAGCCCAGTGTCCAACCTGGCCTTGGGCACTGCCAGGGATCCAGGGACAGCCACAGCTGCTCTGGGAATTCCATCCCAGCCCCTCCCCACCCTCCCAGGGAACAATTCCTGCCCAAAATCCCACCCAGCCCTGCCCTGTGGCAGTCTGAAGCCATTCCCTGTGTCCTGTCAATCCCTTGTCAATTGTCCCTCCCCATCTTTCCTGCAGCTCCTTCAGGTCCTGGAAGATCACACCGAGGTCACCCCAGAGCTTCTCCTGCCCAGGTGAACAATCCCAGCTGTCCCAGCCTTTCGTCCCAGCAGAGCTGCTCCATGCCTGGGATCATCCTGGAGCCTCCTCTGGGCTCTGCAGCAGCTCCAGGTGCCTCCTGTGCTGCTTTGGGGCAGCTCTGCAGTGGGCTCTCACCTGAGCACAGGGGCACAATCCCCCTCCCCTCCCTGCTGCCCACCCTGGGGCTCAGCCCGGGGCAGGGGGAGTTTCTGGGACCCAGCTCTCACCCACAGCACCCCAAATCCTGCTCCCAGGGCTGCTCCCTCTGCTCATCCCCAGCGCTGTCCCCTCCTGTCACCCACAGCCGGGCAGTGCAGCAGCCGTGACCCCTCCAGCTGTCCCCCTTTGCCCAGGGGTCCCTGCCTGCACATTTTGAGGGTCTGGGAATGGAAGCCCAGCTCCAGAGCTGCTCCTGCCGGGCTCCCACAGCACCAAGAGCTCCCAAAGCCGAGCAGCCCCTGCCCGAGCCCACGGCACGTGTGTCGCTCCCTGTCCACGCGGATTCTGCATCTGTGTTTCTCCTGGCCAGGATCAGGTTTAAAGTGCTGCTCCACAGCCCTGTGTTGGACCTGCTGGAAGAGGCTTCTCCTGCTCTTTGGCTCCCTGTTCTGCCTCAGGCTGTGCTCCGTGTGCTCCAGCGCCTGTGAGCCCCAGGACTCAGCACGTGGGGCTGGGGCACCAAAGCAAAGGAGGATCAACCTCACACAACTCCAAATTCCCAGCAGAGACCGAAGCAAGGTGGAATTTCACTTCTTTCCTGTGGGAAGTGGATTTGTAGAGGATTCCCAAAGCCTGACAGAAGGCTCACACAGTCTTGTGCATCTGTGTGCAAACTCTTGAGATAAAAAATGCTGACTGAGAAAGGCCATGGGGTAGGACAGATGTTGTTGGGAGAGAGATGGAACTGGAAACAAGTTTCAAATGATGGCCTTGCAAACAGAGCAGGTATTTTTGAGAATTAAAACTATGAAAGATGTAGCAAGACCCACATGGGGTATTTTCAGATGATTGGCTTTAAGACATCAGCAGCATTGTGGGGCAAAAGCTGATATGCCAAGAAATGCTTATAATGGATTCTAATTAGGAAATAGTTTGGCTTCTGATTGTGTGAATTGTAACATCTGCACCGTCTCACCCTTCTCATGAGACTGAAAATGGAATAAAAATCTTTAAAACCCCTCTCAGGAGCCCGTCTCTGGTTTAGAAAAAGGCAAAATCCAACACTTTCCCCCTTCTCCTCTGTGTACAGGAGAGCAGAGTGCTCTGCCTGTCACACAATAAAGGCAAACTCTTCAGGGCACGGAGCTCGGAGAGAACATTTCATCACAAAGGCATCCTACAGAACACACATATGGAACAACCTCGGCCACAAACTGCAATTACAGCCCCGGCCTCTGCTTTAACAGAATTATTAGAGCTGAACTAAAATGCTGCTATCCACCTCTTGGAAATGTTATTACTGAGCACAGATTACATCAGCCCCAGAAGGGCAGACAGGGACTGGCGTGGACAGACTTCTGCAAGATGCAAGAAGAGATCTGACCTCAGCCTCGTCACAAACTGCCCTGGGGAAAAGAACCCTGCACCCGGGGAGGAGCCCTCACATCCAGCTCCTCAGCACAGACTTATTGTCAGGCAGATCTCTGCAGGAAAAGAAAAAACCCTTTCATTTTTGGGAGGTGGTTGGAGGATCCACAGCCTCCCTGCTCCTGTGTGACCCTTTTGGGGCTGTTTCCTGCAAAACAGAGCTGTGATGCCTCGGGCAGGCTGAGCTGGAACAGAGACTGGACAGAGCTGGAGAATAAAGGAGATATTTATTGAAAGGCCTTTAAGGGCACACCTTGGGCAGGACAAGAGCTACACCCAAGGTGGACCCAAGATGGACACCTGGTCATGAGTTTTCACACATTTATGAGTTTTGGTCCATTTCCACATTGGTGTTAATTGTCCAATTACACTTCAGGTGATGCAGTCCCACCCTCCCAGTTTGCTCCCCTCAATTTGTTGTTTGCCCTTTCTGGACCTGAAGCTGCAGCGGTGTCCTTGGTTCTGGGCTGGAAAAAGATTGTTGTGTGTGACTGAGCTGTGAGGAGAACTTGCTAACACTTTATGTGAAGTTCAGAGTTATGTACCAATGCAGTGCAGAATCTGGAGATTATGAAAGCTAAAACTTGAGGCATCATGCCTGGCGCTGGAAAAGCTGGAGAAAGTGAAGTTCAGAGCTGTGCTGGCTCCAGTGACCCAGGGAACATCTCCTTTGTTAATTGTTTACTCCATTAACTACAGCAGCTGTCCTTGACTTTGAAACCCCCTGTGAGCTGGAACAGGCTGGAAGAGGCTTCAGGAAACAGCACTTTTAGGTTCTGTCAACTTTAAAAAATGACTCTGTGAAAGCAAAACCCAGGAGTGCAGCGCTCGAGGGTCTCGGCAGCGACGTGGGATGACAGAAATGCAGTGATGAGCTCATGCTCTGCTCAGATAAAAGCACTTTCAAAAGGAGGGGATTAAAGGGAGAAGAAAATAAATCACAGCCCCTCTCCAGCTCTCCACTCTGGGCAGCACAAAACACACGGAAGGACTGGAGCAGCCCCACTCCCGTGGGCTGACTCTCCTCCCCAGGGACACACCTGCGTGTCCTGGAGCTCTGATGGTCCCCAAAGAGCAAACCTTAAAGCCACCAAAGCCACCAAAGCCACCCCTTTGCTCTGCAGCACAGCAGGAGGAAGGGCCCCTGTGGATGAGGCCCTTTACAGAATCCCAGGATGGTTTGGGTTGGAAGAGAACTTAAAGCTCATCCAAGTGCTTAAAGCCATAGGCAGGGACACCTTCCATTGTCACAGGCTGCTCCAAGCCCAGTCCTTGGACATTCCAGGGATCCAGGGGCAGCCACGGCTTCTCTGGGCACCCTGCCCACCCTCACAGGAATCTTTTCCCTTTCCCTTTCCCTTTCCCTTTCCCTTTCCCTTTCCCTTTCCCTTTCCCTTTCCCTTTCCCTTTCCCTTTCCCTTTCCCTTTCCCTTTCCCTTCCCCTTCCCCTTCCCCTTTCCCTGCTCCAATCCTGCTCTCTGCCAGACCCTTTAGAGTTGCCAGGGTCACCCAAAATCTCCCAGGGATGCCCAAGGTGGGGTGGTTGGGGTGCCAGTGCAGGGCCAGGGGTTGGACTCTGATCCTCGTGGGTCCCTTCCAGCTCAGGAAATTCTGTGGCTCTGCAGAGATATTTTATAGCCTTGACTTCTTTGTGCTTTCACTACATTTTATGGGTTGGCCCTGGCGCAGGGTGCCCAGAGAAGCTGTGGGTGCCCCTGGATCCCTGGAAGTGTCCAAGGCCAGGCTGGGCAGGGAGACTCTGGCATAGCCCTGGGTGGCTCTGGGACTGTCCTGGGTGATTCTGACACTGCCCTGGGTGTCTCTGTCACTGCTCTGGGTGTCTCTGTCACTGCCCTGGGTGATTCTGTCACTGCTCTGGGTGTCTCTGTCACTGCCCTGGGTGATCCTGTCACTGTCCTGGGTGATCCTGACACTGCCCTGGGTGAGTCTGGGACTGTCCTGGGTGGCTCTGTCACTGCCCTGGGTGATTCTGTCACTGCCCTGGGTGATCCTGTCACTGCCCTGGCTGGCTGCCCCATCCCTGGAATGCTCAACACTCGAGTAACACCCACCTTTAATGGGGTCAGATGTGCAGGGACAGGCCAGGGAGCCATTCCCAGAGCACACTGAAGGAATTTGCTGGCCCAGCCTCTCTTTCAATGATGCTCAGCACCGGCAGCTCCCTGTGCCCTGCTTTGGGGTGACTCCCAGGGGCTGCTCCAAGCTCCATCCCCTCCCTGGACGCTTTGTACCCCTGGAGCTGCGCAGCTGAGGGGCTGAGCAGCAGCAGGGCCAGTCAGGCTGTGCTGCTTCTGCTGGAATCTCATTTAGAGAGGGCCTAATATTCCCCTCCTAATTAATTTGTTCTGTTCGCCTGCGACCCAACCGGCTTTTGTTCTTCGGGAGCGCCTCAAAAATTAGCTGCAATACCTGATGGAATTTAATTATGTAGGCTAAGGAAAGTGATTAAGGGCAAAGGGAGAGCTGATCACACCTCCCAGGCTTCAAGGGTGCCAGCAGAAGGGAGGCAGAACCTGCTTCTCTCAGGTGGAGGGAGAATATTGAGGAGCAGCTGTCCCAGCAGGGATTTAGGGCTGGAGATAAACATTCCCCGAAATCGGAGTACCTGGGCACGGCCAAAGCTATCCAGATCTGCCTCAGAATCCATTCCAGGGAAATTAGGGCTGCACACCAGCAGCTCTGGGTTCTCTGGTGCCCCTCAATCCCCTCAGGGGCTGACCAGGCTGCAAGGGGAACTCAGGGGGTTTGCTCCTGATCCCTGCCGGGTTAGCTGGATCCAGGGTCTGGGAACACACACCCCAGCTCTCAGAGGGACAGCTGAGCTGCCCAGGCTGCTGAACACGAGGGGATTCAGAAACTGCGGGAACTTGGGACAAACTTCAGCAGGAATTCTGTCAAACTGCCCAATTCCCTGATGAACATGAGAGGGATTCAGGAACTGCGGGATCTTGGGACAAACTTCAGCAGGAATTCTGTCAAACTGCCCAATTCCCTGATGAACATGAGAGGGATTCAGAAACTGCGGGATCTTGGGACAAACTTCAACAGGAATTCTGTCAAACTGCCCAATTCCCTGATGAACATGAGAGGGATTCAGAAAACTGCGGGATCTTGGGACAAACTTCAACAGGAATTCTGTCAAACTGCCCAATTCCCTGATGAACATGAGAGGGATTCAGGAACTGCGGGATCTTGGGACAAACTTCAACAGGAATTCTGTCAAACTGCACAATTCCCTGATGAACATGAGAGGGATTCAGGAACTGCAGGATCTTGGGACAAACTTCAACAGGAATTCTGTCAAACTGCACAATTCCCTGATGAACATGAGAGGGATTCAGGAACTGCGGGATCTTGGGACAAACTTCAGCAGGAATTCTGTCAAACTGCCCAATTCCCTGATGAACATGAGAGGGATTCAGGAACTGCGGGATCTTGGGACAAACTTCAACAGGAATTCTGTCAAACTGCACAATTCCAACAATGTCTCTGCCTGTTCTTCAGTCTGAGAACTGGGGAATGGTGATAACACTGATTTTCTCAGCTGGGCCCTGGGAGCCTCCTTATAAATATTTATGCAGCGCTCTGTTTATAATTGTGAGTAAATAAATGGGTGTATGGAATTCACGGTCCAAGGGTGCGAGTTGTTCTGTTTCACACCCTCAAACGGAGTCATTCATGGTTTCTGCTTTCCTCTGGAAGCAAAGGATTCTGGAAGAACAACTTCAAAAACTCCCATCTCAAAGGGAGCCGCAATCAGGGAAAAAAAAAACAACCCAGGATTTAAGGGGCAAATCCTGCTGACATCAGGAAAGACAGGGAAAAGCTCTTTGTCAGTTCTTCCTGTGCCTGAAGATGGAGATGGTGCCTGCTGAAGTTTATTAGGTGCTGAAGTGTCCAGATCCTTTCTTAAATCATTTTGAGAGGGGACATCATGCTCAGAGGCTCAGAATCTTTGGGGACCTTACCCACTCATTCTCCTGTGACACCTCCAGGGGTTGTGGGGGTCCTTCTGGGAACCCTCCTGGTGGTTTTTGGCATCTTCCCGTCCTCTTTGTCCCGAGCAGCAGTTGTCCCTGCCCTTGTCCCTGCCCCTGTTCCCAGCTCAGCAGCCAGATCAAGGTGCCCATTCCCAATGAACCCATTGGGTGAAGGCAGGGGAGCTGAAACTGCGCCATCATTAAGCTCCCTTCCAAGCCAACTGTCGGGGGCTTCCCCGACATTCAGGTGGTTTCAGGGTCTTTTTCCCCTCTGCACAGCTCTGAGCCAAACTGAGGGAAGAGACGGAGTCTTCAGGTTGTTTTTTCAAGGTTGCATACTTCGTTTATTGTTTCTTATCTTACAAATTTCTCAGAGTCCAACGAGATGTTCGCAGCTGCATGAACTTCTCACATCTCCCCCTGAACTGGGTTGTCCTTATCTTTTATACTAATTACTACGTGTTCTTTATTTACTATTTCTTACCAATGTCTATCACTATTACTAAAAAGGTCATCTTTACTCTGACCCAATCCTCATTAACTACCTTGTATCACGTCACTGCTGAAATGGAGTGAGAATGAAGGAGATGAAGAAGAAGGAGACAACGCCCCAAATTCTCCATTTTGTCCCCATTCACTCCAATGCTATGAACCTAAATCACTGTTTTTTCACCCTGTGATAAACTAAACTACTATTTTTCACACTCTTGTGGTCTGCAAACCCTCTCTCAGTTCAGGAAGTTTTTCCCATGGACTGAGATCAAATCCAGTGTCTCTCTGAGCTCTGGGCTGGGGTCCCAGACCCCCCTGCCCAGGTCCCTGACCCTCCAGGGCAGCCAAAGGAATGCCCTGGACTCCAACAGCCGACCATTCCAGGATCCCATGAACCTGTCCCAGCAGCCAGGCCATGCCCTGCAGCTCCAGTTTGCACCTCTGGTCCCACCAGCAGTGACTGCTGCAAGGTAACTCCTGTCCCCAGCACGGTCCCTCCACCCTTTCCTTCACCTGAACGTGCAGCTGGAAATAAAAACATGTGACATTACCATGGGAATGTTTCCCTGCCCGTGCTGTCAGGAGGTGGAAGGAGCTAAATCACACCAGACAGGCACTGACGGATGATGGCACCCAGAATTAACCAGAGGGATATTTATATTTTCCCTGCCTAGCCTTGGAATGAGTCCCTCTGTGTTTGGCAGCACTCCCCCAGAGCTGCTGAGGGCCGAGGCAGATGCCTGCAGAAAGGAGAGCTGGATTTGTTTACGAGGGAGTTACTCGCACAGGGAGGAACTCAGCCACTTGCTTTCATCTCAAAGGTGACACCATGATTTTCGTGCCTCCTTGAGTGAAAGCGAGCTCAGCCCTGGCCCCTTCTGCAGGCGATTCTGCTGTGGGACAACTGCGTTTGTCTGAGTCGTGGGATCGTAGAAACATGGAATCATGGAATTGTAGAATCACAGAATCAGAGAATCAGGGAATCAGAGAAACATGGAACTGTAGAATCATAGAACTATTGAATCATGGAATCATGGAATCATGGAATCATGGAATCATAGAATCATAGAATTGCAGAATCATAAAACCACTGAATTATAGAATTATGGAATCATGGAATCATAGAAACATGGAATCATAGGATCATAGAAACATGGAATCATAGAATCATAAAATCACAGTGTCAAAGAGTCGTGGAATGGTTTGGGTTGGAAGGGAACCAATCGTTAAAGGCCATCCCATCCCACCCCTGCCATGGCAGGGACACCTCCCACTGTCCCAGGCTGCTCCAAGCCACTGTCCAGCCTGGCCCTTGGGCACTGCCAGGGATCCAGGGGACAGCCACAGCTGCTCTGGGCACCCTGTGCCAGGGCCTCAGCACCCTCCAGGGAACAATTCCTTCCTAACCGGGTGTCCTGTCAGGGATGTGACAGGCGTGAGCCTGGCCCTTGTCAGCCAGGCTGGGAGGTGCCACGGCCACCCCTGAGCAGCTCCTTGCATTCAGCCCGTTCCCTGGGAGTATTTCTCCATGTCAAACTACTGCATGCCCTCAGACTGACCCTCACTGGACAAAGCCGTGTCCAGCTGCCCTCAGACCATCCATCACTGGACAAAGCAGTGTCCAGCTGCCCTCAGAGCATCCATCACTGGACAAAGCCGTGTCCAGCTGCCCTCAGAGCATCCATCACTGGACAAAGCCGTGTCCAGCTGCCCTCAGACATCCATCACTGGACAAAGCAGTGTCCAGCTGCCCTCAGAGCATCCATCACTGGACAAAGTCATGTCCAGCTGCCCTCAGACATCCATCACTGGACAAAGCCGTGTCCAGCTGCCCTCAGACCATCCATCACTGGACAAAGCCGTGTCCAGCTGCCCTCCAGGGCTGGTTTTTCTCCCCTTCCTGACAGCCTGCAAACAGCCCTCAGGGCAGCCACCAGGCCACCTTGCTTTTTGGACTGTTTTCTGTTTGGCTGGGTCGCTAATGCCAGAGTAATTACTTAGGAAAATTCCTTAATCAAAATCACATTTGTGGAGGTAATGAGCAAATAGGTCAAGGAGAGCAAAGTGCCTTAGGCGCAGGAGCTGCCTCCCTGAGCACGTGCAGAGCTGGTGCCCTGCAGGGGCTGGGGCTGTGCCCCAAGGCTCTTTGAGGTGGCCTTGTCCTGGGCAGGATTCACATCCAGAGCAGTCACATCCCCCCGAGGCACCACCCCGACTTTGCCCTGTGTCTGTGCCCACCCTGAGCTCAGCCAGCATCCCTCAGTGCGGGGCTGGATCTAATCTGCAATAGTGGGACAGGGTGACCCAGAGGCATCCCACGAGTTTTTTATTTCATTGTCAGTCACAGTGAAGGCAGAGACATAAAAGATGCTAAAACTCACGCCACAACAACAGAAGCAAAAGTTCTCATTGCTACAAGGCCTTTTAAAGATTTTTAGCCAATAGGCAGATGCTAAAAGCTTACAAGCATCCACTTAGGCCAGTCAATAAACACTGCACGTGCACCTTATAGCATACAGCAGTTGCTTGGTTTATATTTTTTTTTTTGCAGCTCAGAAACTTTCTAAGTTCCAAATATTTCAAGGCCTAAAATCCAACCCTGTTTCAAACCTCTATCAATGTAAACTTATTGCAATGCTGTGAAAGTCCCCTGCTTTTTCAGTCCCCACAATTCCCCCTCTCGGTACAATCAAAAAACAAAAACCCTTATTGCAATGCTGTGAAAATCCTCTGCTCTTTCAGCTCCCACACTGAGGCACCCACAGCGGTGCCAGGATGAAAGGAGTCCCCCTCTGAAGGCTGCTGCTGTCCCCAGGCTGGGTGCAGAGTCCCCAGGTGAGCGCTCGGCCGCAGCCCCGCAGCAGTGGCACCGTGCCCTGAGCCTGTCACACAGCAGGGTGGCACAGCGTGGCAGATGTTAAAGGTCAGGGGGCTCTCAGACAGCTGTGGAAGCCGGGCCCAGAAACAGAAAGAGCAGGAGGATTTAGAATCAGCTGTAACCGCAAAGCTTGAAAATAGGGGGAAGCTACAATAGTACAGCAAGGAAGGACATCAAATAGTCTGAGCCGTAGGTTTGGCTAGGAGGGATCTTAAGGCTGCAGAAAAATACGTTTAGCAAGACAGCAAAGAAGTTTTGAGCTTAATAACGGAATACTGTGCGTTGTTAATAGAAAGCATGGAAGCAAGCATTGTTTGAAGCAGGAGTACGTGTGCTCTCAGTGATTGGTAGAACAGCTGTCTGTGAGCTTTAGCAATGCGCTGTTGGCTGGAAAACCTTTAAAATGCCCTGTAACAAAGAGATCCTCGGCTGCTGCTGGCAGACGTGACCCGTTACCATGCTCCTGTTGTGTAAAAGCCCGTCACGAGGCTGGTGCTGCAACAAAAGCTCCCGAGCTCCTAGCAGTAGCACTGTCCTGTTTGTGCCCAAAGCCAGTCCCGGGCTGTGCCACCGTGCCCAGAGCCTGTCACACAGCTGGGTGGCACTGGAGCCACGCTGAAGGGGTGGGACAGGGGCACCTGGCAGGGCTGGAGAGGGTCAGTGCTGTGCCACCTCCTGCTCTGTGCCAGGGCAGAGGAGCCGCTGCTGATTGCAAGTGCCCCAGCAAAGCCCCGAGTGAAGAGGGCAGCAGCAATTAAACCTCATTAACGATTCAGGAGCGTAAATCAGGAGCGGGCTGGCGGCAGCCAGTGAAACATTAATGGCCTGACAGCTGCTCCAAGGTAAATATTTCATCAGCTCCACCGAGTATCACTCTGACAATTATGTCGGAGGGATGTTCAGGGTGTCACCTGCCAGCGAGCGCGGGGCTGGGAGCACATCTGTGCCACCAGAGCCAATCCCCACGGAGTGACCCGGGCTGCCAGCTCCTGGAGGGTGAGCCTGCACACTCGAGGAGGTGTGAGGGCAGCACCACAGCCCACAGGGGAGAGCAGGAGCTCCAGGAGCAGGATTTGTACCTGTGGGAAGAGTTCAGCACTCCCCAAACTGCTGGAGCGTAGCAGCTCCTCAGGGGAGGTTGGGTTGATGACCTTGGAGGTCTTTTCCAACCTTAATGATTCTAAGATTCACACTGAACTCAAGCCCAAGCAGGGGAGGACCAAATGTCTCAATATCTTTGGGTTCTCCTGCAGAGAAGGAACCAGAACCTTTGTCCTTCAGGCTGAACTGCACATCTTGAAAGGAGGAGGATCCTGATGGTTATTTTCAGTTCTCACTCCCCTAAATCACCACACTGGTCACTGGCACTGCTGCCTTGTCCTGCCTGCCCTCCCCAGCCATGGGCACACAGAGCTCCTTTCCCCTGTGCCCTCACAGCCTGGGGCTGGGAATGATCCAGACGCACGTCCAGCCCCTGCCAGCTCCCCTGGCCAAGTCCCTGAGCTGTGTGCCAGGACAGGACAGGAGTGCTGGAGGTGCTCCTCAGGGCTGCTGGCACTGCTCTGGGTCACTGACAGCCCCTGAGGGACAGGGTGACCTCACAGATGTGGAGTGACAGCCACGGGGCTGCACAGTCACCCTGCTGCGTTCCAGAAAGTTCCGTGGCAACTCAGCCCGGTCCAACCCCTACTGCAGCTCTCCATTCCCTTCCACCAGCACTGATGATCCCACTCTGATCCCCACCCGAATCCTGGGATGGATAAACCCACTGAGAATCCTGTCAGGCAGGAGTGGAGCCCTCCATCCTATGTCCTGCTGTCCCTGCCCCAGCACAGGGACACCAGGGACAGCCCTGGAGGTGTGACAGGAGAGCTCCTCCAGCTGCGCCACCCCTGGAGCCCCCAAGGGTCACTGCTGCACCTCTGATGGTCACCAAGGAGGGGGAGCACACGGGGAGCACGGACACCACCGGCTGTGCTGCACGGGTGGGATGCAGAGAGGGCAGAGCTCCCCAGGGGCTGCAGCTCCTCCCCAGGGCCAGATCCCATCTCTGCTCCCTGGGACAGGAGCGGCTGGAGCTGGGCCAGGGGGGTTTGGGGATGGATCTCAGGGAAAGGTTCTTCCCCCAGAGGGTGCTGGCACTGCCCAGGCTCCCCAGGGAATGGGCACGGCCCCAGAGCTCCAGGACAGTGCTCCAGGGATGCCAGGGTGGGATTTGGGGGGTCTGGGCAGGGCCAGGAGCTGGAATCCGTGATCCCTGTGGGTCCAGCTCAGGAGATCCTCTGGTTCTCTGCAGTGGCCAGACACTGGGTAGAAAGCCACATACTCCACCCCACAGGACAGAGCAGCTGCTGTCCAAGGTGAGGATCCTAAATCCTGCACCCCACAGATCAGAACAGCTGGTGTCCAAGGTGGGGAACCTAAATCCTGCACCCCACAGGACAGAGCAGCTGCTGTCCAAGGTTTAATATGTACCTCAGGGCTTTGGGGAGGGGCCCCTCTGCACCCCTGGGGCAGAGCTTGGGACTGGCAGTGATGGAACACCCCTGGGGGAGCTTTAAGAGAGCAGCTCTTACCCACAGAAGTGATTTAACACCAGAGATAGAGGGGTTGGCACAGCTGAAAAACCAGGGACAGATCTGGGGTGAGAGCTGCAAAGGCCAGCCACATATTTTAGAATTATTTTCCTGAGGAGGATTTGACGAGATGGGAACTTCGTTATTTGCTAATGTTGCAGCACAGAGCCTTGTCCAAAGCCCAGGAGAGTCAGAAGGAATCTTTCCATTAACTCCACTGATTGTAAGTGAGATTGTGACAGATGCACTCCCTCTCCTTTCCTCCTCAAGCATTTTAAATCAAACACCACGAGCAGTTGGATGTGTCCTTTCCTGGAGGAGGGCATCGTTCCTTCTGAGGAAGGAACAAACAAACAAACAACCCCAGGAGCCTTCCAGATGCCCAGTCCAAGCCAGAATGCTCTGAGGGTATTAAAGCTTCAGGGAAGGGGAAGTGAGGCAAGAACCACTCAATTCCCAATGTGGCTGAAGGGCCAGAATTCACAGAATTCACAGAATTCACAGAATATCACAGAATTCAGAGCATCACAGAATCATAGAATCACACAATTCACACAATTCACACAATTCACACAATTCACACAATTCACACAATTCACACAATTCACACAATCACAAAATCACCAGGTTGGAAGAGACCTCCAAGACCATCAAGTCCAACCCAGCCCCAACACCTCAACTAAACCACAGCACCCAGTGCCGCATCCAGGCTTTGTTTGAACACAAAGGAAAAGAAGGAAACAGGGCCTGCACCAAGGATAAAAGTTGTTTGCAGACAACAAAACAATAAAATCATCTTCAGCATGAGCCAAACCTTCCTGCTGTGTGTCAGCTTAGAGAAAAACTCCTCTGGAAGCCTCCAGGAAACACCCTTAGCATGTTCCAGAAGGAGGGGATGCCCTTGGAGATATGGGACTGTGGAGAAGCTGCCTCAGGTAGAGAATTTTGCTGCAAAAAAGGGGAAGGCAAAGTCTTGGACGCAGCTCTTGGCCCTGGCTGAGCAGAGCCTGAGACAAGCCAGGGAGAGGAACTGGCTGAGCCCTTTGGGATGTGGATCCTAAACCAGAACCTTGTCAGTCAGGTTTGCAGAGGCTTCAGCAAGTGTCCTGTGCTGGTAAATGTCCCCCCTTCCTGTGCAAGGCCTGTGAGAGCTCCACACCTGAGGTCAGGGTGATGCCTGAAGTTTTATCTTCCCTGTATTCCATGTTCTGTGCTGCCCAGGTGCAGCTCTGAGCTCACACTCAGGGTCACTCAGCTCTCTGCACACAGCAGCCACACAAAACAAATCCTGTTCCTGCTGCACACCAAGGACAACTGGGACAAGTTTTCAGCCCCAAAAGCACAAACAGCGGTGGCTGGAGGGAGGAACAAGAAGGATGGAGACCTCACAGCCTGGAGCTGCAATTGGACAATTCAACCCCAAAGTGCAAATGGACCAAAACTGATCCAAGTGTGAGACCTCGTGCCCCTTTGTCCATTTTGTGCCCATTTTGGGTCCACCTTGGGTGCAGCCCTGGCCAGGCTCTTGTCCTGCCCAAGGTGTATCCTAAAGGCCTTTTAATAAATATCTCCTTTATTCTCCAGCTCTGTGCAGTCTCTGTTCCAGCTCAGCCTGCCCAAGGCACCAAGGTGAGGGATTCGTCACACCCAGGGAGTGCCTGGCTGGAATTTAACCAGGTCACTGTCACCCCTCTGGAGGCTGGGCTGCTTCTCCATGCCAAGGGTCACTCAGAGCCTCACGGAGCCCGTGGCCACTGCTCTCCCGGGGGCTGTGGCCAGGGGGCACCTCTGGAGTTCACTGCTCCAGCTGACAGAGAACCTACTTCCCATCCATTTAAAGTTTAAAAAAAACCAACCAACCAACCAAACAAACAAACAAACAAACAAACAAACAACCAAAAAAAAAAAAACAACCAAAAAAAAAAAAAAAAAAAAAAAAAAAAAAAAACCCAAAAACAACCCCACAACCAACTGGGAACTAAAGGAAGCTGATAGAGCATAGATCTAGCTGCAATATCTGGGCAGGGGCCCAGCAAGAGGGGAGGGGAAGTTTACTGATTCTGGCACGCTGTTAATGAAGCTCTGCCTCCAGCTCCTCACCTCTGTTTACACTTCCATGGAGTGTGATAGGATCAGCAATCAGGAACCAGGAGAGGCTCAACACGCAGAATGTGCTTATAAAGATTTCATTCTTCACAGTGTCAAAAAAGCAACTTTCTGGAGGCCAATTTAATTGTTGTCAATACTGGTCGCAAATTGGCCTTTACATTTCAAATTGATGTTTTCTGTAAACTAGCTCTGATTAATGGAAGGAAAAGATTGTGTTTCTGCCTTTCTCCTGAAGATCTAATGGAGGTAACAAACAATAATTGATCTGGCGAGACACGGAGAGGCAAACAGGGAGACTCGAACCTGCTGCAGGAATGACCTGACCTGTCCACAGCTGCAGAATGGCACAGCTGGTTAGACTGTGGGCTTGGCGGGGCTTGCTCCCTGAGGAAACTCATCCCTGCCATTCCCAATCCCACAGTACTAATCCAGGAACTGGGAAATAAGCCAGATGTATCAGGCTGGACCTCCTACACACACAGAGCCCCCATGCACCCCAACTCCATCCCTAACTCCATGGACAAGGAGCATGGATGCTCATCTGTGACTACTGCATCCATCCACCCATCCCTCCATCCATCCATCTATCCATCCATCCATTCATCCATCCAT
This sequence comes from Progne subis subis, assembly GCA_022316685.1. NCBI lineage: Eukaryota > Metazoa > Chordata > Aves > Passeriformes > Hirundinidae > Progne > Progne subis. The sequence continues at coordinate 4,311,810 of JAKJHU010000100.1, forward strand.
CATCCATCCATCCTTCCATCCACCATCCATCCACCATCCATCCATCCCTCCAGCCATCCATCCATCCCTCCATCGTCCATCCATCCATCCATCCCTCCCTCCCTCCATCCATCCATCCATCCACCATCCATCCATCCCTCCAGCCATCCATCCATCCCTCCAGCCATCCATCCATCCCTCCATCGTCCATCCATCCCTCCATCCATCCATCCTATCCATCCAT